>OZ012739.1:35085015-35622515 GCA_963859935.3 Lathyrus sativus | reverse complement strand
TGTTTGCAGACATCGTAGGATCATCATGGATTGCGAAAGGAAAAATAATTTGAAGTACAATTTTAAGAGTCTTAAACTGGATAACCTAAGGAAGCTGCGAGCTTTGGTTGAAGATAAAGAAAAGTTCAAAGACAAGTATGGAAAGTTGTTATCACTATTAAAGATTAAGGTGGAAAATGGACTTCTCTCCATATTACTTCAATTCTATGATCCGGTCTACCATTGCTTCACTTTCTCGGATTACCAGCTCGTTCCTACATTGAAAGAATATTCTCAGTTGGTTTGTTTGACTATCCTTGATGAATCTCCTTTTCCTGTTCTGGAGAAAGACCCTAAAGAGCAAGACATTGCCAAGGCTACACATTTGAGATTATTCGACATTCAAGCTTATATGACTGCTAAAGGTGGAATCTTTGGATTAACCATAAATTTTTTGATAGGAAAATCTCAATATTACGCCGATCATCTGAGTATGGATGCATTTGAGGCTATTCTTACACTACTTATCTATGGAGTGTTTTTATTTCCAAGTTTCGAAGGATTTCTTGACATTAATACTATCAAGGTTTTCATAAAGAAGAATCCAGTGCCTACTTTGCTAGCAGACGCTTATCATTCAGTTCATCTTAGAAACTCTCACAATGGAGGAATGATTACGTGTTATGTATCCTTATTATACAAGTGGTTTATTTTGCACTTGCCCAAGTCTAACTCCTTTTGGGGTCTCAATAAAGGTCGTTGGTCACAGAAGATTATGACTCTTACCCACTCGGATATTGATTGGTACAACCGTGTATATGATGAAGTAATGATTATTAATAGCTACGGAGATTTTGCTAATGTGCCTCTCCTTGGAACTAAAGGAGGAATCAACTACAATCCTGTCTTGGCTCACCGTCAGCTAGGATATCCATTGAAAGACAAGCCCAAAAAAGCTCATGTGGAGATCATTTTATTTAAGGATGATGAAGATAGCAAGGATCTCAAAGACAAGATTATGATTGCTTGTCACCATTTGCACAGGAGAGGAAAGGAAAGTTTGGGAAAGCCTAACTGTGTTTCTCTGGAACCTTCTATCTCCAATGGGTCCGAGATAGGGCCATCAAGCTGAAGATGCCTTATACTCGACAAGAGCTCATGCCTCTAAAGAAAGAACCCACTCTGATTTTCATGTCTGATGAGGAAGAGTTGAAGATTGCTTTGAGCAAAGCACAACAAGAAGGAGATGCTTGGAAGAATAAGTATCAAGTGGTCGTTGAAGAGAATGCCGAACTCCAGAGACAACTACAACTGAAAAGTGAAGAAGTACTTTCTTACAAGAAGAGAAAAGCGCATGAGGATTTATTTTCCTCTAGCCCTCAATCAACTATTTGGAAGTTAATCGTAGACAAGCTTATTCTCGAGAAGACTCAGTTGGAGAAGCAGATTAAGAAGCTTAACGCAAGACTTCCTTAGGGCTTTATTAGCTTTTATTTAGCTTTTATTTTTAAGACTTTTTTAAGAAGTACTTTTATTTTGTAATCCTTTCTATTGGATAATAAAATAAGCTTCTTTTGTATCCTGTGAAATTTGCAAATATTCGAATTCCATGAAACTTTTCGCGTTCGAATTTTTGCATTGTTTTCTCTAACCCTTCAAGGAACTAAAATTGATTTTGCAGACATTGTGAAAATGGATTTTGGAAGAAGAGGAAGGTGACAATACACCTTCAAGAGTCTGAAGCTTGAAATCCTAAGGGAACTAGGAGGTATAATCAAGAATCCTTTGACATTTTCAAACAAATATGGGAGAATCTCTCCATTGTTGAGGCTCAAGATGATTGATGGGTTATTATATACGCTAGTCCAGTTCTATGATCCTCTACACCATTGCTTCACATTTCCATACTACCAATTGGTGCCTACCCTAGAGGAGTATTATGCTTTAATAGGACTCTCTGTCAAGTCTCAGCCTCCTCTCTCTGGATCAGAAGACATGCCAAGTGATCAAGATATTGCAAAAGCTACACACCTGAGTTTGTATGATATTTAAACTCACATGACTACTAAGGAAGGGTTTCTTGGATTGCCAACTAAATTATTGATAGAGAAGGATTGTTATCATGCTGATAAGGAGAATACTGAAGCTTTTGAAGCTACCTTTGCATTATTGGTCTATGGGACTTTCTTGTTCCCAAATATTGATGACTTCGTCGATATGAACACCATCAAGATCTTCATACTCAAGAATCTTGTTCCCACACTACTGGCTGACATATATCACTCTATTCATTTAAGGAATTCTCAGGGAGGGGGTCATATAACCTGCTGCAATGCTCTTCTCTATAAGTGGTTTATTTCTCGTTTGTCAAGATTTACGGCCGCCTGGGATTTAAAGGATGGGATTTGTCGGTCGAAGATAATCATGTCACTCACACACTCTGAAGTCGTGTGGTATGATCCCATGTACGGTGGAGTAAGGATGATTAACAACTGTGGCAATTTCCCTAATATACTTCTTCTTGGAACAAAGGGATGCATCAGCTATAACCCCATTTTGGCTCGTCGACAGCTCGGATATCCGATGAGCGATAAGCTTGACCTAACCCTTTTGGAAGGAATTTTTCTCAAAGAAGGAGAAGATCCAGAACTCAAAGCTAAAATTATGCGCACCTGATCTAATTCTGATTGTACTGTCTCAGAACCTTACCTAAGATGGGTGCGAGAAAGGGCTTTTAAGCTGAGGATGCCTTACCCTCGTCATGAACCCGTGTTGTTGACTCTAGAGGACCCTACTTGGACCGCTAAGAGGGAAGAAGGAAAATTGAATACTGCATTGGACAAAGTGGAAAAAGAGAAGAACACCTAGAAGAAAAAATATTTCATCTTCAATAAGGAGAATGAGGAACTTCAGAAGCTTCATCAACAGAAGAAAGAAGAAGAGTATTATAAGAAGAGGAAAATGCAAGAGGATTTATTTTCTTTTCATGAATCATTAGTATCAGCTGCTAGCTCTGGTCTCCCTCTGACTTCTGTGGCTTGAGAGCAATATGTGGACAAGCTCATTCTTGAAAAGGAAAAGATGCAAGAGCGGATTAACCAGCTTATGGAAGAACTTTATGGAAAGAAAGGACCATAGTCAAGAGGATTAGACTCCTAATTTCTTTTGCTTTGTTTTTTGTACTTTTTATTATGATGTATTGGCTCTTGAAGGTGTATTGTTTGCTTTGTAAAACTTTCCAGTTTGATTAATAAAACGAGCCTTTTGATTGTTCAAAGTTTTATTATTACAATGTTTGCAAATATTCTTTTCTGAGTTCCTTGAAGTTCATTCGCATTATGCATTTGCATTGCGCATTAGCATTGCATCCTTTGCATTTCAAGTTCTCACTCTTGATTCATCTTCTCAGACAAGCAGTATCATCAATACAACACTCGAGCTAGCTATCACCGAAGAATGGATCAATTGGAACAAGAGAATAGATTGCTCTGTGATGAAGTCACAACATTGAGTGAAAGTTTGGAAAGGCTCAACGGAACGGTAGAAGCATTGACGATTGCTTAGAATCAGTTATCACATAACTCTCAAGAAAACATCAAAAGGTCTGTTATATCAGAAGTTATATCTGCATTGTGTTGCACCCCAAAATTTGCCCAACCTTTTTCTTCAGCTAGCTTTTGTTTCATTTTCTTCTAGCATTTGCATTGCATAGCATTTTTCTTTGAACAGGGGATCAAGAGGTTATGCATAGCAAGAGGAGGTTTCTCAGAGTGTTGAGCCTAAGCAAAGGATGTTACTCAAGCATGAATGGTCATCAAGTCATCAAGAAGTGGTCAAAGTCTTGTGAAAGGGTTGATGGATATATGTGGGTCAGTTCCTAACTTGGAGGCCAGTTAAAGATCATCAGAGGGTTTTGAATTCATGATTATGGATATGGTATGTTGATAGAGCTCATTTAGTGTTTTGAGATCCATGTTGGAGCTTATTCAAGTTGTTGTGTGATGTGGAAGAAGCCACAGTCAAGAATGTTGCATCTAGGGTTTTCATCTGGTCAACCCTTAGTCAACTGTGAAATTGAAGGAGATTAAGACTCAATTCCAAGTATTTGTGATCATGGAATGTTGTGTTAAGAAGCCTAATATGTCATTTCAAGATCAAATCAAGAAGAATCAAGAGTGTGAGAAGTTACTAAATTAGGGTTCTTAGTGTAAAATCCCATATTTAGTGCCCAACTTCCAGACCACATATCTCAAGATAGAAGTCTCATCTCATCTTGACCCCAGCATGAAACTTGTAGAGAATGTTTCTAGCTTTCTTTTGAGTACTAGAAGTCATTCATCTGATTTCTAGAACTCAAGTTATCATGCTGGCAAGTTATAGGTCCTCAGATGAATGTGATTTCAGTCAACAAAAGTAAACCAACTTCCAAGCCACTTTTGACCTAGAAGGATGTTTCTCCTCACATTGACCAAAACATAAACGTTGTTCCTCATGATCTTAGCTTTCCAAAGAGTACTAGAAGTCCTTCATCTAATTTGAAGAACTCAAGTTATGAGGCTTGTAAGTCAAGGGTATTTTGGGAAAGTAAGATTACAGGTCATTTTCATTATGGGTCCATTTCACCACTTTGCTTACTTCAAATGAAAATATTTCCAACATGAAACTTGCTCAAAATGGGGTAATTTTCTCTACCAAACATCAAAGAACCATTGATTTGGCTTAGAAGGAAGATTGGATGGAGAAATTTCATGAAAAAGGCATTAAAAGGAGAAAATCCAATTAAATTCATTTAGGATCAATTTTGTGCAAATATGTGCACTTTTTGAGTGAAAATCACATCCTAAACATAATGGTAATTTTAGAATTTGAAGTTGAGGAGCTTTGGTATACCATTTTCATGCTTGCTTCACCATGAAGTAACAAATGCAAATTCAACCATAAGATCAAAACAAGGGGCAATTCTTGGCCATGTGATCAATTTCCCTCATGTGCAAGTTAAACGAATCAAGTATGAGGCATGTGCAGCTCCATGTACACGTTTTTGCAAGTGCACCAACACAAAGAAAATTGAAAATTGATTGGGCTTTTAGGGGCTGTAATTGGGCTCCAAACTTTCACCAATCCAACATATATAATCTCAGGATCATTCACAATGCAAGAGGGGCGAATTTGGAGGAGAATTGAGAGAGAACACAGTTGAGAAAGAGGAGGAAAAGTTGAAATTCGAATTTCAAGATTCAACCAGATTTAAGCCAAATTAAGCACTCAAACAGCTTCATTGAAGGTTAAGGATTGTTTTTGGGCATTTTCCTTCAAGCTTCACCAAGAATTGAAGGCTCAATGGAAGCACTCCACTAGGTAAATCACTTTTCAACTTTTCTCTCTATTCATGAAGATTCTGCGTGCCATTTTTGCATGTGTGTGACCTATGAGATGTGTAGAGCATTTTTGGATGCAATTGATTTCTGTTTGTGAGCTTTCATGATTTGAGCTTCCAACTTGTTGCTTGCGTTTTGGCTTGTTTATAGACTGAAATTAAAAACAAATAATGGATTTGGATTCTACATGAGATGTAGATCATTTTTGATTATTTGTTTGTTTGATTTGGTGAAGTGGATGCCCCTCTGTAATTTTGCCTCGCCGGAGAAGGTGACCGGAGCCACCGTGCTCCGGCCACCTTGTTTTCCCTCCGTTTTGACCTTTTTGAATGAGGGAGATGATGGCGTGTGCGTTGGATCTGATTACTTTTTGAATCCATTGCCATGATTAAGACCTACCGTGTGTCTTTGTTGACTTGTTATACCTGATCTAATGAAAACGTTGTATTTCATTTATCATGCCAGCCTAGCCACGTGTTTGTGTGTAAGCCTTTGGATGTGCATACCAAATCAATCCAACAGCCCTGAGCGCGTTCCACCATAGAGATGTGTTGACTTGCCACACTTAATCATGAGGTGATGCATTTCACTTAACGCATTTGGACTCTGGCCTCTGGTTGTTTTTCACACCCCCACACATTGCAGGCCCAATGCTTCACACATTATTCCCTTGCTATTCATACCCCAATTTTATTTTATTTTATTTTCTTTTTCTTTTCCTTTTTTTTTTGTTTCTGTTTGGATTTAAATCATATAAAATGCTTCCAATGGTCCAAAAATTCCACAAATATATGTTTTAGATAATTTGAAATGTCTATTATTTTTAGGAAATTTTTATTTTTATTTTTGGTTTTATTTTCACTTAAAAATGGAATTAAACATTGGAAGTCTTTTGTTTGAGTTAAATCTTGACATGTTTCGTTCTTGATTTTATTTCTCTCATTTCCTTTTGATCCAATGACTAAAATTTAATCCTCATATCTATGATGAGTTGGTTAAATTTTGAGGACCATTTTGCCCCTATTTTGTTGACTTTAGGGTTGACTTTTAGCGTTTTTCTTTTGACCCTCAATTCTCCCATTTCAAAGTGGTACATCTTGAGGATTATTTTCTTTTGATGGGGCTTTGAGGGAATATGGCTTTGATATTTTGGCTTCTATTTGACAACATGTTTGGGTACCTCTTATATTTTATTTGTTTACTTTTGAACCATTTACCTAATTTTGAGGTAACTTGCAAGTCAAGTTACCTCCAAAGGAGGTTCATACATACATGTTGACCTAGTTTGACTTGGATATGACATCTTGGGACCCTTTGAGCCTTCAATGCCTTTTGTATAATGTTGCTAACATGTTAAGGATAATGCTTGCTCAATTTTAGGTCATGACATTGTTTCTTCCTTGTTCATTTGTGTGTTCCTTTTGATGCTTTCAATTAGGGTTTCAATGTGAAGTATGCTGGCATTCCTTTGTGCTTTTGCTTGCATTTCCTTTTAATATGATTTGCTTTTGCTTTTAAGCTTTCTTTTCCATCTTTAACTTCTGTCCAATGACCTTGGAATATCACTTAAGGTGTCTTGGTCCCTCCTTTGGAGGTACTTGAAGCACACCTAAAGTGATTAATCCATGAGGATTCTTTTGTGCTTTTCTTTACATCGTCTTGTGATGCTTATGGTTGAGTGCATGGTATGAGGTCCTTGCTGCCCTCATATAGCCTCCCATCCTCACTTTTATGTTGAGCTCCCTTTCCTTTTCATTTGGTTTAGTTTTGGTGGTGTGGTTGATGTTGTTTGACTTAGGTCATTTCATCCCACTTTTGGTGCATTTTTGTGTGGTTTGTTCTTGTTTGTTTGACTTCTTCTTGTGCATTTCTACTTCTCTTTTCTTCTTTGCATTTCTCATATGCATGCTTGGTTGAGATGAGCTTGTGGAGGCTACTGCCCCACACTACTTTCCTCCCACTTTCATTCTATGTGTGCATCCTGTGTTTGCATCTTTGCATTTTTCATGTTCTTTCTTATTCTTCTTCTTCTTTTCTTTGCCATGTTCCCCAAAAGTTGTCTAACCTCTTGAGGTTATGATAGACTTTAAGTTCAAACCATGCATGATAACATTAGGTAGTTCCCTTTTGTATCTCAATCTTAGGATCATCATTGCATGACAACTTTAGATTTATGTTAGTCCCCCTTTAGTTTGTCCCTTCTCTTCTCATCTTCAAACATTAATAAAACACTTAATAAAGAATGACAAGTGTTGTACGCTACGAGCCTTAAGCTATTTGAGAAATGGTGATTGGGGGGCTTCCTCTCAATGACCTAGAGTGTTTAGTGTACACCCTTTGGGTGATATAGGACGCATTCGCTCTTAGGTCATAGTCTCAAGTGCAACATGAGTTACAAATCAAGTTCAAAACACTTCCTCTCTAAAAAACACAAAAACACTTTAAAACTTTTTCACCCTTTGGGGTTCTTAATTCAAGAAAATATTTTCAGAAAAAGAGTGTTGTTAACTCTTAGTTCTATCGCAAACGGTAACGCCTAAGTCTCCCATGCTCGAGCTGCATACACCAACTGCTAGAACTGATTGTTAACCCTACTTGGACCTAAAAAACTTTTGAACCAAACCGTTGTTCTTTTTTGCCTGAACTATGTTTGCTCTGATCTTTCATACCAGATGAAAGTACGTAGGCACAAGATGCGATGTCTTGGCGAGCAACCTTTTCCCCTTTCACCCGTAGTTAGCCGAACTACGTTGACTCTGATTTTCCCATTGCACGAGGGAGTACGTAGGCACAGAGCGGCGATGCTCTGTCGAGTCACTTTTCTTTTCTTTTTTCTTTTGTCCTTTGACCTTTAGGTAGATAGATTGATCACCCTTTTAGATAGACAACAATGCGTGGATCCCGTCGAGTACGACGGACGTGAGGGGTGCTAATACCTTCCCCTTGCGTAACCGACTCCCGAATCCAAACATGATTGTGATGACCTTGTCTTTCCCTCTTTTCGTTAGGTTTTTCCGATCGTTTCCTTTCCCTCTCTTTGGGATAAATAACGAAAGGTGGCGACTCTTCTGTTTTCCGCCGGTTGTTTTTTGCAGTTGCGACAGCTGGCAAATCTGCTGGGGACTCTGGTTCCCTATGTAAGTCAATCCTAGCGCTTGTTTGTTTATTTTTGGGTGTTGTATATATGTGCTTTATTTACTTTCGCATTTTGCTTTCCCGCATTTATTTTTAGCATCATATATCATTATTGTTGTGCTATGGGGAGGGAATGTTCCGCTGAGAGATAAGCCAGACCCAGGCTTGAGTATAGACATAGTTTTAGTAGTGGAAAGTAGTGTTGGATGTGCTTGCTTTGCTCGTACTAGTTCACCATGAAATTCGCGCTCGGACGAGATTCTCTTTGACGATTTTCTTTCTGGCCCTTTGGGCTCGAAGGAATTTTGGATCTGAGGATTGTCGACTCTGGGAACCGATCATTTGTGAGTCAGCTAAGTGAGGCCTCTTCAGGAGATGATGATGCCAAACCAGAAATGGTGAACATATCATCATTTCTCGAAAGTCTGTGACACTGATGAACGCATAGGATGCCATACCTTATCAGTGAATAGGTCCATACCTGTGAGTGGGACTGGGGTTATGCAGGAAATTTTTACCTTCAGATTACCCGGTTTTCTCTACAGTTTGAATTTGGATTATTGGTATCAGTTGGTTTCTTTCGGAGCAGTGCTATGTTCTTGCTAAAGCAGAGCTCTGATCTTTCTCAGACTACAGCACAACGGCCTTGATCCTTTGTGTGTGCATTAGCATTTTTAATTTAGCATTGTTTGCATTTGCATTTCATTTTTGCATATCCTTCCTCAACCGGAACAGGGAGCTCACCCATCTTTTGTCTGCTTCGTCAGTTGATTTCCCGACATTCGCATTGGATTTGAGTTAGCTTCTGGGAGGATAATGAACTCAGGAAAGCAGAATTTGGTTGTTACAAGGGCAGAGTTTGAATTGATGAAGAATCAACTAGGTGAACTCATGGAAGCCATGACAACTATGACTAGAGGAGAGGCTGGTATTCAGGGGACTCCAGTGGAAAATGTTGCTCAAGCTCAGTCTGTGCCGATTCCTGCTGAAGAGCATCTCATTCCCAAAGATAGAGATTCTTCTTCTCTCCATGACACAGAATATCAGAGTTTCACTTTCCCTGTGCCAGATTCTCAGAGGACTGCTCCAAAGGCTAATGCTGAAGACCCACAGACTGTTGAATTTATGAGGAAATGTCATCTGTTGGAGGAAAAGCTTGATGCCCTGATGAGTCAGGATATTCTTAATTTGAGTGCTACGAGCATGTGTCTGGTGCCCGGTCTTGTGATGCCTCCGAAGTTCAAAATGCCGAATTTTGAGAAGTTCAAAGGGGATAGTTGTCCGAAGCAGCATTTGGTAATGTTCTGCAGGAAAATGACTTCACATGTCCACAATGATGAGCTTATGATGCACTGCTTCCAGGACAGTCTGAGTGGAGCATCGTTGAGTTGGTATATGCAGTTGGAGAGTGATTGCGTCCGATCATGGTCAGATTTAGCCAATGCCTTTGTGAAGCAGTACAACTACAATCTCAACATGGCTCCTAGTCGCGTGCAGTTGCAAGAGTTATCTCAAGCGGATGATGAATCCTTCAGAGGGTATGTGCAGAGATGGAGGGAGCTAGCTGCTCGTGTTCAACCTCCACTTCAGGACAGAGAGTTGATTGATATATTCTTAGGTACCTTGAAAGGCCATTACTTTGACAAGTTGATCAGTGGTGGAATGTCAAACTTTGCCGACTTGGTGATAATGGGTGAGCGTATTGAAAGTGGACTCAAGAGTGGAAATATTCGAAGCATCCCTTATATCTCAGTTGATAAGAATGAATCATTTGTTAGTTCTCAGGAAGAATGGGAAAGAGGAAGTGATGTTATCCCAGGATTTCCAGTATCTCAGGTTCAGTTTTCAGATACTTCGAGTGTTCAGAGTCAGCAGTCTGTTGGGTCTGTGTATCAGGTATCTGTTTCCCGCCAGAGTCAACAATCTTATCGTCATCAACCATATCAGCACGCTAGACGAATACCAAGGAAACCAGAAAGACATTTCACTCAGTTACCAGTATCGTACGATCAGTTGTTGCCGGATTTGATCAGGGGTGGGTTGATAGTGCCGAAGAAGATTAATCCAGAGATTCCTCCATATCCTTCATGCTTCGATGTCAGCGCCCGCTGTGACTACCATGCTGGGGCACAAGGGCATTCAACTGAAGATTATAAGGTGCTTAGGAGCATGGTTCAGGCTTTGCTGGATTCCGACAGGATCTCAGTCACGTCTCAGGGTATTCATATCAATGATCTTCTTTTATCCAGTCAAGCGGGTGTATCAGTTCATGTTATGAAGGAGTTTACCGAGAGCATTTGTTCAGAAGAGTATCAAACTGAAGACTCAATTGAGGGTTATATCCCTGTGTAGCATTTGTTCATTACTGTATGCTGACCATCGCCAGGCTTGTTGGTCGAGGTCACTCTGTTTGTATTCAGTTACTCCTGTGTGGTGTATATGTGTGATGGTTCTCCCTGATTGGATCTTGGGTTCCCTTCTTGCCTTGGTGCTATTCTGAGATTTCCCTGTTGCATACTTGTTTGCATCTTGCATATTATTTTTGTGTAACAGGTACCACAGAGCTGTTAATCTGACTTCATGTACTCCACTAGTTTGTTACAGGTTATACAATCAGACAAATCACAGGAAGTCCCGCAAAGTTATGGAGCAAGTCCAAGCAGAGCTGAGAGAAGTTAAGAGCCAGATGGGGTAGTTCATTGCGGACATGCAAGCGTTACGCTTGGATCAGAATGCGCTCAGAGAGGAAAAGCAGCAGTTGAAAACGCAGGTGGGCTTAATTATGGAAGTGATAAGGAACGTGCTCAGAAAAGAAGGTGACCAAGTGACTGAGGCTGCAGCAAAGATGCTTGTTCCGCTTTTGTTTGTGGAACCTTTACCAGAGCGAAATGTGTGTCAGAAATCTTCTGTGCAACCGGAGGTTCCAAAATTCCCGTGTCATCAGCTGCGTCCCGTTTCTTAGGAGAATCCCAGGATTAAAAGATATGGTCAAAGGACAAAATCTCAAGACAGAATCTTCGATCAGATCCCCGTGGATTATGCTCAGTTGGTGCAACTCTTGCTCCAACTTCAGTTGGTTAAGCCTCAAACTTTGGCTCCACTTACTGGCCAACCACCACCGGGCTTTGATATCAATGCTTATTGTGATTTCCACTCTGGGGGACAGGGGCACAACATCGCGAACTTTAAAGCTTTTAAGCATAAAGTTCAAGACCTGGTGGATTCAAAGACAATTGAGTTTACGCCGGGCGGCATGAATGTATCAGGAAAATTTATTCCCTATCATGCAAAGGGGATGGATGCTCTTATTCCCTCACCTAAAGCTGCAGTAGGTCAAGAGTATATCCTACAATATTTGGTGTCAGAATCTCCTTGTCCACAGTTGCTTCCTGTTCCTGGATCAAGCTTAAGGACGAAAGCACCTGAAAAGAAAGAGTCCTCAAGAGTCCAAACCCAGTCGCCAGACGTTTCTGCTGTTCAGGGTC
The DNA here is from genome assembly GCA_963859935.3 of Lathyrus sativus. NCBI lineage: Eukaryota > Viridiplantae > Streptophyta > Magnoliopsida > Fabales > Fabaceae > Lathyrus > Lathyrus sativus. The sequence goes on along the minus strand of OZ012739.1, from coordinate 35,610,538 downwards.
CACGACCTTTTGGTTCTTCGCAGCAAAATTATCAGTACCAGAATCAGAATAGGCCTCACAACAATCTGAAAAGAAGGAATGCTCCTCTTCGTCCAGTGCCTATGTCGTACAGTCAGCTGCTGCCGCACCTAGTTCGGAATTCTTTGGTGGATCCCAAAGCTCTCAAACCGGTGCCAGAACCTTACCCTCCCGGGTGTGATCCTAGTGCTCAATGTGGATATCATGGAGGATCCGCAGGGCACTCAACTGAAGATTGCGAGGCTTTTCAAGCCAGGGTACGTCAGTTGATGGACCGAAGGTGCATATCTTTTCCGGGAGGAAGGTTGGTCGTACATCGCTCATCTGATTGAGTTTTAAGACTTCAAGGGTCGCATTCCCGCAGCAGCTAATCAGTGTGAAAGCCCAGTTCCCAGAAGCTGGCAATTTTCATTTTATCCTGTTATTTCTTTATGTTTGTAATTTCTCTCCTGTTTAAAGTGCAAACTCATTTGTAAAACTTGTTTGTTTTTGATTGATATTAATGAAATGAATATGCATGTTTTGATTTAATCCATTCGTGTTCACTAATTGCATTTTACAGATGTCATACGCTTGTTTAAGCGGAACCGGGGAGGATGACGAAAGTTCAAGACGCGCAAGCTTCCGATTGTATGCTTTTGAAATAAAACCTGCTGATGATGTTCAGGAATTGTTTCAAATTCCCAAACACCGGAGATATAAGGATGATAACCCCTTGTCAACCCCTTTGAGCCTAGTAGTAAGAGTTTCTTTCTGAAAACGAAAAACCCTAAATCTTAACCCGGGGCGGGGTAGGTGTCAGCTAATTTGACCGAGCATCCAAATTGCAATAGGAGTGTTCCTGTTTGAGGATCAATCACACCTGTATAGGTCGTGCCTAAAGAACCACGGTGGTTAAACCTTGCCGATAAGGAGTGAAACAGTCACAATCCCTTTTTCAAACAAGTCAGACAAGCCGGTGTCACACGATTTGTTAAAAAAAACAAAAAAAAAAGAAACAAAGAATCATAAGAAAAAAGCCCGCTAAGTCGAATCTTGCGAACAAGCGACTTAGGCAAAAATTAGGGCATCCCGCTGGACTTTGAAATCAAAAGAAGCTCAAAAGAGCCAGTCCAGGCAAAAGTTAGGGAAATTAAAAAATGATGATGAAAAACAAGTCGTGTGATTCAGGCACCAAAGACAAAAAGCGAGTGACTGTCACTCCGAAAACTTGTGGTTCCTGAACCATCACTCCTGTCATTCAACCTCTGAGAGGTGAGTGCTAGTGTCAAATTAGCTGAATATAGGATTGAAGAACATTAAGGAGAATGGGTGGGTTAAAATAAATTTTGAGCCTTTATCCTTTCTTTCTTAAACCGTGAACCGGACCACGTTACAACCTAAAAAGTCCTAATTGAAACAGGTTTGTTTCGAAAGCATACTTCGGTAAAGATCGCATCGAAATTGACTCCTAAAAGGGTTCCTCTTACAGCGTTGTATTAATGTTGACATGTTGATGTTTGATTTCACATACTATAGGTCACAAATTTTTTTCAGTGAACAGATTGGAATTTCAAAACTGTCATATGCATTGCATTTAATATATCTTTTATGCAGGACAACTTGTTTTACTTGCGAGTAAGCTCTTGACAGCGGGAAAGTTTCCACAGTGGAAAGGTTGATCAGGATAGAATGCAGATTGCTTGGATATTCTGGTGAACCGGGGCAAGTTATATCAAATGATCATAGCATGAGAGTCAGCCATCTAAAAGTCAGTTAATCTGAAGCAGTCAAGTCGATATTCGGTGAATCTCTCGCAGCCAAGAAGCACTTTCCCCACAGATCAGCCAATCTGGGGCAAAGTCATTGCAGACTGGGGCAGGCCACCCCAAGGGCGCAAAAGCTATTCCTTATCCTTGGGGAAATTAATGTGAAGCACCTCTCTGAGGTTCAAGGTGTTTAGGCAGTGCATATCAAGTGGTCGGGGTATGAGATTTCAGATTTCCTTTCGAGAAACATCCCCACAGAGATCCCACGGGCTGAGGTAAATATGGAAATGAAGGAACTGTTCCTCTCCAGAGCTACTCAGAGCTATACAAGCAGGTTTGATCAACCTCCAAGTTCAAGACGAATGTCGGGAAGTCACGTTACTATCCCTTGACCCTTCAACCAAGAACCTCTGAGTTCAGACAAGATACTTTTCCACCATCGGTCGCACCTGATCCTTTGCAAATCCAATTCCCTTTGGTACGTAGGAAGACTTCTTCTGTTTTCCCCAGCAAAAGTCCAATCATCATTGGCACGTGTAAGCTATCCCTAGTAGAGTCCAAGCATACTGGGCACATCTGGTTATCCCCAACGGAGTTGGCTTCGTCTTCAGCATTTATTTTGCTGGAGCGGTTCTGTTATTCAGCTTTCCTCGGCGGCCCGAGCCTGCATCTTTGCATGTAGTTATCATGTTTGCATCATTCTTTCATTTCATCCTCAAATGCGTAGCATTTCCATTTCGTATGGAGCATTACGCTATATTCAAACATACGCATATGCATTTGAAGCATAAGCCAGTTTTCTGTCAGTCTTCCGTGGCAACTTGAATCACTTGGCAATCAGTACAGGGGCATTTATCCAGCAGCTTTGTTCAAACAACTTATCAGTTTACTCGGGTTTCAGATCATACGTCGGTTATGCTTTGTCCATCAGTCCACTGATGATGACATCCCCAAGTAGAGTTCCTTTGTCCATCAGTCCTCTGATGCCGACAGTTTTTCTTTCCGTCAATCTCTATTGACGACATGTTTCCCCAGCAGGTTTTTCTCTTCGTCTATCCTTAGACGATGTGAGCTTCAGATATGGTTTTCTCTCCGTCTATCCTTAGACGACGTGAGTTTCGGACATGGTTTTCTTTCCGTTTATGGGATGAGATAACGTTGTAGGAGGGTTTTCGTGCTGTCAATTCCTATTGACGCTGTGACTCTTTGAAGAATGATTGGTTTCCCTTGTTGACAATTCCTATTGACGACATGGCTCTTTGAAGATGGTTTTCTTTCTGTCAATTCTTATTAACGATGTGGCCCTTTGAAGATATTTTATTTCCATCAACTATTATGGACGAAAGAATTCTGCAATTTGGTGAATGGTTTTGAAGTGCAGTTTTGGGTGTCTTTCTGACTACCTTTAGATGATGTGAGTATTTGGTGTCTTTCCGTCTACCATTAGACAATGTGAGTATTGTTTTTCTTTCTGTCTATCCTTAGACAGCGTGAACCTTTATTTGGTGTCTTTCCGTCTACCATTAGACGATGTGAGTATTTGGTGTCTTTCCGTCTACCATTAGACGATGTGAGTATTGTTTTTCTTTATGTCTATCCTTAGACAGCGTGAACCTTTATTTGGTGTCTTTCCGTCTACCATTAGACGATGTGAATATTTGGTGTCTTTCCGTCTGCCCTTAGACGATGTGAGTATTATTCTCTTCCTGAGGTGAAGTTACCAACTGTGTGTTGATATAGCCTTTGGTTTTGATGTTTGTGGCGTTACACAGATGACTGGCCACGATGTCAAGTGTTCTTTATCGGATAATCAGTTAGTTGGTTGTCGTCGCAACTGTCTGTGTTCAGTTTTTATGGATATTTGTTCCCCAATCAGAGTGTTGCAGTTTATTTCTGCGGTTGGCAAATTTCCGGGTTTCTTTGGTATTCAACCGTCTTTTACCTTGATTGTTTGAAAGTTGTTTTCTTTTCATCCAGTCAGGTCCAAGTCGTTTGAATAGGGGCAGCTGTTGCACCCCAAAATTTGCCCAACCTTTTTATTTAGCTGGCTTTTGTTTCATTTTCTTCTAGCATTTGAATTGCATAGCATTTTTCTTTGAACAGGGGATCAAGAGGTTGTGCATAGCAAGAGGAGGTTGCTCAGAGTGTTGAGCCTAAGAAAAGGATGTTACTCAAGCATGAATGGTCATCAAGTCATCAAGAAGTGGTCAAAGTCTTGTGAAAGGGTTGATGGATATATGTGGGTTAGTTCCTAACTTGGAGGCCAGTTGAAGATCCTTAGAGGGTTTTGAATTCATGATTATGGATATGGGATGTTGAGGGAGCTCATTGAGTGTTTTGAGAGCCATGTTGGAGCTTATTCAAGTTGTTGTATGATGTGGAAGAAGCCACAGTCAAGAATGTTGCATCTAGGGTTTTCATCTGGTCAACCCTCAGTCAACTGTGAAATTGAAGGAGATTAAGACTCAATTCCAAGTCTTTGTGATCATGGAATGTTGTGTTGAGAAGCCTAATATGTCATTTCAAGATCAAATCAAGAAGAATCAAGAGTGTGAGAAGTTACTAAATTAGGGTTCTCAGTGTAAAATCCCCTGTTTAGTGCCCAACTTCAAGACCACATATCTCAAGATAGATGTATCATCTCATCTTGACACAAGCATGAAACTTGTAGAGCATGTTTCTAGCTTTCTTTTGAGTACTAGAAGTCATTCATCTGATTTTTAGAACTCAAGTTATGATGCTGGCAAGTTACAGGTCCTCAGATGAATGTGATTTTGATCAACAAAAGTCAACCAACTTCCAAGCCAATTTTGACCTAGAAGGATGTTTCTCCTCACCTTGACCAAAACATGAAAGTTGTTCCTCATGATATTATCTTTCCAAAGAGTACTAGAAGTCCTTCATATGATTTGTAGAACTCAAGTTATGAGGCTTGCAAGTCAGGGGTATTTTGGAAAAGTAAGATTACAGGTCATTTTTGTTATGGGTCCATTTCACCACTTTGCTTACTTCAAATGAAAATATTTCCAACATTAAACTTGCTCAAAATAGGGTCATTTGCTCAAACAAACATCAAAGAACCATTGATTTGGCTTAGAAGGAAGATTGGATGGAGGAATTTCATGAAAAAGGCATTAAAAGGAGAAAATCCAATTAAATTCATTTGGGATCAATTTTGTGCAAATGTGTGCATTTTTTGAGTGCAAATCACATCCTAAACATAATGGCAATTTTAGAATTTGAAGTTGAGGAGCTTTATTATGCCATTTTCATGCTTGCTTCACCATGAAGTAACAAATGCAAATTCAACCATAAGATCAAAACAAGGGGCAACTCTTGGCCATGTGATCAATTTCCCTCATGTGCAAGTTAAAGGAATCAAGTTTGAGGCATGTGTAGCTCCATGTCCACGTTTTTGCAAGTGCACCAACACAAAGAAAATTGAAATTTGATTGGGCTTTTAGGGGCTGTAATTGGGCTCCAAACTTTCACCAATCCAACATATATAATCTCAGGATCATTCACAATGCAAGAAGAGCGAATTTGGAGGAGAATTGAGAGAGAACACAGTTGAGAAAGAGGAGGAAAAGTTGAAATTCGAAATTCAAGATTCAACCAGATTTAAGCCAAATTAAGCACTCAAACAACTTCATTGAAGGTTAAGGATTGTTTTGGGCATTTTCCTTCAAGCTTCACCAAGAATTGAAGGCTCAGTGGAAGCACTCCACTAGGTAAATCACTTTTCAACTTTTCTCTCTATTCATGAAGATTTTGCATGCCATTTTTGTATGTGTGTGACCTATGAGATGTGTAGATCATTTCTGGATGCAATTGATTTCTGTTTGTGAACTTTCATGATTTGAGCTTCTAACTTGTTGCTTGCGTTTTGGCTTGTTTATGGACTGAAATTAAAAACAAACCATGGATTTGGATTTTGCGTGAGATGTAGATCATTTTTGACTATTTGTTTGTTTGATTTGGTGAAGTGGATGTACCTCTGTAATTTTGCCTCACCGGAGAAGGTGACCGGAGCCACCGTGCTTCGGCCACCTGGTTTTCCCTCCATTTTGACCTTTTTGAATGAGGGAGATGATGGCGTGGCATTTTGATGTGCGTTGGATCTGATTACTTTTTGAATCCATGGCCATGATTAAGACCTATCGTGTGTCTTTGTTGACTTGCTATACCCGATCTATTGAAAACGTTGTGTTTCATTTATCTTGCTAGCCTAGCCACGTGTTTGTGTGTAAGCCTTTGAATGTGCATACCAAATCAATCCAACAGCCCTGAGCGCGTTCCACCATAGAGATGTGTTGACTTGTCACACTTAATCATGAGGTGATGCGTTTCACTTAACGCATTTGGACTTCGGCCTCTGATTGTTTTTCACACCCCCACACACTGCAGACCCAATGCTTCTCACGTTATTCCCTTGCTATTCATACCCCAGTTTTATTTTATTTTATTTTATTTTCCTTTTTATTTTTGTTTTGTTTCTATTTGGATTTAAATCATATAAAATGCTTCCAATGGTCCAAAAATTCCAAAAATATATGTTTTAGATACTTTGAAATGTCTATTATTTTTAGGAAATTTTTATTTTTATTTTTGGTTTTATTTTCAATTAAAAATGGAATTAAACATTGGAAGTCTTTTGTTTGAGTTAAATCTTGACATGTTTGGTTCTTGATTTTATTTCCCTCATTTCCTTTTGATCCAATGACTAAAATTTAATCCTCATATCCATGATGAGTTGATTAAATTTTGAGGACCATTTTGCCCCTGTTTTGTTGACTTTAGGGTTGACTTTTAGTGTTTTTCTTTTGACCCTCGATTCTCCCATTTCAAAGTGGTACATCTTGAGGATTATTTTCTTTTGATGATGCTTTGAGGGAATATGGCTTTGATCTTTTGGATTTTGTTTTCCAACATGTTTAGGTACCTCTTAATTTTATTTGTTTATTTTTGAACCATTTTCCTAATTTTGAGGTAACTTGCAAGTCAAGTTACCTCCAAAGGAGGTTCATACATACATGTTGACCTAGTTTGACTTGGATATGACATCTTTGGATCCTTTGAGCCTTCAATGCCTTTTGTCTCATGTTGCTAACATGTTAAGGATGATGCTTGCTCAATTTTAAGTCATGACATTGTTTCTTCCTTGTTCATTTGTGTGTTCCTTTTGATGCTTTCAATTAGGGTTTCAATGTGAAGTATGCTTGCATTCCTTTGTGCTTTTGCTTGCATTTCCTTTTGATGTGATTTGCTTTTGCTTTTGAGTTTTCTTCTCCATCTTTACCTTCTATCCAATGACCTTGGAATATCACTTAAGGTGTCTTGGTCCCTCCTTTGGAGGTATTTGAAGCACACCTAAAGTGATTAATCCATGAGGATTCTTTTGTGCTTTTCTTTACATCTTCTTGTGATGCTTATGGTTGAGTGCATGGTATGAGGTCCTTGCTGCCCTCATATAGCCTCCCATTCTCACTTTTATGTTGAGCTCCCTTTCCTTTTCATTTGGTTTAGTTTTGGTGGTGTGGTTGATGTTGTTTGACTTTGGTCATTTCATCCCACTTTTGATGCATTTTTGTGTGGTTTATTCTTGTTTGTTTGACTTCTTCTTGTGCATTTCTTCTTCTCTTTTCTTCTTTGCATTTCTCATATGCATGCTTGGTTGAGATGAGCTTGTGGAGGCTACTGCCCCACACTATTTTCCTCCATTTTCATTATATGTGTGCATCCTATGTTTGCATCTTTGCATTTTTCATGTTCTTTCTTCTTCTTCTTCTTCTTTTCTTTGCCATGTTCCCCATAAGTTCTCTAACCTCTTATGGTTATGATAGACTTTAAGTTCAAACCATGCATGATAAAATTAGGTAGTTACCTTTTGTATCTCAATCTTAGGATCACCATTGCATGACAACTTTAGGTTTGTGTTAGTCCCCCTTTAGTTTGTCCCTTCTCTTCTCAACTTCAAACATTCATAAAACACTTAATAAAGAATGACAAGTGTTGTACGCTACGAGCCTTAAGCTACTTGAGAAATGGTGATTGGGGGGCTTCCTGTCAATGACCTAGAGTGTTTAGTGTAGACCCTTTGGGTGATATACGATGCATTCCCTCTTAGGTCATAGTCTCTAGTGCGACATGAGTTACATATCAAGTTCAAAACACTTCCTCTCTAAAAAAACACAAAAATACTTCAAACCTTTTTCACCCTTTGGGGTTCTTAATTCAAGAAAATCTTTTTAGAAAAAGAGTGTTGTTAACTCTTAGTTCTATCGCAAACGGTAACTGATTGTTAACCCTACTCGGGCCTAAAAAACTTTTGAACCAAACTGTTGTTCTTTTTAGCCCGAACTACGTTTGCTCTGATCTTTCATACCAGATGAAAGTACGTAGGCACGAGACGCGATGTCTTGGCGAGCAACCTTTTCCCCTTTCACCCGTAGTTAGCCGAACTACGTTGACTCTGACTTTCCCATTGCATGAGGGAGTACATAGGCACAGAGCGGCGATGATCTGCCGAGTCACTTCTCTTTTCTTTTTTATTTTGTCCTTTGACCTTTAGGTAGATTGATTGATCACCCTTTTAGATAGACAACAATGCGTGGATCCCATCGAGTACGACGAACGTGAGGGGTGCTAATACCTTCCCCTTGTGTAACCGACTCCCGAATCCAGACATTATTGCGATGACCTTGTCTTTCCCTCTTTTCGTCAGGTTTTTCCGATCGTTTCCTTTCCCTCTCTTTGGGATAAATAACGAAAGGTGGCGACTCTTCTATTTTCTGCCGGGTGTTTTTCGCAGTTGCGACACATTGATCCAAGTGGTGTCTGCTACATGTGAACCTCATTACAATATGCCTCAAGGTTACCCGTGGGGGATGCCTCATTTCTTTACTCCAGCTGGGTATCTTCCACCGATTCCTGAAGTTCCTGATATAACTGATGTGACCACTGTTCCTACTGTGACTGCTATTTCTGTTGCAACCGCTATGATGTCTATGCCACCGCCTTTTGTGAATGCTACTCCATACACCCTTGAAGAACTTGCGTACCATAATGCACCTAGTGAAAGTGTGGGATTTGATTAGAGAATGGATGAATTCCAGGACAAATTCTCATAAATTCAGAAAGAGCTTAAAGCCCTTCATGGGAAGGAGTTATTTGGGAAGAGTGCTTCTGATCTCTGCTTGGTGCCAAAAATAAAGGTTCCTCCCAAGTTCAAGGTCCCAGACTTCGAGAAATATCAAGGCAATTCTTGCCCTCAAAGTCACCTTGTCATGTACGCCCGTAAAATGTCTGCACAAACTAATAATGATCAACTACTCATTCACTATTTCTAGGATAGTTTGACAGGAGCAGCTCTTAAGTGGTATATAGGGTTATATGGTATGAAGATTTGAACTTTCAATGATCTATGTGAAGCTTTCATTAGACAGTATAAGTACAATGTCGATATGGCACCCAATAGAGATCGGCTGAGGGCCATGACTCAAAGAGATAAAGAGAATTTCAAGGAGTACGCCTAACGCTGGCGTGAATTGGCTGCTCAAGCTACACCACCTTTGGAAGAAAAGCAGATGACCAGGATTTTCTTGAAAACCTCGAGCTCGTTTTTCTATGAAAGAATGGTAGCAAGTGAGCCCAGTGATTTTACTGAAATGGTGAACATGGGGATGCGACTAGAAAAAGGGGTCCGTGAAGAAAGGTTGGCTAAATTAAGAAGTACACCCAACAACACAAAAAAGTATGGAAGCAACTTCGTGAAAAAGAAAGAGGAAGATGTGAGTGTTGTGCACCAAGGTTGACCAAGAAGAAGATATCAACAACATCAACACATTGTTGTTATGACACCAATCATCAATACTTCTACCTATCAGCCACAGTTTGCATAACAGTATCAACCACCACAAGTTCCACGAGCTCCACAACAACATCGCCAACAAGATCAACAGTCTCCTCAACAAAATCGACCATCGTTCAACAACCAAGGCCGTGTGTAAAGGAAACTAAATATTAATCTTATTCCCATGTCCTATGCATAATTGCTCCCAGTCTTGTTACAAAAAGGGCATATCCAGACCAAGTCTCCACCGGAGGTACCTAAAATTCTTCCTTATTGGTATAGAGCAGATCCGTTTTGCCCATATCAGCAAGGTGTGTTAGGCCACAATATTGAGTATTATTATGGATTGAAGACATATGTCCGGAGATTGGTCAAATGTGGAATTCTATCTTTCAAGGATTCTAACCCAAGTGTACAAGACAATCCTCTACCACAACATGGCTCAGTTACTATGAACATGGTTTAGGGATGTCCGAGAAAGTATGTTGTGCTTGATCTCAAATATATTCGAGAATCTTTAGTCAAGATGCATGGTGGGTTACCAGAATGGTTTTCTTCAGTCATGAATGTCACAAATTATGCTACTTGTTATGTTTGTTCAGTGAACTCTTGATGCTGCCGCCTTGTAAGAGAAGATATTCAAGACTTATTAGATATGAGAATTATCACAATCATGTATGATACAAATCCAACTCCTGTGGATGAAGACGAAGAAGTGTTCGTAATAGTTCCCCGCTTAAAGGAAGTGGAACATATTGACATCACTTATGACAGTAGGAAGCCTTCTGTAACCCCTCTGGCCATTAATGTGCATGGTCCAATCCGCTATGCCTCCAATAAGGTGGTTCCATACAAATATAATGCCACAATGTTAGAGAATGGGAAAGAGGTGCCTCTACCTGTTTTGCCATCGATTGTTAACATTGCAGACATTAGCAGAGTTATTAGAAGCGGTCGGGTATTCTCCTCAGCTCCTCCGAAGAATAAAGAAATTTTGTTTGAGTAACCAATTGTGAAGGATTCAACGTTAGGGCGGTCCAGTGGGGCTGATTCCTTTTCCAAACCTGATGAATTTTTGAAGCTGATTAAAAGAAGTGAATATAAGATTGTGGATCAATTGTTGTAGACTGTAACACCCCTCTAAACCCCGCAAAATATATATAAATAAATCAGAGTAATTATCATACATCTCACAAAAGGGTGTCACATAAAATTTCAAAACATCACATAAACCTGTCATGCTCATTAACACCTAAAATAAATTCATGCTTTTCATACACTTTCACATTAGCATGTAGTAGCAGATTTGCTTTAATCATGATAGACATAATGAAAGCCTCATGCTCATCTCATTCATAATCAATACTTAGGCTTAAAAGCCAATACTTCATATAATTCAAAATAACAATAACATAATGAAGTAGAGTATGTAAAGTATCTCTCAAAACATGAAATCGAAACATTCCTCAGTGTTACATAATCAAAGCATGACATGACCCAAATAAATAAAGACACAAATCAAGCTACTTCAACGGCTACCTCGCGCTAGAAGCAACTCTACTCCTCGGTACCTGAGCAATGTCATATAAAATATCATTCCAACAGAAGGGTGAGAATTCACGTAATTATTGAAATTATAAGATAATAATTAGTTTAAGACATACAGACATAATTCAATTATTCTCACACTTCAAAGTTTCATCAACAAAGCATCACTCGAGTAACCATACCATTCACAAGTACATACACACAATCTACAATTTCACCAATTTCAACAATTCATATAGATACACATAATCTCATAGCACAAACATATACACAATGAGACTCAGTGAAAAACTCACTGCAATGTGGTACCAATACTTGTTATTATTTTTCGGTTTTTACATTTAAACCGGGTCCATTCCTTATACCAATAACACATAAAAGCCGGTTTCCTAAGCTTCCAAGCCCCGCTCTAGGTTTGGGACAGGTCACTAGCTCCCACGGAACTAACAAGCATTGCTTCTTGACACAAATGATGCGTATGTAAACTCAACAACCATATGCAATTAAGACCATACTCAAATCTTAATATTCATGCATATCTTCAATAATTCATCACACTTGAATTATCATACATTTGCACATACACAAGTATCAACACAATCCAACCTCAATTTACAAAACACACATCACTAGTTAAAAATCAAATAATGAGTCCATCATTAATAATAAAAATTTCGATATTCAAATAAATATTCACTACTCAATAAATATTCAATAATTATTCAATATTCAATATATAATCAATACTTTGACAAACAATCATTATTTCAATAAATAATAGATATTTTAATAAATAACCAATATTTGAATAAATAATTAATATTTAATAAGATTTCATTATTTAATAAAGTGACATTATTTTCATAAGGTTTCACTACAGTAATTGATATAACAAAGGAACAACCTTTATTATCCTATTAATTTTCGTGTGCTACAGGACAGTGTACTAAGAGGTAGTCACTTTCATTTCTACCAATTTATTTTCTGCACTACAGGTTCACAAAGTGCTACATGATATAAGAAAATGAGCACATCTCCTAATTTCTCGTTTGTTCCACTATAGTGAGAAAAAAAACACATTCCTATCCTAATTCTTTCTGCTACAAGACAAGGGAATTAAAACGATTACGTTGCCTTTCATTGGTTTTGCTACAGTATAAAAGTAATGGGATTACAATTAATTTTTCACAGGTTTTATTCGCTACATTTCAAAATTTTAATGAAATTATCACTTTCATTTCTAATTGTACTCCTACTAGTTCTATCACTATTATATTAATATGCTACAAGAACACATGGTACTGTATAATTACTCACATTTCATTTCCTACCAAATCCTAGTTTCTTAATGCTACATTACAAAATGACGGAAAAGAATGATATACATTATCCTATCATTTTTTTTCTTCTTTTGTTGAGCTACAGTGGCTGAATGAGATAAAAGTTCACATATTAATCTTATGGCTCATTCCGCTACAACATCATTAATGAACTAAAGAAATTATTTGTCATTATGGCTCATTCCACATAGTTGTGCGCTACAGTATTAAGAGTGGAAAGGTCACCCTTGCATTTTCTATTGATTTATTGCGCTACTGTTTCGTAAATATATATACATTCCAAATTCCAAATTCCAATTCCAATGGGTTTATTCCAAATATTAAATGGGTCTCTACTCTATATCAAATATCATTCCCAAACACAATCAAAATGAACCCATATCAGATTTCACTAAAACCTAATAATTTCAAATTTATGGAAAAATTAGGGGTTCCAACCTAAACATGTTTATACCCATTAAATCTATCAAATAATCCCAATAATTAGTTAAAAATCCACCCTTACCTTGATTTTCTTGGATTTCTAGCTCTTTCTCTTGAATTTCCTCCTCTTCTTCTCCACTCCTCTCTTCTAGCCTCATTCCAACTTTCTATTTCTCTTCTACCCCATTTCTCTTATTTTATAAAACTCTCATATTTCTCAAAACCTAATCATATCTAATGGGCTTACTAACCCATTTCTATTCACACCCCAAATTAGGCCTAATAGTTAAATTAATCTAACAATTCTATACTATTCTACCAAATATAATTTATCAAGTAAAATAAATAATCAAATTAAATCAATTATTTTAAATATGTCCAATAAATCAATTAATCCAAACAACTCAAATAAATTATATAGTTCATATAAATCTAATAAATTAATTAATTCAAATAAATCACATAAATTAATTAATTCGAATAGACACAAAATCATTTAATTAATCAATTAATTAAATTTAATTAATAATTACTAAAAATTGTGGTGTTAGAACCCTCCCCACTTAAAAGATTTTCGTCCTCGAAAATTACCTCAAACGAATAACTCGGGATAAGACTCCCTCATCTGACTCTCAAGCTCCCAAGTTATATTTCTGTCAGCTGGCCCTCCCTAAGCGACCTTCACCAAAGCAATCTATTTACCTCGAAGTTGCTTCAACTCACGATCCTCTATCCGCATAGGTGATATCTCCACAGTCAGGTTATCTCTCACCTGCACATCATCTACTTGGACTACATTAGACGGATCCACAATATATTTCCTCAACTGAGATACATGGAACACATCATGGAGATTAGCAAGTGATGGCGGCAAAGTAAGACGATAGGCTACCTCTCCTATCCTCTGCAAAATCTGATAAGGACCAATAAAACACGGTGTCAACTTACACGACTTCAACGCTTTACCAACACCAGTTATCGGAGTAACTCGAAGAAACACATGATCTCCCTCTTGAAATTCAAGTGTTTTTCTTCTCTTGTCATGATAACTCTTTTGACGACTTTGAGAAATCTTCATATTCTCTTGAATCATCTTAATCTTATCAGTAGTTTGCTGGACTATCTCAGGTCCAACAACAGAACTCTCTCCCGACTAATACCAACACAATGGTGTCCTACACCGCCTACCATACAATGCCTCAAATGGTGCCATTCCGATACTTGAATGAAAACTGTTGTTATAAGTAAACTCAATCAAAGACAAGTAGCTATCTAAAGCTCCTCCCTTTTCCAACACACAACCTCTCAAAAGATCCTCAAGTGACTGAATCGTCCTCTCAGTCTGACTATCTGTCTGCGGATGATATGCATAACTCAAACGTAACTTCGTACCCAAAGCACTATGCAAACTTTCCCAAAATCTCGAAGTAAACCTCAGATCCCTATCTAACACAATTCTAGACGAAATACCATGCAAACAGACAACCCTCTCAATGTACAGCTTCGTTAACTTCTCCAATGGTAATCCATTCGCATTGGAATAAAGTGAGCAGATTTCGTCAATCTATCCACAACAACCTAAATAGCCTCATAATTACTCGATGTTCTAGGTAGACCATACACAAAATCCATCGATATGCTATCCCATTTCCACTCAGGAATAGATAACGGTTGCATCAAACCCGACGGTTTCTGATGCTCAATCTTCGACTTCTGACAAGTCAAACAAGAATACACAAACTCAGCAATGTCTTTCTTCATACAAGGCCACCAAATTACTTTCCTCAAATCTTGATACATCTTAGTAGCACCGGGATGAATACTCAATCCACTTCGATGCCCTTCCTCAAGAATACTCTTCTTCAGCTCAACAATGTCCGAAATACAAACTCTATCACAACATCTCATAATACCATTCTCATCAATCCAAAAATCACCACCTTGACCTTGATTGATCAAAGTCAACCGATCAAGTAAACTCAAATCAGATTTTTGACCTTCTCTTATCCCATCAAGAATTCCACTAGTAAGCTTCAACATACCCAACTTAACTCCATAAGATGTCTCTTCACAAACCAAACTCATATCCTGAAATTGCTCAATCATTTCCAACTCTTTTACCATCATCATCGACATATGAAAAAATTTCCTACTCAATGCACCGGCTACCATGTTTTCTTTACCCGGATGGTAATTCAAACCAAAATCATAATCCTTCAGAAGTTCTAACCATCTCCTTTGCCTTCCATTAAATTCTTTATGATCAAAGCGATACTTCAAACTATTATGATCACTAAATACTTCAAATCTCAAACCAAACAAATAATGCCTCCAAAGCTTCAACACAAATACAACAACGACCAACTCTAAGTCATGCGTTGGATAGTTCCTCTCATGCACTTTAAGTTGCTTTGAAGCATAAGCTACAACTTGATGATGTTGCATCAAAACACCTCCCAACCCCTTCAAAGAAGCATCATAATACACAACAAGTGGTTCTTTCGGATTCAGCAAAATTAAAACAGGAGATATCGTCAATCTTCTCTTAAGCTCTCGAAAACTTTCTTCACACTTTGCATCCAAACAAAAGCTTAGCCCTTCCTAGTTAACTGCGTCAACAACAAAGATAACTTGGCAAATCCTTCAATGAATTTCCGATAATAACCTGCCAAACCAAGAAAACTTATAATCTCAAAAACTGATTTTGGAGCTTCCCATTGTGATACCGCTTCAACCTTCGACGGATCAACTGCAATACCTCTACTCGAAATCACATGGCCAATGAAACTCACTTCCTTCAACCAAAACTCGCACTTAGAAAGTTTAGCATACAACTGCTTCTCTTTCAACACATATAACACAATCCTCAGATGCTCAACATGATCCTCTTCACTCTTCGAATAGATTAAAATATCATCAATGAACACAACCACAAACTTGTCCAAATAAGGATGGAAGATCTTGTTCATGTACTCCATAAATACACCTGGTGCATTAGTCACATCAAATGGCATCACAGAATACTCATAATGTCCATACCTTGTTCTAAAAGCAGTCTTCTGAATATCTTCAGCCTTCACACGAATTTGATGATCCCCAGATCTCAAATCTATCTTACTAAATACACTCGCACAAACCAACTGATCCATCAAATCATCAATCCTTGGAAGTGGATACTTATTCTCGATAGTCACCTTGTTCATTTGCCTGTAATCCATACAAAGCCTCATAGAACCTTTTTTCTTCTTAACCAACAAATCTGGTGCTCCCCACGGTGACACACTCGGACGAATTAACCTTTTTTCAAGTAGATCTTCAAGTTGACTCTTCAAATCTTTCAATTCTAATATGGATATACGATATGGAGCCATTGATAGCAGACTAGTTCCAGGAACTAAGTCAATCAAAAACTCCACTTCACGTTCTGGCGGTAAATCACTTATCTCATCAGAAAAAACTTCTGGAAAATCACAAACACTTGGCAAAACACCAACTACTCCACTTTCACCAATACTTAAATTTGCCATGAATATAAACACCTTGACACCATCTTGCACCGACTCATTCACTTGCTTAGCAGACATAAATAAGTCTCCTTCATTCTCAGGTTCAAGAAAAATAACCATCTTATCAAAACAGTTAATGTAAACATGGTTTAATTCCAACCAATTCATCCCAAGAATAACATCAAGTTGATCTAAGTGAAGACACACTAAATCAACTCCAAAGTTTTTACCAAAAATACTCAACGAACAGTTCAAACACACATATGGGGTAGTTACCGAACCCATAGCAGGAGTATCAATAACCATACCTCCACTCATAACAGACAACTCAAGATTTAATCTCTTAACACAATCCAAAGAAATAAAAGAATGTGTAGCTCCAGTGTCAATTATAGCAACCAAAGGTATACCATTAATGAAGCACGTACCTCGGATCAATCGATCTTCACTAGTAGTCTCTGATCCTAATAGAGAAAACACTTTCCCTTTTGCTTGAGCTTTCTTCGGTTTGTCACACTTGGTACTAATGTTCCCTTGCTCACCACAGTTGTAAAACAAGTCACATTTGCACTACTTCTGCACTTGAAAGCCTTGTGGCCTGGCTTGCCACACTTGAAACACTTCTGCACTCAGGAGCACGATGTCCTTCAACACCACATCTAAAAAACTTCACTGGAGTAGGAGCTCCTCCCCCACTTGGCTTCTTGCCATTACCATCTTTCTGTTTCCCCTTATCAGCAGGAGTCACATACGGCTTCCCTCTGAATTGACCTTTTCCCCTCTTATCATTTAAACTCTTATAGTGACTAGACCGAGCTTTACTATCTTCATCATAGATCCTACTCTTATTCACCAAATCAGAAAATATCCTAATCTCCTGATAACCAATAGCTTGTTTGATTTCAGGCCTCAAAGCATTCACAAACTTAAGACACTTGGATCTCTCAGCATTAGTAGTGTTGTAATGAGGACAAAACTCAATCAACTCCTCAAATCTTGCTGCATACTCGGCCATAGTTGAGTTACCCTGCTTCAGCTCAAGGAATTCAATTTCCTTCTTCCCACGCACATCTTCTGGAAAATACTTCTCCAGAAATGACTCTCTAAAAACATCCCAAGTAACCTCAACCTCATCGTCTTCAAACCTCTGACGAGTGTTACCCCACCAGTCCTCAGCTTCCTCATCAAGCATATGAGTGCTAAAATGCACCCTCTGCGCATCTCAACAGTTCATGACTCGAAAGATCTTCTTAATTTCTTTTATCCATACTTGTGCTTTATCAGGTTCATGCATTCTCTTGAAGATTGGTGGATTGTTCCTCTGAAACTTCCCCAAGGCACAAAACTCATCATCATTATTGTTTCCAGCATTCACATTGACTTGCAAATTCTTCCCAATCGCTCTAGCCAACATCGCCAAAGCTTCAGCAACTGCTTCATCATTCCTGCCTGCAACCATTGTTCTTGATTTCCAATAACAAATCCTCGTTAGAACAAACAATATCGGTAGTGCTACACACACATATCAAATATAAAAGGAATTAAGTACACTAGCAACTTGGTCAATTGATTGACCTTGCTCTGATACCACTAATGTAACACCCCTCTAAACCTCGCGAAATGTATATAAATAAATCAGAGTAATTATCATGCAACTCACAAAAGGGTGTCACATAAAATTTCAAAACATCACATAAACCTGTCATGCTCATTAACACCTAAAATAAATTCATGTTTTTCATACACTTTCACATTAGCATGTAGCAGCAGATTTACTTTAATCATGATAGACATAATGAAAGTCTCATGCTCATCTCATTCATAATCAATACTTAAGCTTAAAACCCAATACTTCATATAATTCAAAATAACAATAATATAATGAAGTAGAGTACGTAAAGTATCTCTCAAAACATGAAATTGAAACATTCTCTAGTGTTACATAATCAGATCATAACTCGACCCAAATAAATAAAGACACAAATCAAGCTACTCCAACGGCTACCTCGCGCTAGGCGCAACTCTACTCCTTGGTACCTGAGCGATTTCGTATAAAACATCATTCCAACAGAAGGGTGAGAATTTACATAATTATTGAAATTATAAGATAATAATTAATTTAAGGCATACAAGAATAATTCAATTATTCTCACACTTCAAAGTTTCATCAACAAAACATCACTCAAGTAGCCATACCATTCACAAGTATATACACACAGTCCACAATTTCACTAATTTCACAAATTCACATAGATACACATAATCTCATAGCACAAACATATACACAATGAGACTCAATGTAAAACTCAATGCAAAACTCAACGCAATGTGGTACCAACACTTGTTACTGTTTTTCGGTTTTTACATTTAAACCGGGTCCGTTCCCTAGTCCAATAACACACAAAATCCTGTTCCCTAAGCTTTCAAACCCCGCTCTAGGTTTGGGACAAGTCACTAGCTCCCACGAAACTAACAAGCATTGCCTCTTGACACAAATGATGCGTATGTAAACTCAACAACCATATGAAATTAAGACCATACTCAAATCTTAACATTCATGCATATCTTCAATAATTCATCACACTTGAATTACCATACATTTGCACATACACAAGTATCAACACAATCCAACCTCAATTCACAAAACACACATCACTAATTAAACATCAAATAATGAGTCCATCATTAATAATAAAATTTTTGATATTCAAATAAATATTCACTAGTCAATAAATATTCAATAATTATTCAATATTCAATAAATAATCAATACTTTAACAAACAATCATTATTTTAATAAATAATCGATATTTGAATAAATAACCAATATTTGAATAAATAATTAATATTTAATAAGATTTCATTATTTAATAAAGTGACATTGTTTTCATAAGGTTTCACTACAGTAATTGATATAACAAAGGAACAACCTTTAGGGTCTGTTTGGTTCAAATAAGGGGGAGGGGAGGAGAGGGGAGGGGAGGTGAAGGAATTTTTTAATCAAATAAGTGTTTGGTTCAAAAGAGAGGAGGGGAGAGATTTTAATTAAAAATGTGTTTGCTTCAGAAGGGGAGGGGAGAGGTTTTATTAATAATTTACATTTTTATCCTTATGATCTTATATGAGTCATATGATATTAAAATGTGAAAAATTCGTGCGTATTTTTGTTGGTAATAAAATTTCTAATATTGAGTGATTAAAAAAATATTTTTTTGTCACATAAAGTTAAAAAATTGAGTACAATCGATTCGACTTATAACTTTCCAACATAAATTAAACTATATGCCAATAACATCGTTTAAATTCTGATGAATCATATAACAAAACAAATATATAAAATAACTTATTACTAAATATTAATGATTCAAAATATTTAATAAAATGAATAAACAAAAATAAATAAAATGATATGGTTTATAATTTGATATAAAAGAAAATATGATAGAGTACATAACAAAATTAAAATAAAAAACGAATATAACGAAACATATTTTTTTTTATTAAAAAAAGACAATGATTATGATTTATATTAATTATAAAAATTATAAAATAATTTGAAGGTGGAGAACAATTATAATAAATTGATGAAAATAATCGAGAAAAAAAGTAACACAAAAGATAACAAATAGTTTTGAAATAATAAAATTAAACTGAGGATATTTTAATAAATATAATAATTTTTAAATCTCAAAACTCATATTACCTCCCTTCCCCTCCAAATCCCCCCAATTCGGAGGGAACCAAAAAGTGTGTTTTGGAGGGATTTTGCTCCCCTCCCCTCCCCTCCTAAAATTTGAACCAAACATATTTAATTAAAATTTTCCCCTCCTCTCCCCTCCCCTCCCCTCCATCTACCCCGAACCAAACACACCCTTATTATCCTAGTAATTTTCGTGTGCTACAGGATAGTGTACTAAGAGGTAGTCACTTTCATTTCTACTAATTTATTTTCTGCACTACAGGTTCACAAAGTGCTACATGATATAAGAAAATGAGCACATCTCCTAATTTCTCATTTCTAATTAGTTTGTTCCACTATAGTGAGAAAAAAAACACATTCCTATCCTAATTCTTTCTGCTACAAGACAAGGGAATTAAAACGATTACGTTGCCTTTCATTGGTTTTGCTACAGTATAAAAGTAATGGGATTACAATTAATTTTTCACAGGTTTCATTCGCTACATTTCAAAATTTTAATGAAATTATCACTTTCATTTCTAATTGTACTCCTACTAGTTCTATCACTATTATATTAATATGCTACAAGAACACATGGTACTGTATAATTACTCACATTTCATTTCCTACCAAATCCTAGTTTCTTAACGCTACATTACAAAATGACGGAAAAGAATGATATACATTATCCTATCATTTTTTTTCTTTTGTTGAGCTACAGTGACCGAATGAGATAAAAGTTCACATATTAATCTTATGGCTCATTCCGCTACAACATCATTAATGAACTAAAGAAATTATTTGTCATTTCCTATCCAAATAGTTGTGCGCTACAGTATTAAGAGTGGAAAGGTCACCCTTGCATTTTCTATTGCTTTGTTGCGCTACTGTTTCGTAAATATATATACATTTCAAATTCCAATTTCCAATTTCAATGAGTTTACTCCAAATATTAAATGGGTCTCTACTCTATATCAAATATCATTCCCAAACAATCGAAATTAACCCA
Organism: Lathyrus sativus; assembly: GCA_963859935.3. Lineage (NCBI taxonomy): Eukaryota > Viridiplantae > Streptophyta > Magnoliopsida > Fabales > Fabaceae > Lathyrus > Lathyrus sativus. The sequence continues at coordinate 35,589,415 of OZ012739.1, read as the reverse complement.
TATCAAGTTTTCACTAAAACCTAATAATTTCAAATTCATGGAAAAATTAGGGGTTCCAACCTAAACATGTTTATACCCATTAAATCTATCAAATAATCCCAATAATTAGGTAAAAATCCACCCTTACCTTGATTTTCTTGGATTTCTAGCTCTTTCTCTTGAGTTTCCTCCTCTTATTCTCCACTCCTCTCTTCTAGCCTTTTTCCAACATTCTATTTCTCTTCTATCACATTTCTCTTATTTTATAAAACTCTCACAATTTCGCAAAACCTAATCATTTCTAATGGGCTTACTAACTTGTTTTTATTCACACCCCCAATTAGGCCCAATTAATAAATTAGTCTAACAATTCTATATTATTCTACCAAATATTATATATAAAATAAATTAAATAATCAAAATAAATCAATTATGTTAAATATGTCCATTAAATCAATTAATCCAAACAACTCAAATAAATTATATAATTTATATAAATATAATAAATTAATTAATTCAAATAAATCACATAAATTAATTAATTCGAATAAACACAAAATCATTTAATTAATCAATTAATTAAATTAAATTAATAATTACTAAAAATTGGGGTGTTACACAGACACCTTCCAAAATTTATGTGCTGTAATTATTGATGAGTTCGGAAGCCCACAAAAAGGCACTGCAGAAAGTACTAGGACAAGATTTTGTCGATCACGATGTGATTGTCGACCAATTTGATGGAATCGTAGGTAACATCACCTTATGTAATAATCTTGGATTTTGTGAAGAAGACCTCCCAGAGGATGGGAGAAAGCACAATATGGCATTGCATATTTCTATGAACTGCATGAGCAATGCATTATCCGGTGTGTTTGTTGACACTGGATCCTCGCTAAATATGATTCCAAGAACTAGTCTTGCAAGACTATCTTACCAATGACCACCTATGATACCAAGTAATGTTATTGTCAAAGCTTTTGATGGATGAAGGAAGACTGTGATCGGTAAGGTAGACCTACCGATGACCATCAGACTTTAAGTTTTTCAAATGACATTTCAAGTCATGGACATTCGGGCTACCTACAGTTGTCTATTGGATAGGTCGTGGATACATGAAGCTGGGGCAGTTACATATACATTGCACCAAAAATTGAAGTATGTCTATGAAGGAAAGCTAGTTACAGTTTACGGAGAGAAAGCTTTGATGGTAAGCCATCTCTCTTTATTCTCCTATATTGATGCAGATGAGGAAGTAGGAACCCAGTTCCAAGCTCTTTCAATTGCTAGAAGTAGTGCCCGGAAGAGAGGATTTTCTATCTCATTTTTCAAGGATGCACATCGAGTTGTAGAAATTGGTTCCTAAGAAGGGTGAGGGCAGGTATTATCTTTGCCTGAAAATAAGAACAGAGAAGGTATCGGTTTCTATCCTATCAATCCTAACAAGCATGTTACCAAAAGCTCTATTGTTCCACCAATTAACGTAGTTTTCCATAGTGAAGGGGTCAATCATCCATCCCATGTCAATGTTATGCTCGAGGATGACTCTAAAGGTTACATCTCGGACGGTTCTGAAAGTAATTCCATCCCTTATCAGAATTGGGGGCCTTATTTAGAGGATCCTGGCTACGGTTCTGAAACGGAAGATGCATATGTGCCCTTTTATTCCCCTAGACCAAAGCTCAAAAGGCTCGAATATGAAATCAACGCCATCATTAGGGAAGAGTTTGATGAAGATCAACCCACCTTCGTGATGCCGGGAGCATTCGCCCGAAATTGGAGTGTTGTTGATGTCCCTGTTGTTATCCATTTATCAAAAATTTTACACGAACAAAACATCAAAAATAATGACCCAACACCTTCTCCAAACTTTGAGTTTTCTGTGTTCGAAGCCGAAGAAGAAGAAGAAGAAGAGATCCCTGAGGAAATTTCCCGATTGCTTGAGAATGAAGATAAAGCCATTTAGCCTCACAAAAAGCCCCTAGAAGTCATTAATCTGGGTACAGAAGAAATCCGTAAAGAGGTGAAAATTAGAGCTTTGCTCATGTCTGACGTGAAAGAAAGGTTGATTGAATTAATCGAAGAATGTGTTGATGTGTTTTCCTGGTTGTATCAAGATATGCCTGGTCTCTGTCATAGTCCAAATTCGTCCTACTTATGTATAGCTCTCATTTGTACATTCACCCACTAACCATTATTCAGAAAATCCAAAAAAATATGTTGTTCCTACTCAAGGTGTTGCTAGGTTGAATTAAATTGAATCATGTTTTGTTTGTGGTTCATCAAGTTAGGGGTAAATGCAGTATTGATTGAGGTTCAGTGGATTTGACTTAATGTTGGTCAAGCAATGTTTCGTTTCAATATCAAGGCCAGGATAGGCACAATTCAAGAAGTGTATGTGTGAAGTTTCAATAAGGATTTGGTCTCATATTTAAGTCAGTCGTGTGTAAGTCAAATTTCCAGGCTGTGCAAAGTCGAGTACTTTAATAACTTAGGTTTTCATGCAGTGAAGTTCGTCAAGGTTGATTTGTGATTCAGAGTTTTAGAGGCTTCATAGTTCTCAAGAGCAGTTCATAATATTCAAGGTTTTATCCACGTCCAATTCCATTTTTTTAGTCCACTTAACCTTAGTCCATATCCTTTTTTTTAGAACCAAATTATCCATTTCTATATCCATATTCATTCAAATCCTAATTTTTAAACCAATTCTCCAAAGCCATTTTTTTATATAAACATATTCAATCTCAAGAAACTCATACATGAGAACCCATTTTACTTTTTTTACAACCAAAACCCATTGTTTTTTTATATATAAATCCATCACAAATAAAATACAAGGCCCATCACCATTATTTTTGACTCAGAGTCCCACGAACCAAACCATTTGAAAAGTCAACACAAGTTGTTGTTGTACTACAATAATCAACCAATTTCTCAACACGAACAAGACCTTCACTCTCAGCCAAACGTCACGAACCAACTCCTGCCATATACATGCACCCAAATTGATTTTTATTACAACAATTGTTTTTTAAGAAATAAGAAAGGTCTAGCCCATTATAATTTTATACAAAATAAAATTACAAAAAGATAAGCCTCACCCAAACCATGAAGCCTCACAACACGAGCAAGCCTCAGCCTCACACACAAACTGAACAAGTAATCCATGTACAAAGCTATTCCGCACCCCACAACCTTCAGCGCATTTTTATTTTTATTTTTCATGCACCTTTAATAGCCAAAGACGCACCTGAAAATGAGACACAACCAAGCTCTCCATTCAAAATATCAAGCCTCAGCTGCTACAATACATGACCCCGCCTTTCCCAAATGCTGCACACAACAGACTTGGCAAAACAACGTGAAAAAGCACAAACAACAATTCCAAAACCAACGTCATCTAAGTTTGCAAAATGAAAATGTACAACATATATTTTCCACAACAAAACCAACATGCCTCAATACGCACCTGCAGTAACGGATTCAACACATCATGCAACAAATATCCAAACGCATACGACCCCACATGGCAACGTCACTCTTCTCTCCTTCTGTTTCCCAATCATTTCCTCAAATACCCCTCAAGCCTCTCCTATAAAGACAACCCAATATTCATTCTATTGGGAAGCTTTTGACAGCTACACTCACCTTGCACAAATTCCTCTTTAATTCCTCTTCAAAACCATGTTTCTCCGCAACACTTCTAAATCTCATTGCATTAAACCTTATTCACAAACCACTTGTTGGAAATAATGAAGATTTATTTCCATTAAAGTTGTTCCAAAATGACAAAGTGGGTGATATAGTTAATTGACAATAAATGCTTAGTCCCACATTGGAAGTGGAGTAAAATTAAATAGCATTTATAAGGCCCTTGGAACAATGTACTTTCCAAAGGAGCCAAAGAGGATAAAGTGCCACATAGTCATATGTGGTGGTCCCAAGTCTTATGTCACTTGTCTCATACAAAACACCCCTCGCCGGTGTCGCCATCGGCGACACCGGCTCCGGAACCGGATCCGAGGGCGTGGGCGTAGAGGCGCTAGTGGCGGCTTGTAGACGGCACTTGAGCACTTGGGCACGACGCATCGGAGAAATCGGGCTATTCGCGGCGTTAATGAGGCGGCGCCGGTGGCGCTCCGGCCTTCGGCCGGTATACTGCGAATTTGTTTTAATTGTCGCTACAGATTTTATTCGTTGCCTAGAGTTTGATTTTTGAATTTGAATTCGAAATATATGACACTTCATGAAGTGGTGCATGACATTTTATTTGAACCATTGCAAATGCTCATTAGAGAGTGTTGTTTATGAAGAGTTGCAAACTTCCGAAACGACACATGCATGGCTATAAATATATGCTTGATACTTCGAAATCAAATACTCCAAAATCTGATATCCTCTTCTATATAATTCCAAACGTTTTCCTTGCATTCGAAACTTCACCAGTCTTGTGCAGTTTTGAGAAAAAGGCTGACTTATCCTGGGTATTCAGGCCGTTCCAACTCTAAGACAATTTGAGAGTGTGCTTGAAATACTTTTAAGGAAAGTGATTTCGTCCACGATTCAGTCTGGATCCATTCGACATTGAAGCATTATCTAACACCACTCACTTCCTTCTTTTATGCAGAAAACGGAAATAACACCATCACCCATAAATCACTTTTTCTCGTCCCCCTCAATCTCTCTTCAATCATATACCCATCAACAACATTAAACTAGATTCGGAACAGAGATTAAAATCACAAACCAGAGTCAGGTGACAAGGAGAGATTTCAAATCAGAAATGAACCAAATAGATTTAATTCAAGCAAAAACCTGAACGAAGAAGGGAAAGACTTGAATCTGCGCAAAGAAGGTGGAAATCGGTTGTATCCATTTGTGTTGTTGTGTTGTTCTTTGATTTGGACGTTGTTTGGAGCGAGATGTTGCGTCTAGCATTGCTTTTTCTTCTTTGACCGTGCCCTGTTTTTCTTCTTGGAGGTTATGTTTTGAAAAATGAAAAAACCTGTTCCACCATGTCCTTTTTCATGAGGATTTTTTGTTTTTTTCTCTTCATGATATGGTTCCTGGGTCGTAGCCCATGTTTTTTTTTTTGCTTTCACTCACCACCCTTCTTGTTTTTTTTAACGGATCCATGGCCTTGTGTAATTTTGATCAAGTTTTGTTTTTTTTATAAATATTTTTGTATAAAGAACCAACCATGTTTCTCTTTTGTTGGGGGATGATGGGCTCATGATCCTGCATGATTCCCATATATTTACACCTTATATGTTAAAATCACACCCTTTGCATTTTCACTTGTTTTTTGTTTCTTTTTTTCTAAAATAATTTTTTTCTACTATTTATTTTCTAAATGTGTTTTGTAGATTTTATTTTTATCTTGGTATTAGTTTATTTTAGATTTAGATTTCTTATTCTTGATTTATTATTTTCATTTTCTATCTTTATTTTGATTTTTTTCGGTCCATGAAGTCTTTATATTCACGAATTGGTTGATTGGGGTTGTTTAACCTTCATGGTTTCAAATCTGTAGTAAATAATCATTGAGATCATTTTCTATACTTTGGGATCGTGATAGGTTACCCTCGATTAATTAACATAAGTTTGTGATTAAGACGACACCGTCACCTTTTCTGTTCATTTGGCACGATTACTTTGGAAAATGATTCTCAATATCATTTCTCCATCATGTTTTTAACACGAATATCAACTTGCACAACCTACTATAGTTTATCTTCGTCATAGATCGAGCTACGAAGGTTTAGCGCTACATTTCGACCTGATTCATTAAATAACGATTAATAACTGACTTTAATTTCTGTTAATATACTCTTGTTTTACTCTCAGTCAATATAGCTTGATTATATTATCATTGTTCATATACTTGCTAATATCATCTTGATTATACTGTTGTGGATATTATCTTGATTATATTGTTATATATCTTGTTATATTATTCATATTGTTCATATCATCTTCATATTGTTCATATCTTGTTCGAACATTATTCAAAAACACAATAACGATTGAAACCTAAAAGCCTAAATTGGTGGACTGTTGGTTACTTTTTCGAGAAACGGATTATTGGACTTTATCAGAAACCCTAACTTGGAGCTTTTGTCCGACTCTTGTTCAAGGCATAATTTAGGACACTTCTCACACACACGGATTCCTCTTGGGCTACCTTACAATGAGACCATTTATTTCATGCAATCTCGTGTAATTTACATGTACCGCTATCCCATTTTGATGTACGCTTTCGTATTTTCTTTGATTGTGGTTTTTCTTCTAGGAGCACCCCTAGGGACTAGCGTAGACTAAAATGTTTTCAAGCTAATTCTCGGTTCTTCATCGACCCATTTTCAAACACCCCTTGTAAGTCGATTGCTCGTAAGCATTCGCCATCAACCTATCGCACACATTTCATCATGGTTTCGTTATTAGGAGTGCCTGGTGACTAATATCGACTCTCACCATTTTTCAACCAAACCCTCGACTTGTCGTCGAGCCATTCTTAAATCAACCTCTTTTCAATCTTCGTTGCACGCTAATACAATCAAAACCTTGATCCAACGTCAAGTGGTATTTTTATCCAAACTCATAAGTTGAGCGCCTTTTGCCTCTCCATCAACCTCTTTTCGCAACCAATTTGTTTATATCATTTTCAAACTATTTTCTTAATCAATAAAGAAAGAAGAAGATTCTTGGAGTCTAGCATTCGTTGGATCTTTGAGTGAGTGGCTCTTGAGGCGCACACATTGGGTTGTCATTTATTCAACCTTTCGTCTTAAAATACCTAATCTACATCTAGACATTTTCTTAATAAATTTATGAAAGAAGGAGATTCTTAGAGTCTAGTATTCCTTGAATCTTGGAATGAATAGATCTCGAGGCATGCCCCTTGAGTTGTTGTTCATTCGCTCTTTCAAATTCAAAACATTCAACCGTTCACCAAACCTTTTCAATCAATTCTCGAAGAACTGAGTTCTTGGAATCTCGCATTCCTTAGATTCTTGAGTGACAGCTCTCGAGGCACGCCCCTTGGGTTGTTTGTCATTTAACCTTTCGTTTCCAACCCGAACTTCAAACTCAATTCAACTTCTCTCTTTTTGTGGTCGTCCCCATGAACTATAGACGCTCTGGTTCTTCATTCTCGTCTGAATGTAAGATATGTAGGCACAAGATTTCAATGATCTTGGCGGGCACAATTCTATCCATCTTTCGTTTCCCCCTATCCTTTCCCTAGTCAAACTATAAAAGCTCTGATTTCTCATTCTCGTCCAAATGAGCATACGTAGGCACAAGAACCCCAATCCTTGGAGAGCACCCTATCCTATAATCACCCATTTCCCCTAGCATCGTTATCCTTTTATCGTACCGTTTCATATTTACCATTGAGAAGAAAACAAGCAAGCTTAGATAACACTCATCGCAAATTGTACTAAGAGGTTCCCGTTGAGTACAACGGACGTGATGGCGGCTAATACCTTCCCCTCGCGTAACCGACTTCCAAACCCAGAATGTGGTTGTGACGACCATTGTTCTTGTCTTTCTTTTAAAAAGGTTTTCTCGATATTTTCCTTTTCCATCTTTTTTGGGATAAATAAAGTTCAGTGGTGATTTTTCTGTCGAACCTCATTTTCGCGCCTTTCACACGAGGGTCGTATATTCGAATTTAATTTTTGAGGTGTGACAGCTAGCGACTCTGTTTGGGAAGTAATTACTCCATGCAAGAGAGATTTGAGCCTAACTTAGTCATTTGCAAAGAGCGTTATCTTTGTTCACTTATTTTATTCTCGTTTATGTATTTTGTTGCTTTCTCTTATGTATCTGTTATCTTGCTTGCATGTTGGATCTTGGGATAATATCATGAGTAAGGCTCTACGCACGAGCTTTGGTAAAATCAGAGGGAACACATAGATTAGCATTGGTATCCGAGTAGTGTTAGTCCCAAAGGACTCGCTCCTTGTGTGCCTAGCATGAAAGCTCTCATAGAGGAAACCTATTCGTAGATGTTGTTGTAACACAGCTAGCCTGTTGCATGACTTGATTCATGAAGGGTCCATGATTCTGGGAACCCTTTTAGCACCCGTTCTATATTAGTGGTCGTGTAGTGTTTAGTCTCCAAGGACTCGCTTCTTATGTGCCTAACATGAGGACTCCACTCAGGAGAGACCTTGTTGTCATTATCATCGTAATGCAACTAGCCCTTTACGTGATATTGATGTGATTAGTGTCTGTGATATTGGAACCATATCCATCAACGTAAAAACTATCCCGTGAGTGGGTTTATGGGTAAAGAATCTAGATCTTCCCGTATAGGGTCTACCTGTAAGGTTTCTTTGATCAAAGACTTTGGTTATTTCCCGTTGCAGTGACCAGCTTCAGAATTGTTTGAACTTGTGATCCTGCGGTCCTGGATCTTGCATCTTGCATTTCATCCCGCATACATGTCATTGCATTGCATTGCATCTGTTATTCATCTTGTATTTCATTTCAACAACAGGATCTCATTTCTTCTTCCCTCCTCTCCAATAAATCAAGTTGATTCCTCGATACCAGTACGCAACTCAAGCCAACACTAGACGCATGATGGAGCAAATTTAATAAGAGAAAGCTTCCTTTAGAGAAGAATTAGACTCCCTTAAAGGAAAGATTGACCAGATTCTCGAAGCCCTCAATACGGCCAGAAAGGAGGAAGAACTACGTGAAGCTGCTGCCGTCAACAACAACGGTCATGTGCAAGGGTCTACCTCGAGGCTCTCAGTACCTGTTCCCAACCCCATCAACTATGGGATCCCGATGAACTTCATTCCCGCAACTGAAGGAGTCAATTCTCAACCACTCTCAAAACCTGGAGTTACTGTTGGAGCCATCGCGCAAGCCCAACCTGCTGTCGCTCAGATCCCTACTCCTCATGCTGAAGAAAATATGCTAGATCAGTATTATGATGTGCACAACTGTCATGCTACTATCCCCATTTCCTGTCCTGTTACCGCTCAGGATTCAAAAGCCATCAAAATGCGTCACGATCTAGTTGAAAAACTCTGAGTCATGAAGGGGCACAACTCAACTTCTCTGAATGCTTTAGAATTGTACTTGGTATCAGATGTCATCATTCCTCCCAAGTTCAAGGTACCGGAATTTTCGAAGTACAAAGGTCTCAGTTGTCCTAACATTCATCTGAAGATGTACTGCCACAAGATGGCAACCTATGCCAGAGACGAAAAGCTAATGATTCATTTCTTCCAAGACAGCTTGCCTGGGGCATCACTTGAATGGTATATGCAGCTGGAGCATAGAACTGTGCGCACTTGGGCCGAGCTATCTGACGCATTTGTCAAGCAGTACAAATACAACACCGACCTTGCTACGAACCATACTCAACTTCATAGTATGGTTCAAAAGGACAACGGATCCTTTAAGGAGTATGCACAATGATGGAGAGAGCTAGCTGCAAGGGTGAATTCACCTTTGGTTGACCGTGAACTGGTTGACATCTTTATGAGTACCTTGCAAGGCCAGTACTACGAGAAGCTGATTGGTAGTGTGTCTGTTGAATTTTTTGACTTGGTGATCATCGGTGAGAGAATTGAAGAGGGTCTAAAGAGTGGAAAGATCCAAGAAGGTTCTAGTAGCCAGGATTGTGCCAAGAATCCTTTCAACGGATAGAAGAAGAAAGAGGGCGAAACAAGTGTCATCTCTGCACAAAAAGGACAAGCTCCCACTCTTATGCCTTACCAAATCCCTTACTTCCAATATATGTATGTTGTTGCTGCATAATACACTCCAATGCCTTATCAGCCAGCTGTTCAAGTTGTTCAAGCCCAAATGCCTCAGCAACAGGCTCCTCAACAACAGTCATGCAATCAACACGGGTATCAGTATCCTCCTCAGCATCAACAACTGCAAGCTGCTCAATAACATCGTTAGCCCAATCAATAGAGTCCAAGAAAGCCAGATAGAGTCTTTGATCACCTGCCAATGTCATATGCTCAAATCGTTGCTCAATTGCTATAGAAAAAGGCCATCGCTCTGAGAGACCTAGCTCCTCTGACTGTCATTCCTCACGACTAGTGTGCGCCTCAAGAGCCATTCATTCGAAGATTCAAGGAATGCTAGACTATAATAATCTTCTTCTTTCGTTATTTGATTAAGAAAATAGTTTGAAAATGATTAAATCAAATTAGTTGCGAAAAGAAGTGGACTGCAGGGCAAAAGACACTCGACTTAAGTTTGAAAATACCGCTTGATGTTGGATCAAGGGTTTAATTTTATTTTTATACAAAGATGTGGTTGGAAGGAAGTTTGTAAATGGCTCGACGAAGATTCGAGGGTTTGGTTGAAAATGGAACCGTCTCGACGACAAATCGAGGGTTTGGTTGTGAGAAACAATACTAGTCCCTGAGGGTGCTCCTAATAACGAAACCACGATGAAATGTGAAAGTGTGTGTGATAGGTTGATGGCGAATGCGAATGAGCACTCGACTTACGAAGGGTGTTTGAAAATGGCTCGATGACAAATCGAGAATTAGTTTGAAAACGGTTTTGTCCATGCTAGTCCCTGAGGGTTCTCCTAGAAGATAAACCACAATCAAAGTAAATATGAATGCTTACATCGGGATAGGAGAGGGGTACATGTAAGTTATACGAGATTGTACGAAATAAAATGGTACATTGTTAGGTAGCCCAATTGGAAGTCGTGTGTGTGCGAGGTGTCCTGAACTATGCCTTGATCAAGAATTGGACAAAAGCTCCAAGTTAGGGTTTCTGATAAAGTCCAATAATCCGTTGCTCGGAAAAATAACCAACAGTCCACCAATTTAGGCTTTTAGGGTTTCGATATTATTACTGTGTTTTCGAAAAGTATGAAAAAGATATGAACAATATGAATATTGTATGAATAATGAATAATGTGAATAATATGGCAAGATATATAACAATATAATCAAGATAATATCCATAATAGTATAATCGAGATAATATTAACAAGTATATGAACAATGGTAATATAATCAAGATATAATGACTGAAAATAAAACAAGAGTATATTGATGGAAAGTAAAGTTAGTCTTTAGTTAATTTGAATCGAATCGGGACAAAATGTAGCGCTAAACCATCGTAGCTCAATCTATGACGAAGATCAAACTATAGGAGGTCGCGCAAGTTGATATTCGTGCTAAAAACATGATGGAGAAATGATATTGAGGATCGTTTTCCAATGTAATCGTGTCACACAGGCAGAAAAGCGTACGACCTCGTCTTAATCATAAATTTATGTTAATTAATCGAAGGTGTATGAAAAATCAAATGATCCATAATTATGGAATCATATGGGCTTTAGAAAGCCCATCATCCATCCATCAAAAAACAGGCTACAGTCCAACAAAAAGAGAAGGGTAGTATTCAGAAAAGAAAAGCCCAATTGAGAAACAAGGTTAAAACAAGGTAAGGGTAATGTCACCATTGCGAAACGTATCACCATCAGCTTTTCAGGAAAAAAATGAATTGCAATAGCTTTGAAAAAGAATAATGGAAGAATGCTCGGACTCTCTCTTAACATCAACCCCCAAAAAAAAAAGTTTATATTAAAAGGAAATGAAATCAAACCAGGACCACCTTTGTCGCAACTGCGAAAAACAGAAGAGTCGCCACCTTTCGTTATTTATCCCAAAGAGAGGGAAAGGAAAAGATCGGAAAAACCTAACAAAAAAGGGAAAAGACGAGGTCATCGCAACCAAAGGTTCGGGAGTCGGTTACGCAAGGGGAAGATATCAGCACCCCTCACGTCCGTCGTACTCAACGGGATCCACGCTTGTTATCTATCTAAGGGTGTATTTAAACTATCTACGCTACAGGCTTCAGGACAAAAAGAAAAGAAAAGAGACTCGACAGAGCATCGCTGCTCCGGGCCTACGTATTCCCTCGTGCAATGGGAAAGTCAGAGTCAACATAGTTCAGCTAACTACGGGCGAAATGGGGGAGGGTTGCTCGCCAAGATATCGCGTCTTGTGCCTACGTATTCTCATCTGGTATGAGAAATCAGAGCAAACGTAGTTCAGGATGACACGAAACCACAGGTTGATTAAGTATTTTAACTGAGTAGGATTAAACATTTGTTCTAGCAGTTAGGGACAAAGCCTGTTTGCAGTAGAACCGAAGCATAACAACACTCTTTTCTGAAAAAAGTTTCCGATTAATCCCGAAGCAAAAAGGTTTGAAATTTTGTTTGTGTTTTTTAGTGAAGTGAATTAATTCGGTTTGTGATTCACGTTGCACTAAAGACTATTACATAGAGGCAAATGCATCGTGTATCGCCCCCAAACAGGACGGACACTAAACACTCTAGATAAGCGAGAGGAGACCCCTCACTCGTCATTCCCCATGTAGCTTAAGGCTCGTAGCGTGTAACGTTCATCGCATTTATTAGATGAGTTAGAATTGTTTGATATGAGAAAGAGAGATGCACGGAAGGTCTAAGGGAAACTCGGCCCTAACGTTGTCATGCAAAGTGGTCCTAAGGTTAGGATTAAAAGGGGAAATATCTACCCTAATGTTAGAATGCTTGGATTGAACACCTAATGTCTCTCCTACTCCCATCCTAAACGAAGCGACTAGGAACCCTATGGGGATCATGGCAAAAAGAACAAGAAAGCACCAAGTAATTTCAATCACAAGTAAAAGATGAAAACGTGGAAAATAAATGTGCAAAGAGGGAGGAAAAGAAGTGTGGGGCAGCAGCCGCCACAAGCGCATCTCGACCTCAACAGCGATGCAAGAATGATGCAAACATGAAGAAAAGCGCAAAAGATGAAAACAAACGAACATGCAAAAAATCATCACTTTGAACCACATCCATAAGCATGCATTCAAGTGGAATAGAACACGAATGTCGGCAAAATCTCGATTAAACAATAAAAACAACGACATATATCCCAAAACATTTCACTTTTAATGCATCATATCGAATTACGATGATTCAAAGTGAAACGGTACTCAAATAAGCAAGCAAAACAGCAAAACAGACCCACTGGCATAGTGTTAATCGGTTAACCCTAGGGGTTAATCGGTTAACACACTGTTAACGTTTAAAAAATTTGAAAATTTGAACTGGTTAATCGGTTAACCATATGCGTTAACCGATTAACACTCTGAAAACTTTGAAAAATGTGTAAATTTGTGATGGTTAATCGGTTAACCATAGGCGTTAACCGATTAACACTATGCCAACAGAAGAAAATCAGCAACAGAACAGCATGTGCAGCAAATAAGCACTTATTCGATCAACCGGATGATCGCATAATCACTTAATCACGAAATTAAACCAGCAAACCATGATTCAAACAGCATGTAAACAGATCCAAACAACAACATCCACAATCATGTCAACCAAAATTCAATCGAATATGAAAATCAACATGAACATGCAAATAAGCTCAAAAATGCTATGGATCTAGAATTCCAACCTTCGAAGCGGAAAATTGCTTCAGTTAATGTTGAATTAACTGAAATTAAACAGATCCAATGCTAGAAGTCCGGAATACTTCAAGATCCACACCAATTCTTGTAGTAGCAATGGAGATCCTTCAAGATTAATCCAAAATAAGCCAAATAATCACTTCCAAAATCACTTCCAGATTCAGATCCAATTATGCACGAAAATTGGATGATGAAATCACTTCAATGGAGATGATGGATGGAGGTTTGAGCTCAAGAATTCATTGATTCCAAGAAAGAATCAAAGAATTCAATGGAAAAGAGCTTTGAGTGAAGGTTTTGGAATTGAAAAATTGAGATAAAATTTAAGAAAATTGAGATGAATTCTGAAAAATGGGAGTGAGAAATGAAGATTAACTTGCTTTGGTTTGGAATGAATCACTTAAATATCACCTAGGTTTGGATCCAAAGGAAAGGCTTGGAAGTTGGTTTGTGAATTTTAGTTTGGGATGAGGAATGGAATTTTGGAGGGAAAATGAAATTAATCAAATTCCAAATAGGTCCTAGAGCCTTCCCAAGTGTAAAATTTGAATTCAAGTGATCAAAATTGGACCCCAAATGGCTCTGCATCGCAAATTCACGTGCAGAGGCAAAAATTGCACCGGTTAATCGGTTAACCATATGCGTTAACCGGTTAACACCTTTAAAAAACCCCACATTAACCTGATTTGACTTGGTTAATCGGTTAACCATATGCGTTAACCGATTAACACCCTCAAAAATTTGAATTTGGCGCCTTTTGGAGGGAAATCTGCACATTTGCCCTGTTTCAACTGTTTGGAGCTCTGTTAAGCTTCGGAACCTTGTTCTTGAATGTTATCACTATAAAAATGCTTGACATGAGCCTGAGTGCTGCTTTATGAACTGCCGTTATCCTACAAAAAATAAAATCGGTCGCCTGACCGCTGGGCAAAATAAATGCCCGGGCCTCTGATGCCCGTTGTTCGTTGTTTAGTCTGTTGCGCCAAAATGAACCTGAGCCACCGGAATGCCTTGACCCCATGCCTCGGGAGCAAATGCTATGATATGAAAAATGCAAAATGCAAAGAAATAAAATCCAGTTAAGGTTAAAACGAAAAGGAAAATTTTGGGGTACTACAGCTGCCCCTATTCAATCGACTTGAACCTGAAGGGATGAGAGCATCGGCTTTCAAACAATCAAGGTAAAAGACGGTTGAATACCAAAGAACCCGAAAATTTGCCACCTGCAGAAATAAACTGCAAACTCTGATTAGGGATAGACATCTCCGGAAGTACCTGAACTGATAAACATCTGTATACTCCGCTGAGAAAGAGAGAAACTTAACCAAGTAACTCTGGTGAAGAAAACAGGAGAAATTTAAATAAATAACTCTGCTCTGGGACAAAGAGAAACTTAACCAAGTAACTATGTGGGGAGGCACTTAAGATGAACTCGTCCATCCAAGCTATGCCAAGGTCTGAATACCATATCGGCTGAAGGGTAACACTTCAAATTGTCGGAATATGGATATTCGACGAACATAATGAATTGACGAGATTTGCCAGAGTCTGAATACTCAATGTAATAACCAGAATCTGGATACTCGACGAACAAAGGAACCAGAGCCTGAATGCTCAACGATGACCGAAGTCTGGATACTCGACGGACAAAGTGAATCAATACACAAATCGCCGGAGTCTGGGTACTCAACGAACAAATCGGAGCCTAGACGCTCAACCAAAATGACCAGAGCCTGGATACTCAACGAACCAAGGGATTCACAAATTGGAAATTTGCCGGAGTCTGAACACTCGATGAACAAAAACCGGAGCTTGAATGCTCAACACGACAACTGGAGCCTGGATGCTCAACAAAATTAGCGACTTTACTGGGGATTTACCGGAGTCTGGGTACTCTACGGACATTGACCGGAATCTGAATACTCAACAGACAAAGAAATACAACCCGGATTGGAAATTCACCGGAGTCTGAACACTCGATGGAGAAACCCGAGCCTGAATGCTCAACAAAATAGTCGGAGCCCGGATGCTCGACGAAGATTGATCGGAGTCTGGATACTCGACGGACGAAGAAACATTCATTATGGCATGAATACCATCTGAGTTTGCAAAGATACCATCTATCGGCGTTTGACGACACCGCAGGGGGAAATAACACAAGTCGGGGTCTGGACACCATGCGGGCTAACCTGAGCTGCCATGGTCTAGATACCATGTGAGTTTAAGAATACCACCTCAAACTTCCGGAGTCTGAATAATGCACGGACAGAATGAATCAATGAAGTCTGCCGGAGCCTGGATACTCGACGACACAGGAACACACTTCTGCAATTGGAGGTTTGCCAGAGTCTGGATACTCGACGACACTGGCCGGAATCTGAATACTCAACGGACAAAGAAAATATGTCTGACATCACCATGGTCTGAATGCCAAAACTGTCTTTACCGGAGTCTGGGTACTCGACGGAAAGAGAAAAACATCAACAATCGGGGACTAACCGGAGTCTGGGTACTCGACGGACAGAGACAATCATCACAAATACTCATCAAGGTCTGGCTACCAAATGAGTCCCAAAACAACATAATCAGCTGAAATCCGATGATACTGTTGGGGAATAACGTAAGCCGGGGTCTGGATACCACGTGGGCTAATAGAAGCTGCCATGGTCTGGATACCAAGGGCAAAAAGATCAATCCTCCGGGGAATAAACCTGAAACACAGAGATAACAACCTGGCTTATGTTTCACATGCGTATGCTTGAAAAATTGCGTAATGCTCCACACGAAATGGAAATGCTACGCATTTGGGAGGATGCTAATGCAAAAGAACCACCCCCAGCAAAATAAATGTTAGAGAGTAAACCAAATCTACCGGGGAGAGGAAACGACCCTGCCGGAGATAGTTAGCACATGCCAGTAAACTGGACTTGCTGGGAAAACAGACTCTGGATGGCCTCCCGGAACAAAACCTGGGTAGTACTACTCTTCCAAAGACAAAAATCCACTCCGCTGGGGATTAAATCACATCCTGCTGAGAAAAACGCCCTGGATGGCCTTCCAGGATATAACTCTTCTAGGAAATCGAAAAACTCGACTGGGAAACAAGCGACCTCCTGCTTAAATCAAACCCCTTATGTTGTGGAAACCGACCATGCAGGAACAATACAACCAACCGCTTGGGATTGACTTTACTCCGCTCGGGAAATCATCTCTGAATGGCATTCTAGAAAACTCCATCCTACTTGGGAAAGAAAAAAAATCCACTCTGCTTGGGATTACATCAGGTATCAACCTGTCCTGCTGAGGAATACCAGATACTCCTACTAGGAACTCCACTCTACTGGGGAAATCCCACACTCCTGTTCTACCACTTACTCTGGCGAGGGAATTAGCACTGCACTCCGCTAGAGAAAATCCTGAATACCGATATTACTAGGAAAATACCTGAATGTCGACTCCTAGGAAAGAGCATCACAGATGTTGCCTCCGCTGGAGAATAATACTGGTTTACAAACTACCCTACTGCTGAGGGGACCACTTCTATCCTGCTCTACTGGGAAAAAACTCCACCCTGCTGGGGATTCACTTTCTCATGAAAACAAAGCTTTGTCCTGCTGGAGGTACACCATTTCAGACTTGATAATCGGACTCCGCGACCACTTTATTGGGGAAGCAAAATCTCTGCTACGGGGAAGCAAATATCCTCGTTGCTTATACCTGACTGCATTCAACCTGTTGGGACGAGTCCATTTTGCCGGAGGTATCAAACTTAACTTGTTGAGAATACCCGGCTGATAACAACTGCCATTTGCTATGATTTTTAACTGTTGAGGATAAGGAAATCTCCATCAGCGAAGGATAACCCTGCTGACCTGCAACAAAGAAAACACACCAGAAATGTTCTATATGTGAAATGGTTACCTCAGCTACCCTTCATGATACTTGCTGCTCAAGCAAAGTCAGCACTTTCGTTATGCTCCGTAAAGCCTCTTGCTTTTACCTGCAATGTTCACTAAAATAACAGATATTTCACAAACAACACGGTAAAACGAACAAGAAAAAGAAAGCTCTTTGACTGAAATGAACACTTTATTGATGAAAGACCTATAAATAGGCGAATTACAATTCATATGCAATTCCTGAAAAGAGGTAATTGCTCAAAAACGAGAAAAATAATACAATATACAAGTGTCGGCAATATGGAAACAGACAACCACCATGTGTCGATTCAGCTATGAGCTGTATGTCTTTGATGTTCCCCATGTTTCGTCTTCTAACAAGACTGACTGGATTGATTCCTTTCCTTCTGGATAACTGCTCACAAGCTTACAGATCGAACGCAGACCGTGATCATTTGCTTTTTAAATCCCTAACTTTTGCCTGGACCTCCCTTTCGGGTTTTCAATTCATCGGGATACCCATTTTTGTCAAAGTCGCCTTTTCAAGTTTTCAACTTTGCGGATTCATTCTTTTTCTTTTATCCCTAATTTTTGCCTGAACCCATGGTTCGCCGGGATGCCCCATTTTTGCCCGGACTTTTCTTTTTGTGTCCAGCGGGTCTCTTTTAAGCAAAATATTTTTTAACCACGCCCGCGTTCACAGGGGACGAAAAATCTTTACCATCCATGGTAGATAGCAATAAGGCTCCGCTAGAGAAAACCTTACTTACCACATATGAACCTTAATAGTTAGGAGTCCATTTTCCCTTGTGATCTGTCTGAGGAGGAAGGATCCTTTTCAACACCAAATTACCCATCTGGAAGCACCGAGGACGCACTTTTTGATCAAAGGCTTTCTTCATCCTACTCTGGTACAACCGACCGTGAGCAATGACTGCCAATCTCTTTTCATGAATCAAACTCAGCTGATTCAACCTGGTTCGCACCCACTCAGCTTCGTCAAGCTTTACATCCGACAATACCCTTAAAGAAGGAATCTCCACTTCTAATGGTAGGACAACTTCCGTACCATACACCAGTGAGAAAGGAGTTGCCCCGGTTGATGTATGCACCGAAGTACGATAACCGTGAAGAGCAAAAGGAAACATCTTGTACCAGTCTTTGTAGGTCACAACCATCTTCTGCAAAATCTTCTTGATATTCTTATTAGCTGCCTCAACAGCGCCATTCATCTTCGGAAGATATGGAGAAGAATTGTGATGTTCAATCTTGAAACTCTGGCACAGTTCATTCATCATTTTGTTATTCAAATTTGAACCATTATCAGTAATGATTCTCTCAGGGATACCATAACAATAAATGATGTCCTTCTTTACGAACCGGGCTACCACCTGCTTCGTGACATTGGCAAAGGACGCTGCTTCTACCCACTTCGTAAAGTAATCAATCGCGACCAGAATGAAGCGATGTCCATTAGAAGATGCCGGCTCAATCCTTCCAATCACATCAATTCCCCACATAGCAAAATGCCAAGGAGATGTCAACACATTCAGAGGAGCCGGTGGCACATGCACCTTGTCCGCATAAATCTGGCATTTATGGAATTTTCTGGCGTATTTGAAACAATCGGATTCCATAGTCATCCAATAATACCCAGCTCTCAACAATTTCCTAGCCATTGCATGTCCATTGGCACGAGTTCCAAAAGAACCCTCGTGAACTTCCTCCATCAACAGGTTTGCTTCAAGTTCATCAACACAGTGCAGCAAGACCATGTCGAAGTTTCTCCTGTAGAGCACATCGTCCTTGTTCAGATAAAAATTTCCAGCTAACCTCCTCAGAGTCTTCTTATCCTTGCCAGATGCCCCAGAAGGGTACTCTTGAGTCTTGAGAAAATGCTTGATATTGAAATACCAAGGCTTTCCATCGGATGCTTTCTCCACTGCAAACACAAAAGCAGGTCTATCAAGACGCATGATGGTGATAGCAGGAGTTTCATTCCAAAAGTTCACTTTGTACATCGAAGATAGCGTGGTAAGGCATCCGCCATCTGATTCTCATCCCTTGGCATATGATGAAAATCAACTCTATCGAAGAAAGGCAACAGTCTCCTTACATAATCTCTATAAGGCACCAGGTTGGCCTTACGAGTTTCCCACTCTCCTTTGATTTGGTTAACGACTAATGTTGAGTCATCGTATACATCCAGATTCTTAATCCTTGTGTCAATGGCCTCTTCTAAACCCAATATGCACGCTTCATACTCGGCTTCATTATTAGTGTAGGCGAAAGTCAATTGGGCAGTGAACGGTATATGAGAACCGTGAGGAGTAGTAATGATAGCCCCAATTCCGTTGCCATATGAATTAACCGCTCTTTCGAAAACCAGTTTCCACTGAGATTCAATCTCAGGACCCTCGTCAGGTAAAGGCTCATCACAGTCTTTCATCTTCAAAAACATGACGTCTTCATCTGGGAAGTCAAACTTCATCGGCTGATAATCCTCAATCGGCTGTTCCGCTAGATATTCTGACAAAACGCTTCCCTTAATGGCTTTTTGGGAAACGTACTGAATATCATACTTTGTTAACAACATTTGCCATCGGACAATCCTTCCGGAGAGTGCTTGCTTTTCAAAGACGTACTTGATCGGGTCCAACTTTAAAATCAATAGGGTTGTGTGGTTTAACATATACTGTCTCAAACACTTTGTGGCCCAAGCGAGTGCACAACATGTTTTTTCCAGCATCGAGTATCTTGACTCACAATCGGTGAATTTCTTGCTCAGTTAGTAGATGGCATGATCTTTCCTACCTGACTCGTCTTGTTGTCCAAGCACACATCCCATTGAATTCTCAAGAACCGTGAGGTACATGATCAGTGGTCTCCCTGCAACTGGAGGCATGAGTATTGGAGGTTCTTGCAGATATTCTTTTATTCTTTCGAATGCTTTCTGGAAATTTTCATTCCACCTGACCGTTTGATCTTTTCTTAGCAATTTGAACATTGGTTCACAAGTGGCTGTAAGATAAGATATAAACCTTGCAATGTAGTTTAATCTCCCCAAGAAACCACGAACATCTTTTTCCGTTCTCGGCTCAGGCGTTTCTTGTATAGCTTTTATTTTGGCAGGATCTACCTCAATACCCTTTTCACTGACAATGAAGCCTAACAACTTTCCAGATCTCACCCCGAAGGTGAACTTGTTAGGATTCAGCCTCAGCTTGAACTTCCTCAACCTTTCAAACAATTTCAGAAGATCGACCATATGTCCCTCCTCTGTCTGTGACTTTGCAATCATGTCATCAACTTAGACTTCCACCACATGATGAATCATATCATGAAACAAAGTGACCATTGCCCGCTGATAAGTTGCCCTTGCATTTTTCAATCCAAAGGGCATCATCACCTTATAGCAAAAAGTTCCCCACGGTGTCATGAAAGTAGTTTTCTCCATGTCCTCTGGGACCATCTTGATTTGGTTATACCTATAGAAGCCATCCATGAATGAAAACACAGAATACTGAGCAGTGTTATTAACCAACACATCGATATAGGGGAGCAGGAAATCGTCTTTCGGGCTCGCTTTATTCAGATCTCGATAACCAACGCACATCCTGACCTTTCCATCCTTCTTAGGCACAAGAACAATATTAGCGACCCACGGAGGATAATTCGTGACAGCAGGAAACCCAGCATTCAACTGCTTCTGAACTTCTTCTTTGATCTTGACTGCCATGTCAGTCCTTGTTCATCTCAACTTCTCCTTGACTAGCGAGCATTCTTCTCTGAGAGGCAACCGGTGTACCACAATATCCGTATCCATCCCAGACATGTCTTGGTAAGATCAAGCGAAGATATCTTTATACTCACTGTGCATCTCAACCAATATTCTCTTGACACTGTCTTCCAATGCAGCCCCCACTTTAACCTCTTTCCTATCATCCTTGGTACCCAGATTGATAATCTTAATATCCTATTGATGAGGCACAATGACCCTTTCCTCCTACTTGAGAAGCCTGGCTAACTCTTCGGCTAGTTCCCAATCTTCGTCAGTCTCATCTTCAGCTTGATAAATGGGACTATCAAAGTCATACGAAGTCATAGTCGAACCTGAATCGATGGAATCTGATAGAAAAGACCTGCATGAGGATGTTATGTTTATTATGCGATGCAACAAACAAAACACATTGCCATTTTTCTGTTTAATATAAATGCAAAACAAGAAAAACAAGAAGAACAGGGATCACAATATTTGAATGCGAAACGTCTTTTATTTAATGATGAAGTGCAAATAACAAGAAGGCCCCACAAATGGGTCACTACGTCTTGGGAAGAACGTAGGACTGAACATAATCAAAACAATGAACATTACTCTGCAGCAGTAACATGAATGCCTTCTTTGGTAGTCCAGTTGCACAGCTTCTGGCCAGGAGCACATGAATGAATCCAAGCATCCATATCGCAGTCACTGTCACCTTCATCATCTCCGACGACATTAATCCTGTCAAATATCACACCACTGCTAGTGAACTGCACTGGTCCCCTGTACTTCAGAATGCTTTGAGAAGAACTGGAGGGTTTGTATCCCAGGCCGAACTTGTCCTGCTTGACAGGAACATCAAGAACTTGGCCCCACTTCTAAAACGAGCCGGATTCTATGATAGCACGAGCTTCCCTGAGCGATGACATCGAAACCTCTGGGCCCTTAGCTTCTACAGGAGACTTCCCCTGAATCTGAACTGTTTCGAACGCCTGGCAGAGTGTTTCGTGGATCTCACCATCCACTTCCACGTACTTGAAGGATGAAAAATGGCTAACCATAATGTCCTCTTCATCGCATACTGTGACTATCTTCCCTTCCACCATATACTTCAACTTTTGATGCAATGTTGAGGTGACTGCCCCAGCAGCGTGTATCCAAGGTCGGCCAAGCAAATAGCTGTATGTTGACTTGATATCCATAATATAGAAAGTTGCATCAAAGATCTCTAGCCCTATTCTAATAGGCAGTGTGATTTCCCCAAACACTGATCTCTTAGATCCATCGAAAGCTCTCACCACCAGATCACTGGGCGTGCATATCAAACCTTGAATGTCCAACTTCATCAATGCCTTCTTCGGAAGCACATTGAGGGAAGATCCTGTATCAACCAAGACATGTGACATTAAAGAACCTCTACATTCCAAAGATATGTGTAAAGCACGGTTATGGTTCCTCCGGGCAGGAGTCAGATCCAAATTAGTAAAACCGAGACCATTATCGGCGTTCACATGAGCTACTACCCCTTCCAACTGATTAACAAAAATCTCTTGAGGTACGCACGCTGCATTCAAGACTTTTAATAGAGCATTGAGATGCGCCTCCAAACTCATCAACAATGACAGGATAGATATTTTTGGAGGAGTCTGATTCAAGTGATCCACAATTTTGTAGTCACTCTTCCGAATTAGCCTCATAAATTCCTCCACATCCTTTGAAAGATCATCAGCACCGACCTATGGTTGGACATTCTCCTCAATCACAGCCTTACGCTTTCCTTTGTCATTCTTATCAGCATTAACCTCCGATGGAGAAAAGACCCTACCACTTCTGGTGATACCTCCAACATCAACTATGTTCTCAACTGATGGACTTCCGCTTGCAGACCCTGTCCATTCTTGCTTCATCCCATTACAGAACACATGTCCCCCATAATTCCATGGGATAGCTATAGTGCTCCCGTACAGCATGGGTCCAGGTACAGTAATGGTAACTGGAGCTGGCCTAGCAGGCGCTGAAATATTGATAGTCCGGTATGGAATGGAAATCGTAGCAACTTCGCTTTTATCATTACCCGTTTCATTCTCGACGTCTTCTTTCACGACTTTATCAAATTGCAAACAAACCTCATCAATCATCCTCTGAATACCCTTCTTCAAACGATCGCAACCCTCAGGCTGCGCTTCACACTCTGAGCAGTCAGTAGAATAACCAGGAAACACCCCCTTCTTCAACAAGCTAGACTTCACAAAACCCAATGGAGTCTTCAAATCCTCAACATCAGTTATCAGATTCAACTTCTCCCCCTTGATAATGGCATTGACTCCGGCCACCCCATGATTTGGCATCGGGTTTTGAGTCATATTAGACCCCTCGTTGGTGAAATTGATAGCTTTGGAATCAAGCAAGTCCTGCACTTTATGCTTGAAAGCTTTGCAATGGTCAATATCGTGCCCTGGAGCACCCGAATGAAACTCACAATGAGCGTTCGCATCGTACCTAGCAGGTGGTGAACCAGTGAGAGGAGCCAAGGTCCTCTTCTGAACCAATTGTAACTGTAGCAACCGTTGTAACAACTGAGAATACGACATCGGAGGATTCGCAAACTGCCTATTAGCCGTTATGTGCTTGGTAGCATAAGGTCGTTGAACATTGGCTTGCTGATGAGATGTAGCCGGGTGTTGCACCCCAAATTTTGACCTCTTAGATCTTTGTCATCATTCTAGGAGCATTATCATTGTTTATCTAACCTTAACCTATTTCAAGTTTGTCTTTGTTAAGATACAGGTGAATTAGAGTTCCGTACAGTTGGAAATCGAGGTTTCAAAGGTTTAATCAGTCAATGCCTTGGATTTATTATCCATGAAGAATGTCTCTACACCATTAATAATACTCCATTGGGTCAATTGTGAATCCAATTTGAGATTGTCACCCGAAGATTAAAAACAGTGCAGTTCAGGACCCCCGATTAGGGTTTCTGATTAGGAAAAGTCAACTGTGGTTTGACTTTTGATTTAAAGGCGTTCCAATGATGGAGTTATGGTCCATGAAGCTCATATGGATTATGGAATTCCACTAAAGAAGTTTCAAGGCCTCAGAAGACCCATGATACCAACAGTCGATTCAGAGGTTTTCGATCGTTCGGTTCGTCTGACTGAAAAGTCAACCCATTGACCAACAGGGTTTTAACCCAAAATTGAAGCCAAATATGTTCCCGACATCATTTAATATCTAACCATGAAGTTTTGTGACCAATTGATCAAGAATTGAGAAGTAATCGAAAAGTTGGGGAATTAAGGTTTTGAAAAGGGCAAAGCCATAACTCCTTAACCACACAAGGGTTTTGAACCTAGTTTCAAGAGGAATGAGTTCCTAAAACAAACATAAATATTGTATTACCTAATTGGGGCTTTCTAAAAAGTACAGGTGTGTTCCATAACTCTTCCTGGTTAGAGAGAACCGAGGTCCACTAGTTGGCAAAATCTCGCATTGGCAAAACCAGGTCAGCATGAGTTTTTTGATTCCAAAACCTCTCCAAATCGATGCTAATCAAAGATTAAGCCTCTTTTATGATGTTTATATTGATAATGAACATTTGTGCATCAATTCCCACAAAAATGACACAAAGATCAAAGGAAATCATTATTTAATGCAAGTTGCAAAAGTGAATAGTAAAGAAAGAGAAAAAAAGTGGCTACCCTTGTCAAATCATCAACTTTAATTCACCAAGTCACCTCCTATCCTATTAATCATGATGAAAAAAAATATATGGGGCATGGAGAATATCTTAGTAGATTGGCTTAAAGACAAAGATGAAGATTGCATTGGAAAACTCAAAGATTTTCATGATGGAAGGTTAAAATTGACAATTTGCTTCACTTTTACCCATACCTTGATCCAAGGCTTTTGACTATAAATAGAACTCACTTCATACATAAAAAATACACAAGTTTCATGATAGAAACCAGCTACAACTCCATTCCTTACACAATCACAAGTTCTTGCAAAATTTCATTAAGTTTTCAAAATCCCTCAAAATCTACTTTTGCAAAACACCTTTCAAAACCATTTCCAAACTTCTTCCAACTCAAGAAACACTTCAAACACATGAAATATGATGTATTGAAGCTATCCTAATCACTTACATATTTATGTAACAAGGTTCTAGTGAGTTGGTCTTTGAAATCTTTGGATTTTGGAGATTTTCCTTCATTTACAAGGCATTTCTTCCACTAGCTTGCTTGGAGGTTGTTTGGAGCATTTATTCATCATCCTAGTAACATTTGAAGATCTTGGAAGAGCTTTCTAGATCTCTAGTTTTCTTATTTCTTAATCTTTCTTCAAGAGGTAAACCTAAAACTCACAAATGTGAACTTTCCATTTGCATTTCACATGCTACCATGACTGTTTTTAGGGTTTTTACCATGATGTTCTTAAACTTTTTCAACTTGTAACTTGATTTTTCTTGTGATATTGATCTTGTATTATTTATACATGTTTGTTAACATGTTTAAATAATCAAATTTGTTTGATTCATTGTCTTACCATGTGCATTTTATTCTTTTTATCATTTAGATTTTAATGTTTTGTTCACAAACTTAAAAACCACATAACTTCTCCATTTTAAATCATTCTTAAGTGGTTATTTTTGAAAAATTCTTGTGTTGTAACATATTTCTATGTAATTTTTAAAGAATTCTAAAAATCCTATTTTAGAAACACTTTGCATTATGAGCAAGTTATAACCCATTTTAGAGTTTTCACCTTCCTATCTTTCCTTCTTTATTTCAAACATTTGGATTTCATTCTCTTTGAGTTTTTAATTTGAGATTATGAACATAGATTGTTAGATTCCTTGGACATTTAAGTTTGAATTTCAACTTTGCTTGTACACATTTAGGTGGTTCACCTTTAAAAACTTTTGATTATTCCCATGAGGTTTTGAACCTTTTGTTTACATTGTTGTGACATTGATGGTTTACATATGATATCCTTTACCTTTACCCCTTTATCCTAACCTTAGGATTGGAGTCGTCGTGCTCTATTTAGAGTCCCGCCGTGGACATTCTTTACCTTTTATCCTAACCTTAGGATTGAAGTCGCCGTGTTCTATTTAGCGTCTCGTCGTGGACATCCTTCACGCTTTATCCTAACCTTAGGATTGGAGTCGTCGTGCTCTATTTTAGCGTCCCTCCGTGGAAATTCTTTAGCACAACAATCTCAACGTAGATTCAGGAGTCGCCGCACTCCATGTAAGTACTTCCCTATGAATGCTTACATCCCTTTGGAATCTTGACCACAGTTAAGAGTTCCTCACCCCTAGATAGGGGAACTACGAACGCTCTGATTTCTCGATGAGAATACGTAGGAACAAGATGCGACGTCTTGGCGAGCCCACTTACCAACTTCAAACTTTTCCAATTAACCCATTAACTCACTAACAACTAACTTCCTGTTAACATTTACAACTTAGAATTGGAGTCGCCGTGCTCTATTTAGTCGTCCCGCCGTGGACATTCCCCATGTTTACCTTTGCAACTTAGGCTTGGAGTCGCCGTGCTCTATTTAGTCGTCCCGCCGTGGACATTCCCTTATTTGTTAACTTAACTTTAGTTTAGAGTCTCCGCACTCTATGCAAGTGTCTCGCTGCAGACATTTACTTTCCCGTTGGAACCTTGACCATAGTCAAGAGTTCTTCACCCCTAGTTAGGGGAACTACGGTTGCTCTGATTCCATTCCCGTCAGGATACATAGGCACGAGATGCGATGTCTTCGCGAGCATACTTTACCAAACTTCGTATATACTTTATATCTTTACCCTTAGCACATTTCCCTTAGCAAGCAACTTTAGCATAACAAAAATATTAACAAGAGGTTCCTGTAGAGTACTACAGATGTTTAGGATGTGAAATACTTACCCTGGGCATAACCAACCCCCGAACCTTTAGATCTCTCTCTGCTTAGCTTTAATCATTGCTTTTTGCTTTGCATTTTATAGGTTTTTCTTTCTTTAAACCTTTCCTTTTTAGATAAATTAAAGTCCGGTTGTGAATTTAAGAATTAAGATTCAAGTTAGTCAATAGCTTGGTATCACAATTCTCACCACAACACCGGGATATCTACTGTAGCGACTTGTTAAGGATAACGTGACCGAGCTCTACCTTTACCCTTGTGAGCAATAACATTTGCATCCCCGTCCCTTCTCTTGGGGTTTGCAGAATACGGCTTGTTTGTTCCTCCTGACGAGGATCCATCACCATTCGGAATCTTACCAGACTTGATTCCACTCTCTAATCTTTCACCAACAATTACCAGATCAGAAAACCCTGCAGATATGCAGCCTACCAACTTTTCAAAGTATACCCCAGGTAACGAAGCCATGTACAGGTCGATCAGTTCCCTTTCAACCATATGGGGTTGCACTCTTGCAGCCAGATCCCACCACCTCTGGGTGTATTCTTTGAAACTCTCATTATTTTTCTGTGACAAGCTCTGCAATTGTACCCGATTTGGTGCCATATCACTATTATACTGATAGTGACACACAAAAGCCTTAGCCAATTCTTTCCAGCTGCGGATATGGGTTCTCTCAAGCCCCATATACCATTCCAAAGAAGCCCCTGTCAGGCTATCTTGGAAAAAGTGCATTAGCAGCTTTTCATTATTGGAATAAGCAGACATCTTCTTGAAATACGCCCAGATGTGTACTCTAGGACATGTCGTCCCTTTGTACTTGTCAAAATCGGGCACCTTAAATTTGGGAGGAATCCTGACCCGAGGAACCAAACCAAGATCAGACATATCAAGGCCCAAAGAGTTCTGATTCTCAAACGATTTCATTTTTTCCTCGATCATTTTAAACCTTCTGTCAGCTTCAGTCGATAAACCACCCTCCATATCTCTCATGGAAAACACATCATCCTGATTATCTTCCCAATGAGGGCCAGCAGCCCCGTGCACAATGCACACACTTACATTACCAACAATATTACCATTCTCATTCGCAGCTCCTCCGCCCGGAGGTACAACAATAGTAGGGATACCCTGTGGAATAGATCCACCAATCTGTGGAGGAATAACACCAGCTCCTTCGTGTAAAACATCGTCCTCGTCAACCCGTGCTATCAACGGCTGGACCAAAGTTCTTAACTGTTCCTGCCCACTAGCAACAGTCTGCATCAGTTCCATGAACTAGGCCATGCGAGCCCTGACTTACTACAATTCGGCTTGAACCTGGTCCATCACCTTTCGCTGATTCCCTCGAGTTGGATACCTGTAGAAACTGAATTCCTCAACTTCCTCAATCCTGAACTGAAGAAAACCAAGCAGAGTTAGGAACAGAAGGCCACCGAGAACACCTGCGACACAAATGAGAATGCAAGATGCAAAATGAAAACATGTCTATGTATGCACAGGGAGATCTCCCCCTTGATTCCAGTTTCAATAAACAAGAACGACAGAGGTGGATAAGAACATCACAATAATCTTCTCATATATCAAGTAAAGCTTAGATAATACAACCAAACGAGAAATATCTGCACACAAAGAGGTATTGATCTCATCCAACATCCCTGGTGATGATCAAGATACAAAAGCAAATAAAACTACAAAAGATAAAACTCCCTAGTAGCCATGATCTCTATGCCATTCCTGAGACTCCTTGAGCATCTCTTTTGTGTCGGGATGGTCTGGTATGGCAACCAACTCTCTGACGAGGACATCCCTTTTACGTATCACATCCCGGAGATAATGACAATGGTCCTCCCAAGCATCTTCGCCGAAGGCATCCTCAAGGCTGGGTTTCTTCACCTCTGCCCGAATCTTGAACTCTTCAAGTGCTGATAAAGTTTCCTGGTATTTCTGCTCAATCGTGCTTCTGCGGAACGATTCTAACAATACCTCTCTCTCCTTAGCCTTGAGTTGAGCCTTCATCTTATCAACCTGAACACGAAGCTGGTCCTCTATACTCTTATTGGCAGTCACAGTAGCATTCCACTGCTCATTGAATTTGGATATCTTCATATAGGCTCTATCTAAATCCTCCTTCTTGCTTTTTAGAATGCTACAAGTGCTTTTCAGATCAAGATCGACTTGCTTCCTTGCTTGTACCTGATCAACAAGCTCTTTTTCAAACTTGATAAAGGATTCTGACTTTGTCTTGGCCAAATAAACAGCTTCACCCTTATCATGTTTCAGCTGACTGATTTCCTGCTTCAATTCTTCATTCACTTTGCGCAGCTCTTCCTTCTCTGCCCAAAGCTTGGTATATCTCAAGATATCGACGGTTGTAGGCGGCTCAATGACTAAAGGATACAATGGTTCTTCAACAGGAAATGACAATAATACCTCTTCAACCCTTTTCTGAATCCAAGCCAAGTAGGGATCATAGGCTCTACAATCTCCTTTACCTAAAGAAAGCTTTCCCTTCTTGTGAATCTTACCCCAAGCGTCCACGAATCGGGCTGAGATACAAGGATCAACTACACCTATGAAGTACAGAGATTCCTGCACTTCCTCTTCTTTCAGAGGTCCTTTCAAAGCATAACTGAATTGTCTCACAGCAAGAGAAGGATTATAATTGATACCGCCTTTCCTCCCTATCAAGGGCACATTAGGAAAGCTACCACAACTAAAGATAAGCTCATGACCCAACAAGTCTCGGTTGAACCAGACGATATTCTTCTCCGTTAAACCCATAAGCCTCTTCGACCATTCAGATGAGTTTGCGGAATCCAAAAAAGCTCCAGAGCGAGGAAGGTGATCAACAAACCATTTATGCAACAACGGTGCGCAACAAGAAACCATCTTTCCTCTTCTTTTGTAGTTCTTGTAATGCACTGAAAGATACAAGTCTCTTAGAAGAGTAGGTACGAGGTTCTTAAAAGCGAAGATATGAAAAGCATCAAAATCTACAAAGTCCGGTACATTGGGGAACAACACAATGCCATAGACACACAGAGCCAAGATAGCACTGAAAACCACCCAACAACCCTTTTCAGCATACTCTCGGGCTTTGTCGACCAAGAAGGGTAAATTAAGTCCAAGAACTCCGTTTTTGCTGATAACATGATCTTCCAAGTCAGAGGCGCTCAAATAAAAAGCGGCGAGCAACTTCTTGAGATGAGGTTCTTCTTCAGAGCTGAAGAAAGGCACTTTGTTCAGAATCGGAACCCCTAAGGTGTAAGCGAATTCCTCCAAAGTCGGAACCAATACATAGTCCGGAAACATGAAGCATCTCAGTGGAGGATCATAAAACTACAACAGGGTATGAATAGCTCCATGCTCATAACTCGTGAGCTTACGGACAAACTTCATAATTCCACCATACTGTTCCCTGAAAGCTGCAAGAACACGAGGATCAGCCATGGAAATCAGACCAAATAAAGGTCCCAACTCAGGTGCCGGAAATTTGTACACAAAAGTCCTCTTCCTGCTAACTTCCATCTCTATAGAAGACCAGTACCATAATCAAGGGAAAGACGAGAACCTGTAACATACACAAACATGCAATGTTAAATGCAGAATGATTATGCAGATGAACACATGGGATCAAGGTATCCAATGCTCAAACTCGATGTTGTGCCATTGACTAAATTCAACCAGAGCTCCGCTCTAATCAGAACACTAAGATAATACACTGAATGGTTGAAGGCCAGGTTTCCTGCAAAACCCATCCCTCTCACATGTGGGTTCTAGTCTTGAAAGGTACGACATCCTATGCAGGTGGTCAGTGTCACAGACTTTCGAGAAACGATGATATGTTCACCATTTCTGGTTTGGCATCATAGTCAAATAAAGCGGCCTCACTTAGCTGACTTCCCAAATGAACGGTCTCCAGAGTCGACAGTCTCTCTAAGTCAATATTCTCTCAACTGCACTAGACGCGTAGGATAGAATATTTCCAAAGAAAAAACTCGTCTGAACGTGAATTTCATGCGAGCTATTGCGCAACCAAACGCCACACAAGCTCCTGCTAATCTCCACTCTAATCCTATGTGTATACTCAAGCCCAGGTCCGACTTATCTCTCAATGGAACAACCCAACCCTCAGCACAGCAGCAACAAGAATGCAAAATGCAATAATATACAACAGATAATGTACATAAAGCAAAAACTGCACAAAAGTAAACACCCAAAGATGCAACAGACAAACGCTAGGAGTGACTCGCATAGGGAACCAAAGATTCTGGGTTCGATCCCCAACAGAGTCGCCAGCTGTCGCAACTGCGAAAAACACCCGGCGGAAAATAGAAGAGTCGCCACCTTTTGTTATTTATCCCAAAGAGAGGGAAAGGAAACGATCGGAAAAACCTAACGAAAAAGGGAAAAGACAAGGTCATCGCAACCAAGTCCTGGATTCTGGAGTCGGTTACGCAAGGGGAAGGTATTAGCACCCCTCATGTCTGTCGTACTCAACAGGATCCATGCTTGTTGTCTATCTAAGAGTATGTTTAAACTATCTACACTTCAGGCTTCAGGACAAATAGAAAAGAAAAGAGACTCGGCAGAGCATCGCCGCTCCGGGCCTACGTATTCCCTCGTGCAATGGAAAGTCAGAGTCAACGTAGTTCGGCTAACTACGGGCGAAAGGGGGGAGGGTTGCTCGCCAAGACATCGCGTCTTGTGCCTACGTATTCTCATCTGGTATGAGAAATAAGAGCAAACGTAGTTCGGGCTGACACGAAACCACAGGTTGATTAAGTGTTTTAACCGAGTAGGGTTAAACATCCATTCCAGCAGTTAGGGACAAAGCATGTTTGCGGTAGAACCGAAGCTTAACAACACTCTTTTCTGAAAAAAGTTTCCGATTAACCCCGAAGGAAAAAGGTTTGAAATTTTGTTTGTGTTTTTTAGTGAAGTGAATTAATTCGGTTTGTGATTCACGTTGCACTAAAGACTATGACATAGAGGCGAATGCATCGTGTATCACCCCCAAACGGGAAGGAATGTGCAAAAGATGAAAATAAACGAACATGCAAAAAATCATCACATTGAACCACATCCATAAGCATGTATTCAAGTGGAAAAGAACACGAATGTTGGTGAAATCTCGATTAAACAATCAAAACAGTGACATATATCCCAAAACATTTCACTTTTAATGCATCATATCGAATTATGATGATTCGAAGTGAAACGGTACTCAAATAAGCAAGCAAAACAGCAAAACAGACCCACTGGCACAATGTTAATCAGTTAACCCCAGGGGTTAATCGGTTAACCCCAACGGTTAATCGGTTAACACACTGTTAATGTTTAAAAAATTTGAAAATTTGAACTGGTTAATCGGTTAACCATATGCGTTAACCGATTAACGCTCTGAAAATTTTGAAAAATGTGTAAATTTGTGATGGTTAATCGATTAACCATAGGCGTTAACCGATTAACACTGTGCCAACAAAAGAAAATCAGCAACAGAACATCATGTGTAGCAAATAAGCACTTATCTGATCAACCAGATAATCGCATAATCACTTAATCACGAAATTAAACCAGCAAACCATGATTCAAACAACATGTAAACAGATCCAAACAACAACATCCACAATCATGTCAACCAAAATTCAATCGAATATGAAAATCAACATGAACATGCAAATAAGCTCAAAAATGCTATGGATCTAGAATTCCAACCTTCGAAGCGGAAAATTGCTTCGGTTAATGTTGAATTAACTGAAATTAAACAGATCCAATGCTAGAAGTCCGAAATACTTCAAGATCTACACCAATTCTTGTAGTAGCAATGGAGATCCTTCAAGATTAATCCAAAATAAGCCAAATAATCACTTCCAAAATCACTTCCAGATTCAGATCCAATTATGCACGAAAATTAGATGATGAAATCACTTCAATGGAGATGATGGATGGAGGTTTGAGCTCAAGAATTCATTGATTCCAAGGAAGAATCAAAGAATTCAATGGAAAAGAGATTTGAGTGAAGGTTTTGGAATTGAAAAATTGAGAGAATTGAGATGAATTCTGAAAAATGGGAGTGAGAAATGAAGATTAGCTTGCTTTGGTTTGGAATGAATCACTTAAATATCACCTAGGTTTGGATTCAAAGGAAAGGCTTGGAAGTTGGTTTGTGAATTTTGGTTTGGGATGAGGAATGAAATTTTGGAGGGAAAATGAAATTAATCAAATTCCAAATAGGTTCTAGATCCTTCCCAAGGTTAAAATTTGAATTCAAGTGATCAAAATTGGACCCCAAATGGACCTGCATCGCAAATTCACATGCAGAGGCAAAAATTGCATTGGTTAATCGGTTAACCATATGTGTTAATCGATTAACACCTTTAAAAAACCTCACATTGACTTGATTTGACTTGGTTAATCGGTTAACCATATGCGTTAACCGATTAACACCCTCAAAAATTTGAATTTGGCGCCTTTTGGAGGGAAATCTGCACATTTGCCCTGTTTCAACTGCTTGGAGCTCCGTTAAGTTTCTGGACCTTGTTCTTGAATGTTATCACTGTAAAAATGCTTGACATGAGCCTGAGTGCTGCTTTCTGAACTGCCGTTATCCTGCAAAAAATAAAATCGGCCGCGTGACCGTTGTGCAAAATAAATGCCCGAGCCTCTGATGCCCGTTGTTCATTGTTCAGTATTTTGCGCCAAAATGAACCTGAGCCACCGGAGTGCCTCGACCCCATGCCTCGGGAGCAAATGCTATGATATGCAAAATGCAAAATGCAAATAAACAAAATCCATTTAAGGTTAAAACGAAAAGGCAAATTTTGGGGTACTACAACCTTCTACCGATCTGTCCATAACCTCTCACTCAACTTGTTTCAGGTTTTTTTTGTTTCAGATTCTCGTTTTGATTTCTTCTTCTTCTCTTGATCTCATTTCCTCTGTTCACAGTTTGTGTTAATTTTGAGGTTGTTGTTGATTTAGGGATGTGATTTGGGGTGTTTATTTGATTGAAGGTTTGATGTTGTTGTTTGTGGATTGTTTAGGTTGAAGAGGGTGAAGTTGGAGATTGATTGAATGGGTTGAGGGTTATGAATTGTATTCAAGATGAGAAAAGGGTTTGTGGAAGGAATTACAGATAGTTTCTAAAGCGATTTTTGCAGCGCAACCATATGGTTTTTTCCCCCCATTTTCTTTCTTATGATGAAGAAGAACTCTTATTTATAGGAAAAGAAGAGGGTGAATTAGGAAATTATGAACGAGAATGTGGTTGTCGTTGTCACACCCTCATTTTCACCTTTAGCCTTTCATACCCTACATTCGTCATATCATACATTGTTCTATTGCATGTCGAGCAAGTGGGTTCACGAGGTAAGGATTGGGTCAGTTCATTGTTGTTCATTTCAAATAAGAGACATTGCCTATCATGGACTATATGGAAGAAAAGGTTCATCATTTAAGGTTTGGTTCAAGTTGGAGATTCTACTCATATAGATTCCTTCAAGGAGAAGCTACTTGAAAAGTATTAGGATATTCAAGATCAATATTCCTAATGAACATGAAATGAAATGCCTTTCCTCCAACTTTGTTTCAAATTCTTGATCAAAGGGAAGTTCAAATTTGCAAAGCATGAGTCAAGATCACAAGTGCATAATTCAAGACTTCATTCATTCCAAATAATGGTATAAGGGAAACCCATCATTCAAAATTCAAGATTCATGAATTCAAGATTAGAATATTACAAAGGGAATTTCATGACATTTGCAAGAATGTCACATTGGTTGCAAAATTTCCAACTCTAAGCAATGCTTAGAAATTAAGTTGTTTCTAGTCTCAATTCAAGTTTCTGACTAATTTCATGTTATGGTACCCTTCATGCCTCATCAAATCTCTATGTGCTACATATAATTCATAACCCACAAATATCCAAGGAAAATAATTAAGGTTTAATTCAACATTGGAACATTTCAAAAGAATAACCATTAGTGCTTATTCATGGGCAATTTCAAGGCATTTTTAATTGATCCAAAACAGCCCCATGACCAACTAATTTCCAACTAAATAAACCATGTCACAAAACTTGAGGAAACTAGACCATGTTGGTTCACTTACATGCTAAAATTAAGAACTTCAAAATTTTGTCAAAGGGAGAGGCATAGACCACAAGTATAACCCAAGAACAAGTGAATAAAGGAGGACAATGTGGAAAAAACAACACTAGGAAAGTGCAGCAGCAAAAGCAAAAAGGCAACATGCTAGAAATGAAAAGAAATGGGGCTGCACCAAGAAAGTGGTACTAAGCATTTCCAAATGTAGAAATTTTGAAACTTGAGACATGTGCAAGCTCTATTGTTTTGGTACAGCAGCAAAAGCGCAGCAGAAAAGTAAGATGTCTAGAGGAAAACGGTGCACCAAGAAAGTGGCTTTTGGATATTTCTAAGTGTAGAAATTCTGAAGTTTGAGAACAGCTGTAAACCCTAATGCTTTGGGTATAAAATAAAAGCAACATCAGTAGAAAGGGGGGACTATTCACTACACATTGAAAAAATAGAGAGAGCAAGAAACCCTAGAAAACCAGAAAAATAGAGAGAAAGAAAAATCAGAAAAATCAAGAGAGTCACATAGAAACAAGAGAGCCATTGAGAAGCAGAACCATCAAAACATAGAGTGAAGAGTGAAGGGAACACCCAACCAAAATCAGTGGAGGTTTTGCAAGAAGGAGAGCAACTTTTTGGTATCCTTTTCTTCAAACTTTTCTCTCTTTATATTTTGCATTTGTCTTTTGTTATCTCTTTTAAGTGTTCTTTTTATGCTGTGTACCTTATGTAAGGTCCCAAGAGGGACCAAGGAACCTCTGTAAGAACCACAAGAAAGAAGAGGAACAAAAACATAGTTTAGATTTTTCACCCAGCAGGGATGACACGGGCGGTCGTGTCAGCCCACTATTTAAACTTTTCTCCGCGCGCACCTCCTAGGAGTGCTGACACGGGCAGCCGTGTCAGCTCCTTGTTTGCCTCCAAAAATCAGTGTTCTGGGCATTTCTTGACATGGGTGACCGTGTCAGTCCCCTGTTTACTTCAAAAAATCATTAATGTGGATACTTTTTGACACCGGCCGTGTCAGGCCCCTGTTTTTCACGTTTTTTTTTTTGCTATTTTACCTTTAAATTTTTTTTCAAGGAGTTCGCATGACCGTTTTTTGTGTGCATTTTGATTCAAGCCGACTAACTCGTTGTGTTTGCATGGCTATTGTATGTGGACATTATTATAGTTATGTTTGACCTTTTTGTTCCAAAACTATTTTCAAAAATAAACTCTCGATTTTATCGAGCCATTTTCACCTTGCAAGTCGACTACCTTGTGCGTTCGCCATCGACCTTGTTCGCATCATTTCAAATATTTTTACAAACAATAAAACCCTTGATCCAACATCAAGTGGCATTTTTCTCATAAAAAAATCCAAAACACAATAAATATATGATTGGGGTTATACACCATAAACTTTAAAGTGGTGGAGAAGGAATGAGAATGGAACCCTTCTACACTCGTTCGGAATGTTTTGAATACAAGGCGCTTGACTTGGTTATTCGAAACATTCATCTCTATCCAAAGTCTTTTGTGTAATCCTAATCAAGGACAATTTCTCCTCAGAAACTTAAAAATAACATCAACTCATCAAACTTCTTTTTCTCCTTAGGGCATCAATCCGAAAATCCTTTTTCAAGGTATAAAATCAACCAACAAACAACCATTTCACAAGCCTCCGAACTACGGAGCTCTGATTCTTCACTTCTTTTAAGTGAGGATACGTAGGCACAAGGGCCACAATCCTTGGCGAGCATTAAAATAAAAAACCAACGCCTCTTTTCTTTTAAGCAAGCACACTTTTAATAAAAACACCCATTCAAGCAAAACAACCTAGAAGGTTCCCATCGAGTACGATGTATGCGAGGGGGTGCTAATACCTTCCCCTCGCTTAACCGACTCCCGAACCCTAAAACTTGGTTGCGATGACCATGCTCTTTTCCTAAAGGTTTTATCGCTATTTCCCTTTCCCTCCTTGGGATAAATAAAATTCGGTGGCGACTCGGTGTCATTTTTCGCGTAGCGACAGTCGTCCTTTGTGGAGTGGTTCTGGAGATATTTTGTACGATTTGTTGGAGTATGAAGGTTGGATGCAAGGGCTGGGTGCGCGTATAAGGCGTTCCGTTACGTGAATCACATGTTGCTGCTTTGGCGAGGTTGTCATCTTAGTCTTATGAGAAAGCTGCAGAAGGTGTAATGTGAAACCATATCGCGTGAGGCTGGCTGGTATTGCTGTGTGTACCTTTGATTTGGTTGTGTGTAAAAATGGTTATGACTAGCTTGGTGAATGTACGCGCATCACGTGCTTGTGATGCGTCGTGTATTTTCAAAATAGCATGTACCTACACAGGTATGTGTGAATGAATATATTTGCAGGTTAATTTGTATTTTGGATGTTGTGTTGGGTAGGCTTGTGTATAAAATAATGTGAATTCACTTCTAGTTTTTCTTGTAATGAATTTGAACTTTGAAAAAAACTATGAATTTTGGTGAATGAGCTTTTGGAAATGTAATGTATGGGCTTTGACCTTTATTTTGTAAAGTTTTTTTTTCGGCAAAAATGTAATGGGATTTCTTTTGGACTTTTTTATTTATATGGATTTGTTGTTTTGAAACATGGTTTTTGGTCATTGAATATTGGCTTAGAAAGTGTTTTTTGTTGTGGTCTTCAAAAGTGGACATTAGCATCAAAATGTATATGAAAAAAATGGTTAATTGAATTTGGATCGTTGGAATGAAATTGTGGACAATGGTTAAATGGATTAAAAAAAAGTTATGGGTTAACTTGAACTTAACATGGATAAGTGGATAGAAATGGGATAAAAATGGAAAGTCACAGTTTTGAAATGGACTTTAAAAGTGAAATAAAATGGATATGAAATCGAGGTGGATATGGATGAAAGTGGATGTAGGAATTGGATGTGGATCAAAATGCGAATGATTGTGATTTGCCTTTGAGAAACTTTCATGAACCAACTTCAACCTCTGATCTCTAAATCACAACCTAATTGTCGCGGTGAAATTTGGATACCAAGCTATTGATTAGCTTGAATCTTAATTCATTTGCAACCGAACTTTGATTTTTCCAAAGGAAGGAAAAAAGATCGAAATACCCACAATGCAATGCAAATGCAAGCTAGAGAGTTTTAGGTTCGGGGGTTGGTTAAACTTAGGGAAGGTGCTAGCATCCTAAGTTTCTGTAGTACTCTACAGGAACCTCTTGTTTTATGTTTGTTTTATTGCTAAGGTTTATCTGCTTAAGGTTAAAGACCTAGGGGTTTATTTTTAAGTATACTCGATAAGATATCGCATCTTATGCCTACATATCCTGACGGGAGTGGAATCAGAGTATCTGTAGTTCCTTTAAAGGGTTTAAGGAAGTCGTTGACTATGGTCAAAGTTCCTACGGGGTAAGGTAGTTGATTGATTGATTTTAGGAGAAAAGGTGAGTTATCATTTTAAGGGAGATTACTTGATTTAACCACCACAACTTTGTAGGAAAATAGTCTTTGCATCGTCTTAAGAGAAGGGCTTAAGTACTCGGATTGTCAACAAGTACGCCTCTATCTCTCCTAAGGCAAAGTCCATACATATTGATTGAATTGTTATGGGAGTAGGAGTTTTATCTCGCTTAAGATGATTAACATCTTATTCTCTAATATGTTTGAATAGTTTGATCGAGTTGTTGAATGTGTTTGTCTAAGTTGTAAAGATAAAAGGTCCTCCTTATGGGGTAGGATCTAAACTTAGAAGATCGACTTGAATGGGATCAAGGATCAATGGGGAGTATGATGAAAATGAGATGCATACACACAATTGTTTAGGTTATGCACAGATTCTTCCTTTGGACGTAATGCAATATAAACTAAATTGCGGTAAATAAAAATAACGGTAAAGTAAAGGCAAATAAATAAGAACATACATAAACGTATGAAAGCGCTAAAGTGTGTGAATTGTGAGTGTGCGAATGGAGTCGTAAGCATGCACGTTTAATTGAATTTGGGGAATTGATTAATTGTAGTCGAGTTAATTTTAGGTGAAGTTTACTTATGAGAAAAATAAATTATTTGATGAGATTAATTTTAAGAAAAGTTATTTATTTTAAGTGAGGTTAATTTTAAGAGAAATTATTTTAGATTTGTTTTAATAAAAGTTTTAATTTATTATTGATTTAAAAATAATAATTAGAAATGGAAAAGATTAATATAAATATAGATTTTGAGGAAAAAATTTATTAAATGGAATGGATTTTCGGTCATTACAAGAAAAGTTGTTATTACTATTTATTTTAAAAGTTATTATTATTATTTTTAAGTATAAAATGGATATAATTTGTTTATTAAAAGGTAAGGGTTATATAGAAAATGTGTGTATTATTATTTATTTAGGAAAGAAATTATTTTGTTATAAAAGGATGATTATAGAAAAGCTAATTAAATATTTGATTAATAAAAGGGTTTATTATTAGTTTAATAAAATAAGGTTAATGAAGGGTTAACGGGTTAAGTAAAAGTGATAGTTAATTAAAATAATTAGGTGTATCATTAATTAATTAAAATAGAAGATTAAGTGGGCTAATTAAGATATTAGTGGGGTTAACGAAAGAGTTAGGAGATGGCGTCTGGTTGCGTGTGGTAGGCCCTGAGGGGCTTACCGTGGGCCTGCGACGGGTGACCGTATGATGAGTGATGAACGGTGATGACGTGAAGGTGCGTGGTAGTTGCCGTGTGTGAGCGTGTATAAGATTACAATATATATAAAATACAAA
This sequence comes from Lathyrus sativus, assembly GCA_963859935.3. Classification (NCBI taxonomy): domain Eukaryota; kingdom Viridiplantae; phylum Streptophyta; class Magnoliopsida; order Fabales; family Fabaceae; genus Lathyrus; species Lathyrus sativus. The sequence continues at coordinate 35,549,527 of OZ012739.1, read as the reverse complement.
ACAGAAAAAACCCTAGATCACACCCTATCTCCTCTTTCGTCGTTGACCCTTTCTCTCTTCCCCTCTCTGTTCTTTCTTTTATCGCGATTTTCGTTCTCACTTTTCTTCTCACTCTCGCCATTTCTTCTTCTATCCGTAAACCTTCCTCCATTCTTATTTCTTCTCCGAGCTTTCATCTTCATTCTTCTCTCTATATCAACACAAACAACAATAACAAATAATGTTAGCAAAACAAAACTCACGCTTAAAATGGATTTTTGCAGATTTCTTTTAATGGTGGATCGAGAGTGAATAAAGGGGGTTTCGCAGTGGATTTTGTGGTGGCGGCGAAAATGGCTTCGCGGCGGAGTTTCGTGGAGGGATTCCGGCAATGGCGGTTGAGGTTTGGACGCATCGACGACGTGGTTGAGGTTTTGAATATTTCGACGATACTGGTTCGGGACCAAAAACGAAAGTTCGCAGTGGAGCTTAAAAGATAAGTGTTTTTTTTGCGATCTAGGTTTTGTTGAATTTTAGGGTTTTTTGTGGCTCTTCTTGAGTTTGTTGCTCTGAGCTTTTTCTCGATCCTTTTCCTTCCGAAATTTATCCCTACTTAAAGTTGTAGACCCTTGATTGCTGATTGAATGGGTCCATGAATTCACGATTTCTTTCCATTCTTGTTTTGGAAGAAAAATCATCCTGTCTAAATGTGTTGGGTAAGTTTGGGAACTAGTTGATTTGCTTTGAGCGGGCTTATCGCTTTCCATATTCGTTTTTTAAAGTTTCTGTTTTGGAAATCAAAGCCTACAATTCTCCATCTTGAATGCGCTTGAATGCGTTTGATCATGGAAGTTTTACTGGTCTGACATACTTCTTTGTTGGAATTGCAGGTACCACACTTGAATTTTGTTTTAAGCAAAAAGGTGATTCTGTCCTTCTTAAATGTTGTGTTCTTGCTGTGCTTTGATGTGAAATTAGATGCAATGCCCCTTCCATTGCATAAGCTTCACCAACTTAGGTCGTGCGGGATTCGCCAACCAGAGACCAATTGTCGAAGGGTGAATACGTGACAGGGAAGTTTCAAGAGTTGTTTCAAATTTTCCAAGACAACCTTATTCCTTTGTCTTACTTCGATTGAATTTCTCTACAGGTCATGGCGTGAGTTGTTTTGGATTGACCGTTTTGGTGTCGACGACACGCAGCATGAATAATTCTTCCGGTCTCGTTTTAATGACAGAGTACAAAACAGTGATGTTCTTGACCTCTTTCAAAATTTCTCCTTGCTGAAAAAAAAGTACTAACGGAAACTTTGGATTCTTATCTTAATTGCTGTGTTGGAGTAAAAGTCTGGTTATGGACCAATGCGAACGCCTGGTTTGCGGTTTTCACCTTCTCCTATTCGCAGCAGGCTTGTACGAAGGTTGCACGAGCGTGCTTAAAAAACACTTCTAAGGTATTCATAAAATCCCTTGTCATTTCATCCCGTATAATTTAATCGTATCAGACGGAAAATGCCTTTACAGTGTTTTTTTTTTGTAGTTTTACGCGTTAAACACCCGTCAATCCATCCTTTCAATGCTGATGCTTTACAGTGTTTTGGAGTTCATGTGTCAATACATGTTGACCTCCAAGTGCTAGGTCCAAGATAACTGAGCTACCGCCGCCGTCATGGAAGCAAGAAACTAAGTCAATGTTGTATCGAGGACTGGTATCAACTTAGAGTCTTGATGTTCATTCAGTGGTCACAGGTAGTTAATTCTGTTCTGCACTTCAAACCACGAGTTGCGTTCAAAAATGAATTAGGAGATTGAAACCAAGAAGTGAAATGTTGTACACAGGTATATAAGACTGTTCCTGGCTTATTCATGCTTTGTTGTCATCGTGTTGCGGAAATCCATGGCAAAATGCAAATATCGGATGAGGCCCGCTCATGCTATAAGGTGTTAGTGGTAACACGCAGTTCATACAAGTTCTTTCCTCTTTTTCTGTTTGAAAGTTTTGCAAGAGCATTAGGATAGGCTTATAAACAAAACTCGGCCAATGATGCAGGTCTTTGATAAATAATTCAGAATTAACAGTGCGATGTCTTGAATGATGTATAGAGATGTTAATCGATATCTTTGCTTTGTTGTAACAGGTAACATCCCGGTGGCTCCGGCACATCGTAGTCCGACACTGCACCTTAGGGGCTTAGAAAATAATAGGGAGTCTGTACCCTGAATTGTTGGGAAAAGTTGTGAACAGTGGTAATACATTCTTGTAGTCAAATTTGGGCAAGTTGCAACAAGATGTTGTAATTGTTTATGGTTGAATAACTTCAAAAGATATTGCAATTTGTATGAGATTAAAAAATTAATGTATTGTTATACCATGCTTGGTGACCATAACATTATCATGTGGTATGTAAGTAGCAGGGATTAGATAAGCTGTGGTCTTGAATTTTTCAACCCTGAGCCACGTGCACTGTAAAGAAAACAAGTGGCTTGCCTTGCATGGAACTTACTTCTCTAAACAGATCCTTAAATTGATTTCGAATTATATGCCCTTCAAGTTGTGTAACCTTGTTCGCTTAAAGTAAAAAAATCTATAACCTGTATTCACATTAATCTAGCAGCTCCATATTGTGGCTTCAAAGTCATAATCCTAGATTGGCATCCAATCCATGAAAATCTTCTAAATTCTCTTTCGAAACGTGGATGTAAAGAAGATGTATTTAGCATGCTGTTGCGACGACATTTCTTGCATTTTGTAAATATTGAATTTTCAAAGATGAATCTCAAATGTTCCATAATGACTTTGCCCTAAACAAATGTCCTTATTGAATGCACTTTTGGATTATGTCGTACTAGGCAATTTTAAAGAAAAACATGCTTGTTCCTCAAAATAAACTGAATTGTGAACATAGCCCTGGGAGGTATTCCAGCATCATGGTCTTGAAATAAGTCTTTGTCCAGAGACTAATTTTAATGCGTCCCTCGGCCAAACTCGAAATTCTTGAATCCATTGGCATCAACATAAAATTAGTCTTAAACCTATTAAGTGGGATCTTGAATCAGAAACCAGTGGTCAGGTCTCAGAACTTTAATTGTGAAAACAGACATCTTTCATTAGAATTCAAGACAGCTGCACAAAGCTGTTAGTCGTCATGAACATAAATACGAAATATAAAGTTAAATAACGCAAGAAAAATGTACAAAGGAGGTGGGATCTTAAGGTCAAAAAATTAGGGTGTGACATTAATCATTATTAGTATTTACTACATGAAATCCCTGGTTTAGAATACACCAAATTTTGATGATCTTCAATCATGAGACACTCGACTTAGTACAACCTTACAGCCTGATTCCGTCACATATAACCTGAACTCACATGGCATCCTTAACTGAGAAGTGAGATGGATCTTGATGATCATAAATCCCTGAAGCACTATGAACTTGGCGTAGTCTGATAATAAACCCCAATTAGAAGCTCAGACTTACACCACTTGAATGGAGCATACCCTGGTCTCAATCAGGAAACAAAAATCTTGTCTGACCAACAAATTAGGTCAAAACCAATGAATGAACTTCAACACATACTGCACTTACTCCTAACCTAATGAACCTAAACTGAAACTTGATCTGATTCAATTCAACCTCATGATAGAAGCAACATATTTTTTATTTTCTGAATAATGGTTGGAAGTGAACATGACGGTAATATATAGGTAGGACAAATTTGGGGTATGACACCGCGACAGCAGGTTCTCCGAGTAGAATTTGTCAAAAGTTTTCGTCATAAGTTCATCAACTTATGTTTAAGATGCTTCGTGATTTTTAGTCGGTAATCTCTTCCCCAGTGGAGTTGGATCCTTCCCCGTGGAGTTGTTCCTTGTCGGGTCTTCCACTCTTTAGTTATGCTTCAGCAGCGTTTTTTGTATACAGTTATCCCCTATGACTTCGTTCCCCACCTTTATCTTGCATTTCATATCATATCATTTTATATCATTGGCATCCGCTGGCATCTTAGGGTCAAAAATTATGCGTGTTTGTATTTAAGTCTCTCCTATCTTACCGAGACAAAGATTTCGATCTCCATATCTTTGGATAGAAGAAACGTAAATAGGGGCATCTGTCACACCCTAATTTTTGAACCTAGGATCTCACCTCTCTGTGCATCGTCTGGCACAACACTTCTAGGTCAATCATACCCGCATGGCTAACCAAATCTTCTTTGCTTTTATTACTTTTGTTTGTTCACTTTTGAATCATGGACTTGTTTCAGAGAGACCTCAAGGGTTAGTCAGTCAATTTTGAGTGCTCGTCAACCAATAGCACTAGACTCAAGTGAATGCTCATTCTCATAAGTACCTCAAGATACGACTAGCTATTTTTGATTCAAAGAAATCCTAGGGTTTTCTACCGAGTCAGTTCACTCAAGTTTCCCCGGAAGCTTCAGTGTATACTTAAGAAGCATTAGGGGTTTTCTTCCTTTAATTTTGAAGCCTTTGATTTTGGAGCCTAGGAATTTGAGAATTGAAGCTTTGATCTCAAACTCAGGTCTGTTGGGGTCTTAGTACTTTATCATTTGGGCTCCAGAATTTCAAACCTGGTTGCAATATGGTTTTGTCTTGTGAGTATTATTCTTTGAAGTAGTTTGGCCATTGCTAAGAGTTTTCATGGTTTCAAGATTAGAAAAAAGTTGGCTTAATAGCATGATCATGATATAGTCGCCATTCAAACGTCCAAATTCAAAGGAAGGGTTTTTCATGACAGCATTCTCATGAAACTGCTAACCGTTTTTGAAAAAACTCGTGCTTTAATATCAAACCCAAAATCTAATCATGGTGCAAAAGTTGAAGTGGCGGGTACATTGAGATTGAGGTCTTTTTTCGAAGGAAACCAGAAAGGGAAAATCATTGGTTCTGGAACTATCGATAATGGTAAACTTCCCTCTATTACTAATGTTCTTCTGGCCAATGGTTTGATTCATAACTTATTTCCTATCAGTCAACTTAGTGACAATGGTTATGATATCATCTTTAATCAAAAGTCTTGTAAGGCTGTCAGTCAAACAGATGGCTCAATCCTTTTTACCAGAAAGAGGAAAAACAACATTTACAAGATTAGACTTTTTGATCTCTGTGAATAGAATGTCAAATGCTTAATGTCTATTAATGAAGAGAAATGGGTATGGTGTAGACATTTGGGCCATGTTAGCATAAGAAGGATTCCTCAGCTAAACAAGCTTGAACTGGTTAGAGGCTTGCCAAACCTGAAGTTTGCTTCAGATGCTCTTTATGAAGCATGTTAGAGAGGCAAGTTCTCTAAAGCTTCTTTCAAAGCAAAAAATGTTGTTTCCACCTCTAGACCGTTAGAACTTCTACACATTGATTTATTTGGACTAGTGAAAACTACTTCAATCAAAGGAAAGAAGTAAGGATTAGTTATTATTGATGACTATAGTCGTTGGACATAGGTAAAGTTCTTGAAACACAAGGATGAGTCGCATTTCATGTTCTCTACCTTTTGCTCTCAAGTGCAAACAAAGAAGAATTACAAAATTGTCAAAGTCAGAAGTGATCATGGCAGAGAATTTAAGAACAAATCATTTGAGGATCTATTTGATTCTCATGGCATTTCCCATGATTTCTCCTATTCTAGAACTCCACAATAAAATGGAGTTATATAAAGGAAGAATAGGACTTTGCAAGAAATGGCTCGTACCATGATCCAAGAAACTGATATGGCTAAGCATTTCTAGGCAGAGGCAGTAAACACAATATGTTACATTCATAATAGAGTTTCTATTAGACCTATTTTGGGTAAGATGTCTTATGAATTGTGGAATAATAGAAAGCCCAACATATCTTATTTTCATCCTTTTGGTTGTACATGTTTTATGTTAAACACTAAGGAGAATCTTGGCAAGTTTGATTCTAAAGCTCAAAAGTGTTTGTTGTTAGGATATTCTGAGTGCTCAAAAGGCTATAGAATATATCACACAGAAACACGAATTGTTGAAGAATCAATTCATGTTAGATTCAATGATAAGCTTAACCCTGAAAAGTCAAAGCTAGTTAAGAAATTTGCAGATTTAGAAATCACCTTCTCAGAACCTAAGGATAAAGACTTTGGAGATAAATATGCATCTGCTGAAACTAAAAACTCAAAAACAACTCAATCACAAATTGTTGTTGATCCATCTCATTAGAACAAAAGTAGACTAAGAACTTCTCATTCTAAAGAATTGATTCTGGGAGATAAAGACGCGTCAGTCAAAACCAAATCATCATTCAAACCTTACGAAGAATGTAACACCCCAAATATTATGGGAATATTTAATTTAATTTATTTAAATGATAATATTCACGTTTTGGTGATTTTCGGTGGTTTTGTGGAATATTGGGAATTAATGGAATTTGGGTTATTTATTTTGAGTAATAATATATAATATGAATATATTAATATTATTATTAATTAAAATAAATATAAGTGAAATAAGGGCAAATTGGAAAATTAAGAGGAGTTAGTGAGGATAATACGGGAAAACCCCAATTGTCAGGCCCAAGTCTAGGTTTAACAAAAAGGAAATTGTGATAGAGTTAGGATTCATTTGTTAGACCGTGAGGAGAATTGAGGCCAGAGCTCTGAGAAGGAAGATTGGAGGCAAAAGCTTCGGAGGATTCCCGGAAATATTTGATAAGGCTTTGATCGACAATTAAGGTATGAGGAGTATTGCCTTCATGATTTTCAATGTGTAAATTTAACGTATTTAAGGTCGATTTAAGGGTTTAAGGGATTTTGGGGTTGATTGTGAGAAAAAGGGATTTTGGCCTTCGTGTCCTAAATCTAGTATTGAGATGTTAACCATGGGAATTCATTGGAATAAAAGGGAAACTAGGCCTTCGTAGCCAAAACTCTGATTTGACATTGGTCTAACCCTATAGGGAAATTTGATAGTGAAAACTCTGATGGTTGTGGTGTAGTGGTAAGTATTCCTGGGAGTTTGAGGGTAGATATGAGAAATAGTGATCTTTGGCCTTCGTGGCCTAAATCTATTATTAGTGAATCTAACCGGAAAAAGGAACCCTTAGGCCTTCGTGGGCAAAACTATGATTTGAACTTGTCTGACCCTGAAGGGATAGGAATATTAGACAGTGAGTAACTCTGATGCTTTTTGGGCAATTGTAGGGAAATTTGTGGTTTAGGGCGTAAATATGATACGAGATTGAACTTATATCCCTTAATTTTAAAGGTTTTAGGCATAATCTTAAAACAATGATTAGATGGTTTAATTGTGTTAAAATTGTAAATTTACTTGAGATAATTATAGTGTTGAATGGGTTGTAATTTTATGAGAATTTGGGTTTTTACGAAATCGAAATCGGAGGTCCGGAAGACCTCCAGCCGTGAAAAACGCAGAAAATTGCATGTTGTCTGTCACGACTGTCCATGTTTCCGGTCGAAATGTTTTGGACGTAACTTTTGATCCGTAAGTTCATTTTGACCTCGTTCGAAGCGTTGGAAAGCTAATGAACATGGCTATAACATAATATAAATAAGATAATTGATTGTCTAATATTTTTATGAGATTAAATGCGTGATTGTATGATGAATTACCATGAGTATAACTATAATTCCAATGAGATTAGTACATGATTGTATAGTGGTGATTTCTATGAGTAATGATGATGAGCTATGATGATATTTCCATGCGTTTTTTATGATTCTATGATGACATGATGTATGATGATGATTATTATGATGAGCTATGATGATATGATGTATGATGATGATTATTATGATGAACTATGATGACATGATGTATGATGATGATTATTATGATGAGCTATGATGACATGATGTATGATGATGATTATGATGATGAGTTATGACGTTTGATGATGATGAATATGATGAATGATGATGCACCTATGATGTTATTATGAGGATGATTTGTGACGTGTGCATCATGCATTCATGTGCATCCGGACTTCGATTCAGGACCTCGATTACTTTGGCTTCAATCCCATAGTGTGGATGTGAAGTATTTTGATGTGCTCCGGTTCTCTAGTAGAATCGATCCTATTGATGGGGATCTATGGAGGGTTGATGGCCCAGTGTCCATCGCGCTGTGATGATTGGTACCACATGCATTGAGTCTTGTTGCATTTGCATTTATGAGTCATTTGGAATAATTTATGATGTTGTGGAAAATAATTTAAGCTTGAAGTTCTTTCTAGGAATTCAAATTGATCAACAAACTGAAGGAACATATATCTATTAAAGCAAATATACCAAGGAACTTCTGAAGAAATTCAACATGTCAGAATGTAAGTCAGCAACAACTCCAATGCATCCTACATGAATTCTGGAGAAAGAAGAGGTAAGCGGCAAGGTAGAATAGAAGCTACTCAAAGGTATGATTGGATCTCTCCTTTATCTGACTGCTTCTAGACCAGACATCCTCTTTAGGGTATGTCTATGTGCTTGCTTCCAATCATATCCTAGAGAAACTCACTTAACAAGTGTTAAGAGAATCTTTAAGTATTTGAAAGGTACTTCTAACCTTGGGCTATTCTATAAAAAATCATCTGAGTACAAACTGGTAGGCTATTGTGATGTTGACTATGATGGAGGCAGAATAGAAAGAAAAACTACTTCTAAAAGTCGTCAATTTCAAGGAGAAAATCTGATTTCATGGTACATCAAAAGACAATCCACAGTTGCATTATCAACTGCTGAAGATGAATATATTGCAGCTTCCGGGTGTAGTACACAGATTCTTTGGATGAAAAGTTAGTTAGAAGATTATCATATTTCTGAGAGTAATATTCCTATCTTCTATGCTAATACTTCTGCTATTTGTCTTTCCAAGAATCCTATTCTACAATCTATGGCTAAACATATTGAAATAAAACACCATTTTTTACGTGATTATGTTCAAAAGAGAATTTTTTTTATTTAAAATTTGTAGATGCAGACCACTAGCGGGATGATATTTTCACAAAACCCCTTGCTAAATATAGATTTGTATTCATTCTAAAAAAAATTATTTATAAAATTGTGTCTAGAATGAGTTGATGAAATTCCAATGTGTCAAGTTACCAAAACTTCTGAAATAAGATTCTGATGAATTTACTTGTTTACTTATTATGCTTTGGTTCTGAAACATGAGCTTTCTGAAGTAAAGAAGTTTCATGAAATAGAACTTTTCCTTTCAGAAGGAAATCCTTTGAATTGTCTTCTAGATTGTGAACAGTTACAAGATTAATTGTTGTTTTTTCATTTGAGAACGTGTGAACGCTAGTGGTGACAATTGTCCCATTTAAAGAACATGCATAATCATGATTTGACACATTGGGTTTCGTAACCTACTTGAGAATATGTTAAATCTTTACACCTTCCCCTATTACTATGCATTCATTAGACTTATGTGAGTTAAAGATTTCTTGAGACTAATTATTTCTTTTCTCAACTCTTATTCCATGTCAGATTTCTTTTGCCACCTTTAAGTATACATTTATTTGTATTTATTAATTGATTTCAAGACTTGAATAACGTATACTTATTTTGTGACCTTTTGGATATTCTCTTTAATAAGAGACTGCTATACTTCTTTCTCATTCCTTGATATCTTTGTCTCTTACTCTACTTATGTCCTACGTCGCTTGTCTAGGAAATGATGAATTTTTGTTTCAACTCATCTAAAATTTATTGCCATTTATTGTTGATACATTACTTCTATATATATCAAACTCTTCCTCATTCCCCTTCCTCAGTCTCTCAAATCTTTCTTATGTTATTTTTGTCATTATGTCTCTCAAAACATTCTATGGAAATAAAGAAGTCCTAGAAGTAATCACTGAGAAAAGGCCTAACTTTCCTAGACCCAGAGACTCAGGTTTGAACATAACTACCAGCATGCAGATTCAAGGATGGTCTGGTTACTATGCAATCTTGCATGGACCTATTTATCCTATCCTTGTGAAGGAGTTTTGGACATATGCAAGGGTTGGCAAAGATGACAACTCTATCTGGTCTTCTGTTTATGGAGTTCCTTTCATCATAACACCTACCTCCATTGCTGAAGCCATCAATTGTGTCCAATCTGGAGTCACCGTTGAAGATTTTCATCTGGACTACTCCTGTGATGAAAAACTCATTACTATTCATGATGATTCTCTTCCCATATATGAATCTTACAATCATGAAGGGTTCTTTCCCACTATTAAAGTGTAGTTTTAACTCTTGCTAACCAACTTTCGACCTCGAGGAGTGGAAAAAGATGTTCTGTCTCATGATGACAGACTCTTTATCTACTTTCTGATGTACAACGTCCGGGTCAACCTAACTCAAACTATCTTCAATCATCTGAAGTATTCTGTTGAGGTTTCCTGAGTTCAGCATAAGCCCTTCATTCTTTATGGAAGAATTTTGTCTGAGTTGTTCTTCAAGGCTGAAATTATTGGATTAGCCAAAAGACTTGGACCAGAAAATGCTACAATTGATGAAAAATGTGAAAGAGTTTATAAGGTGCAGGATTTTTGATGCTTGATGGGTGGGTGTTCTTGTTGGTGGATCAGAATTTGTTCTCTTAGTTTATGTGTTTTGTTAACCATCTTGTTTGTGTGTCCTGTTTTCCTTTTGTTTGGTTGTTTGAGTTGTTATCTTGTTTTACTCCTTGCTTATGTACTTTTGCGCCTCTAGTGTTAGTCCTTTTTTATCAATGAATATTATCCTTTTATTGCATCTATTGTATATTAATGCATTTTTTTTATTACTGACAAAGAGGGGGAGAAAGTATTGATTTTGATATACCTAATTTCTATTGAATCAAACCCAAACATTCCAAATATTTGCACTAACCCTTGTTTAAAAGGATATTATGTTAGTTGTTTTTCTTCCAGGAAAAATTTACTATATATCTGAAACACCTAAAAAACCAAAGCATAATGTATGAAGCCCAAACTCTGAAGATATGCTAGCTTCTTAAAGTTCTGAATCATCTTGAATGAGAAAATACATCAAAGATAATTCAAGTTTATTCAATTGATCGGAAGTAAAACTCATCAAAAGTTGATATGCGTTGATGTGTGTTAAATTCTTGTTAAAATGCTTAACAATAGTAAGGACAAGTTCAGACAGATAAACCAGTTCTTTTGAACATAAGGTTCATCTACTCCAACAAAAGGTTAATAAGGGAAGTGTTCTTTCATTCCGATTATCTTTTTAGAGTTGCTCATTTCATGGGGAGCTTTGTGCTTCTTTATGATACATGTTTTGGTGATTACCCAACAAAATTTGCTCATGAAAATACAGTGTTTTTGTCATCATAAAAAAGGGGGAGATTGTTAGAATAAGATTTGGTTATGCATCTGTATCTCTAAGTTTTGATGATAACAAGTCAATATTTATGTGAGAACAATTTTGATACCCTAACGGTTTATTATTGTGTATCTTTAGATTAAAGCTTTGATTCTCACTCTTGATCATAAAACTTTACAGGTTTCTGAAGATATTGATCTAAATTGCTTCTGCTCAAACTCACGAATGAGAAGCTTCTAAGGAAATTGTATGTTGCTGTTGCAACTTTCTCTTGGCTCTTGCTTTTGACGTATGAACCTGATCAATTCACTTTTGGAGACTACTCAAGCTTCTGAAGATTAAACGCTGAAGGTTTTAAAAAAATCTGAAGAATCTCAAGTCAGATATTGATGTGATCAAGCTTCTGATTGATGATTGAAGTTTATGAACTCAAGCTTCCGAAGATTAAACGCTGAAGGTTCTAAAAACTCTGAAGAATCTCAAGTCAGACATTGATGTGATCAAGCTTCTGATTGATGATTTAAGTTTCTGAACTCAAGAAAAATCAACTCTTCTAACTCATGCTTCAAGTAACGATTTATCTAGAAGCCACTGAAGAATAGAAGATAAGAACGAGTTTATACATGTGAAAAATAGTACATGGTAAAACCCAATATTCCTTCCACTAAGCGGATTTCATGGAGAAAGGAAATTGAGGTAGTATGATTCTTGTCCCCTCCGTATTAAATTGTTACTCAAGTCGCCAACTCATTCATGAAGAATACCAGATCTGCCCTCCAACAGATCTTTTTTATTGGCTATATAAAGACTTGAAGACTTGAAGAAACTACATATGCAAGACTGTTGTCAAAATTTGTGCTAAAATTTTCTTTAAGTGTATTATGTTTTTAACTTGTTTATACTTGCTTGTATAGAAGCAATATTTGTAAACACAACATTGTAATCAAACTATTGTTTGTATTTCCATAAGGAACCAGTTAGGTCAGGATCCTTGAGAAGACATAGACTGTGTGTCTTTGTGATTTGTTAGCCACTAGTGGTTTCTTGTGTAGTTGTAATCAGTTGATTATAGTGGATTAAGTCCTTGGGTATACGGAGAAATCACCTTAGAGGGTGGACTATATTAACTTTGAGATTTTCAAGTGAAATAGTATAAAAATCAAAGTGTATTTCTCTTTGTTGTTGAATAGTTTTGGTGTTTATTGAGTGAGTAAAAAGCTTTTGTTTTTTGAAATTCTGGTATCAGGTATCAGATGTCGAAGGCGATGTTACGACACTAATATCTGTTCAATCATCAATAAGAACAAAGACAAACATATAACAGACGTAAAACAACACATGCAATTGTTAACCCAGTTCGGTGAAAACACACCTATGTTTGGGGGCTACCAAGCCAGGAAGGAAATCCACTAAGTAGAATTAGTTTGAAGATATACAGTAGACTCTCTCTAGTTTACCATCTTCTCACCTAATCTCTACCCTTGAAATTTCTACCTAGGACACACCTAGATAAGAGACACCTCTCACTCCCCCTCAATCACAACAGTGATAACAAACAACAAATTAAGACTTTAGAAGACACTCTTCAAAGACACAACTTGATCTTGCTTAAAAGTTTCAATCAAGTACAATGCACTCTTGCTTACAAGCTTTGAGTGAAAAAATTACAACACATAACTTAGTCCAATTCAAACATTGAGGCAATGAGTGAATTGCTCACAAACTAACACAAAACGCACGAAAGCTAGAGCACTAAGCCTTACTTAATTACACACTCTTAAACCTAGCTTCTCTCATCTGAAATCTAGGGTTGCAAATTCTTAAATAGCAACCCATGGACGGGCTTCGGCTGTGGCAAAAGTAACAGCAGATTGTGAGGAGATCAATCTACATTAATCGTATCAATGAAACAGATTTGATTTGATCCAATCAGATTCAATCAAATCACTCTTCATATCTCCAAGATAATCTTCACACTACAAGAAAAATGATGGATTGCGACGGTTATTTTGGCAGGTTACGACGGTTAAAACCACCACCAATTACATTCTACGACGGTTGTAGTACCGTCGCAGAAACGTGTATCCCCAGGCTGTTTAGCGACGGTTGAAAAAACCGTTACACACAACCGTCGTTATATTTCACGACGGGCTTAAACTGACCTAAACTGGAGATAGCGACGGTTAAAGACCTTCGTTACTAGCCTTTTGATTTTTATTTTCATTGTTGATTGTGACGGTATAAAACTGTCGTGAACTCTATTTCACGATTGGTTAGAACTGACATAAATAGGAAATGACAACAGTTAAATACTGTCGTGAATATCCTTTTGATTTTTGTTACCATTGTTGATTGTGACGGTTTAAAACTGTCGTGAATGTGATATCTTGACGGTTCATTATTAATTTTTATGTATTGTATTATATTGTTTTATAATATATTCTTTTATTTAAATTATTATCTACTAAAATAGTTATATTATTTTTTCTTTAAATTATTTATACAATAATATTTTTAGACATAGTTTTTTTTATAATTTTTTTTCTATTGCTTTTTAGCGTAGTAAAATTAATTCCAAAACTTAATATCAAATAAACATTATAATATCGAAAAAACGTGAGTTTCATAATCATGTAAAATGAAAGTTCCATAATCATGTCATGTAATACAAAAATCCGAAAACATATCAAATCATAATCTTATAACAATAAGTATCATTGTACCAAAAATGAATAAAAAGGTTCATAATCTAGAAAATATGTCATTATGGAATTCGGTAGCTAGACTCAGATGAACGTCTACCATCAGTTGGTGATTCCAATCCCTGGAAAAAAATTGTATTAAAATAATATTCTTTAAAATAATACTCCGAAGCTTTAACTTTAAATTCATCAAAATAATATACCTGTCTCCCACTAGAATTTTGCATTTGCATTAAGACTTCAATTTCTTCTTTCATAGCATTGTCTCTTTGCTTTAAGAATGTGATTGCCTCCATCAATTCATCAATTTTTGAATTTTTTTTCTTTAAGTGCAATAATTTCTTGCTGAATTTCCTTTATTTTTTCATTTTCTGCAGAAGAAGATGTTGATCTTGTAGATCTATTAATATGAGATGGCGTAACTCCAAGTCTCATACTACGAACATATCCACGTTGTTCTTTTCCAAATACTTTCTGAAATGCCTCATTTTCAGACACAGAGTCCTTAATTGCAGCTTGTAACTTTTCCTGCACATGAAAAAGAGTAAATTGAGCAAGCAAAGATGACTTCAATATCTTTAACATGTTCAAAAACTTCATGTCCAGATAATGTTCTCGGTGGATTCCGTATTTCTTGTTCACCATTAAAGCGGATCCTGTTCAATCTAAATCTGTGTCTCCGATCAAGGAAACGACGATGACCCATAAAACACCATTTATGGCTAGCTTTAAGACAGAGAGGTGTAGTTTGAAAGTTACACGATGGGCAAGCAGGCCCTGTGTATGTGTTCCACCCAGAAAGTGCGCCCATACCTGGAAAGTCACTAATCATCCACATCAAATTTTCATGCAAATTGAACATCTCTTTCTTGAAAGAATCGTATGTATCCACACCATTTGTCCATAACTCTTTCAGCTCTTTGACTAAGGGTTGTAAGTAGACATTAATATTATTTCCTGGTGCTTCTTTTCCGGGAATTATCATTGACATTATAAATGATGTTTGTTTCATGCAAACCCATGGAGGAGTGTTATATGGAATGAGAACAACTGGCCAAATACTATTGTCTGTACTCATCACACCAAAAGGATTAAAACCATCACTAGCCAATGCAAGACGCACATTTCACGGATCTGATGAAAACCAAGTATGTGTCAAGTCAAATTTCTTCCAAGCTTCTGAATCTCTAGGATGCCTCAACATTCCATCGTTGTTAGCATCTGTTGCGTGCCATCTCATATCCTTGGCCGTCTTTGATGACAAAAATAATCTCTGTAATCGAGGTTTTAATGGAAAATAATGAAGAACCTTGGCAGGATTTTTTTTCTTTTTCTTGTTAACAAAAACCGCTTCATTTTTTTTCCATTTTGAAGTGTTGTAATTTTTGCAAGTCTCCCTTTCTTCATCTTCTCCCCAATAAAGCATACAACTGTTTGGACATGCAGGTATTTTTACATGATTCAAACCAAGTTTTGTGATTGATTTCTTGGCTTCATGGAACGAACCTGGAATGTTTGCATATTCAAATGCATCTTTAATTAATTCTAAAATCATTGTCATTGCCTTCTCACTCAATCCACATAAACACTTTATATGGTACAGCTTAACCAAAAAAGATAGTCTTGAATATCGTCTACACCCTTCATACAAAGGTTGTTCTCCTTCTCTAGTCAATTCATAGTACTCCTTGGCTTCGTTTCTTTCCTGAGTTGCACTTAGCATCACATAATCTTCTTGGCCAATCTCTAAATATGACGCAGATGGTATTTCATTAGCATGATACATATCAACTCCAAATGCATCATTGATCATGTTATGAATAGGATATTTGAAAATGATAGTATCTTCAACCATATTTTGAGTAGTACTAGGGGAGATAGTACTAGGTACAGCAAAGGACTCTCCATGATGAATCCACATGGTGTATCCCTGCGGAAATGGTGACCACATTAAGTGGTCGAACATGTCACTCCTTCTCTAGTACTCCTACTCTTTGATTTTTTGAAACCGCAGTGTTTGCAAGGGCATATTACTACGTCATTTTCTTTTGCACCTTTAAATGCAAAATCAATAAATTCTTTTATCCCTTGCTGCAATCGATGATTGTGGCTTAGTAATCCATGACTTATCCATTTCTTCAAAAAATAGACATAGATAGATACAACAGTAAAGTTCAAAAAAAATCCTATAAAAAAAGCAAACACTCTAAATACAAATATTTACAGCAATAGAATCAGATGCCATTAAAAGACAAAAGTTACACTCTAGCCTCATAATCACAAACTAATCAAAATGAACCCAAGACGTACATTTAATTTTAAAAAGGATATCAATGTAAGTATTGAAGAAAACCTTTCAAGTGTGATTACAGCATGTGGTGCTCTTTGGTATGTAAAATTTATCCACTTCTCTTAATCTATGATGAAGTAAAGTATTAGCTTTGTTCTATTATAGTATTGGTGATAAAGGAATCTACTCACTCATATTATGAGTCCATTGGTGTTTCCATTTTTTAATTGATTATTGTTGGCATTCTAGTTAATACTTAGGCAGAAAATATATATTTTTTCAAAATGGACGGGGATTGAAACATTTCTAGATTCGGTTATCTTCCTGTAGGATTGTTGGCAATGTTGCAAAAAGGAAAGAAAAAGTATCTCCTAAATATATTACCTGCCTGGGTACTATGATCACATATGGTAATTAATATGGATCAAATGACATCATGATATTCTATTATAAATCACATCCATAGCAAAACCACTTACTTCTAAGCCTTATAATTTCTTAGCCTTTCTCTTCGGTTATCTTCCTGTAAGATTGTTGGCAATGTTGCAAAAAGGAAAGAAAAAGTATCTCCTAAATATATTGCATGCCTGGGTACTATGATCACATCTAGTAATTAACCTGGACCAAATGACATCATGATATTCTATTATAAATCACATCCATAGCAAAACCACTGACTTCTAAGCCTTATAATTTCTTAGCCTTTCTCTTCGGTTATCTTCCTGTAGGATTGTTGGCAATGTTGCAAAAAGGAAAGAAAAACTATCTCCTAAATATATTTCCTGCCTGGGTACTATGATCACATCTGGTAATTAACATGGATCAAATGACATCATGATATTCTATTATAAATCACTGAAGGAGAGAAAATACTTAGAAGGGGGGTTGAATAAGTATGAAGATAAAACTTAGAAATAAAAACTCAAGTATTTTTATCCTGGTTCGTTGAACTCAACTACTCCAGTCCACCCTATCTAGAGTGATTTGCCTTTCTCAAACAAGGACTTAATCCACTATTTAATCAACTGATTACAATAGTAAGCACTAAGAACAACTGTTCAAAGTCTTCTCAAGAACTACTGATCCTAACTGGATCTTCTTAAGGTTCTTTTACAATCAAATGTAATAATAATACAAGTGTTAAAAATGCTTCTAATAAAGCTTTATCACAACTGTGATTTTTCACTTAAGATTAAGAACAATGAAATAATTCTAGCAAGAATGTATGAATAGTAAAAGATCTTTGTAATGAATTATTTTCAAGTGTTTCGTCAACTGAAGAAGATGGATGGAGACTTGCTTTTATAGGCACAGTGATCCAAGAGCTTTTCACGTTGAGAATAGTGTACCAAAAAGGTCTGAGCCTTTTTATCTTCACATCATGTGACCTTTCCTAGAAGACGAATGCACATAGAAATCCTTTTTTTCTGTGTTCTTGTGTCTAGCATAAATAAGGAAAGAGTCGTTTGGTTATTCCAACGGACATAACTTTGAATTCTTCTTCAACAATTTTCAGCAAGAATCATCAGAGTCTAAATTGGTCAGAGCCTTCTGATGTTCATCAGAGTTTGCTGAATCAGAGTCTTTGCAGCAAGTGTGCTTTCAGCGTGTATAAGTTCAGAGCAGAGTTTTGGGTCAAATCCTCAGTACTAGCAGCGTTAGTACTTATCAGAGTCTTCTAAAGTAACTTTGCTTAAAAACTCTTCATACAAAATTCTTCATTGCTTCAGATGCTTCTGGCTTCTGCTTCAGATTCTTCTGTAGCTCCTGTTTTAGATTCTTCTGGAGGCAGCGCTCAGAATATTCTGGAGGCAGCGTTCAGAATCTTCTAAGAGATGCTTCTGACGCTTCAGAGCCTTGCATATTTCTTATGTTCAAATCTAATTTGCTTCTGGAGTGATATTTACTTTAACATCTGCAGCAAACATTCTCAAGCAAATTTTAGAGTTTATAATTCTTTAATACAAAATTTCATAATAGTTATCATCAAAACATAAAGATATTATTAAGAACCAATCTATGTTCTAACAATCTCCCCCTTTTTGATGATGACAAAAACATCAGAAATTTTGTTCAATAGAAAGTAAAATAACTATAACTCCCCTTGAGATAATGAATCTCCCCCTGAATTGAATATTAATAAGGAATAGAAACTTCCCTTTTTGTCTTGAGTATTCTTTTCAGAATTAGAGCTTGAATGTTCTAAACATTGGATCTTGCATGTTTCAGAGTCAGAGTCTGATAAGTTAAATATGATGTGGGAGTCTCAGAGTTTCTTTTAAAGAATATGTCAGATTTATCAAACATTCTGGAACACTAAGAGTTTACATTAGTTATAATTGATATGTCTGAAGTTTCATTTAGGTAGAGTTTATTTAAACAGTCAGATCTATTTTCTCCCCCTTTTTTGTCATAATCAAAAAGTAAAAAAAACTGTAAAAGACAAATAAAAGGAAATATAGAAAAGATAGATCATGTAGAGAAGAACACTTAATCATTCATTCATATAGAGCAAAAGATACAAAACATCAGATAAACAACAAGTACAGGTGCACAAACAACAGACAAAAAATAAACTAAGTTTGTTTGGACAAAATCATCTTCAACAGATTAGTGATCTCAGATGAGGACTATTCTTGCTTTGACATCCACTTAGCCATGGTTTCATTCTTCTGATCTTGTTTGGACATCCATTGAGCCATGTCTTCAGACTTCTGATCTTGTTTGGCCATCCATGACTTAATCTCAGATTGACCAACTTCCAGAACTGCAATCTTATCTTCAAGATCTGGATTTTCTTTCTTGACCTCAGATGAAGAAGGTGGAGCAGAGCCTGAAGCAGGAACATAGTCAAATTCCATAGGAGATGCAGAGTCAGGAGCAACAGATCTAGAGGGATGTTCTGCAAGAATCATAGCCAGAGGGTTTTCTTCAGATGCAGACTCAGTAGTCACTTCTGTATCACATACTACAGAGGATGAAGGAACATCTTCAAGAAGCAATGGTTTAGATCTTTTAACAGTCCAGAGCAAGCTTCTAGCAGTCTCAGCAAATCTGAGCTTCGCATCATCAGAACATACATTCTTCAGATTTGAGGCTACCTTATTGAATCTGTTGATGAAGCTATTCCAGATAGCATCAGATTCATTTGCATCCATTGTTGATAAGCACTTCTTCTGAACAAAGCCTAAATGTATCTTTATTTCTCTCATAAAACTTGTAAGTAAACGATCAACATTCAGCCTAGTTTTTGGTTTCAGAAGAGTTTCCAAGGTGACTGGCTTGGGTTGAGGTGAAGGTGGAATGGTGAATTTTGGAATGATGACCATATGGCGAGGGTAGAAGGGTATGGATGGAGAATCAGATGAAATGGCAGTTTTTGGTCTGATTAAGGTATTCAGCAAAGATGGTTTTGCATTTGATGCATAGGAAACAACATCAAATGTGGTAGAAGTGTAAGGAATGAAAGCAAATTTATCATATAAAAGAGATTCTGATGAATTCATTTTTGGCAGTTCTTTTATATATGTTTGGAGAACAGATGGTAGAATGATGGAAAGTTTGGGTTTAACAGGAGCGATAGTGTCAAATGGTTCAATTCTGGTGTAGAAATTTTTGAATTTGAAACCAGAGGGAAGTTTGTTAGAGGAAAATGGTTTACACGAGGTAAAGGATACACACTCAGATGTCCTTGGCTTAGGTGTTGGGATGGGATTGGGAATGAGAATTTCAGAAGAAATAGGTGGTTCTGGTTGGTTAGCTTCAAAAGTTATGAGAGAGGGAGGTGAAAGAATATCTGGGTGGATATCAGATTCTGATGAGTTTGAGGATGTGGTTGGGGTACAAGACGTAGAAGATACTTCAAACACAGTCTTGAGAGGTGTAACATTTAGAACCTCTGTCTCAGGTATATTTGTTTCAGGAGGGTTGGTTGGTTCTGATTGATTCTCAGAAGGTTTTGATGGAGGTTCAGATATAGGTGGTTTTGATGTAGGTGGTTCAGAAACAACTTGTTCATGTGCAACAGGATCAGATACAACTGGATCAGATGCAACTGGATCAGATGCAACTGGATCAGATTGTATAGGTTCAGATGTGTCTGAATGTTGTTTTTCTGGTTGTTGTTGTGGTGCAGATTGTTCTGTTGGTTTTGTTATAGGTGTGGGAATTGTGTTTGCTGGTGTTGTTGTTGTTATTGGTTCATATGGTGGAGTAACAGAGGGTTTAAGTGGAGTAGTGGAAATGGGATCAGATGATTTTTGTGGGGAAGGAACTTTTGATGGTTCAGATTTTTGAGATGGGGCAAGAATAGATTGTTTTTTAGTAGGAGGGGGTTTTGGAATAGAACTAAAAGTTGATTCATTTATCACAATTTTAGAGAAAGAAGATACATATGTTTTAGTACTTGTAGTCTTGATACGCTTTGTGGGAACAGAAGGAACGTCACCAGAGGCTTTTCTCTTGATCAGCTTCTGTGGCTTGGCAGCAACTTTTGGCTTCTTCTGAGCAGCAGTTTCTTCTGCCTCTGATTGACCTCTTTTCTTTGTGTTCTCATTGTATACATCAGGCATTGGTTCTCTTTCTCTTTTTAGAATGTCTGCAAGAATGGGTGTCCCATCTGCTTTGCATGAATCAATATATCTCACAATTATATCTCTTGGTTCTTTAGCACTAAACAGTGGAAAGTTTTCAACTGGAATTCGCTTCTGACTGATTTCAGAAATATTCAATTTCTTGGGTGCAGATGTGAGTTCCTCTACAATTTTTAGTCTCTGAAGACTCTTTGCATTCAGAGGTTTTCCAATAATGGATTCAAGTTCATCCTTGACTCCAACTTCGTACAGAGCAGTCACTAGACCATTCTCTGTCAGAATGTCTGAGATTAACCTTCCAAAGGGAATCCATGTCCTGATCTTCTGACCCTTATCCTTTACAGATTCTCTTAAAGCATTGATATGGTTCCATAGATGCATAAACAGAATGTAAGGAAGATCTACCTTAGTGCTCTGACTTAAACAGTACATGAAGTAGAGTTGTTCATTGTTCACGTAATATGGAGAATTGGTAGATTTTCTGTGATGGATGCATCCCATAAAAATCTTTGCCCAGATTTTATAGTCAGGCTTCAGATCCTTAAATTTGTTAGAGGCTTGTCCAGAAGAGATGACTTCCTCATAAACTTCCTTCATGTCTACACGCTCAGCTGGTAGATGACATACTTCATCAGTCTCCTCATACCCTATGAGTTTCCTGATTAGATCTTCAGTAATTATAATCTCCTTACCCAAAACAGAAGACAAGATGAACTTTGGATAAACAGATGCATGTATTCAGAATTCTTTCACCAGATGAGGGTAAACTGGTCCAAATAATCTGTCAAAGTATTTGACCCAACCTTGAGCATCAATTATTGAACGAAATTCAAACCCATTTTCAGCTAACGAAACAAATTCCACCATTGATTCACATAGAACTTCAAGTTTGTCAACAGGAGTTAACAAAGTCCTTTTAGGTACAGTGAATGGAGTCACACCCATATTTGCAGAAGTAACTGCAGCCATGGTTGATTGAAACCGAGCTGCTGTAGAAGATGAAGTTGCCATTGAAGAGGATGAAGATGATTTGGACGAGGGTTTAGGGTTTTTGTAAAGAGAGAATAAAATACAGAAATGCATAAACTTGCTTGTGATGTGAAAAGTGTGAAATTGGTGTGAGATGTGGTATTTATAGAAAACACTTAAGGCACACAAACAGATATACAAAGCACGTTTTCACATAGCATTTAATGACAATTAATGAAAGAGAATAAAAATCATTTCAATCATTAATTGATTCTGACAAATTTAGGGGGAAAATCAAGATTTTCACTATTCAAACCATACCTCAAATGTCTCTTCAGTGGTGTACACGCTATCTTTTCAGATTCAGAGTGACACGTGTTTGCTTGCATGTGCTTCTGAATTCTCATGAGAAATGAAACATTAGCCAACGTTCAGATCCTCTAAGATTGGTTAGTTCAGATACACACAAATCAAAATAAGTCAAATAAATAGCAGATGAAATACTTCAGAGTTTTAAACATTTGTATCTGAGAAATTTGCTTCTGATAAATATCATTCTGGACAAACATCCATACCAATATTTTTCAGAATAAATTTGAACCTATCTTCAGCAAGGGGTTTTGTGAAAATATCTGCCCATTGATGATCTGTATCAACAAAGGCCATGTTTATAATACCCTTCTGAACATAGTCTCTGATGAAATGATGCTTAATTTCTATAAGTTTTTCCTTAGAGTGTAAAATAGGGTTTTTAGACAAACATATAGCAGAAGTTTTATCACAGAATATAGAAATATTACTTTCAAAAATCTGATAGTCTTCTAGCTGACTTTTCATCCAGAGCATCTGCGTGCTACATCCTGCAGCAGCAATATATTCTGCCTCTGTAGTTGACAGTGCAATTGTGGGTTGCTTCTTGCTGTACCAAGAGATTAGATTTCTTCCTAGAAATTGACAACTTCCAGAAGTACTTTTTCTTTCCACTCTGTCTCCAGCGTAATCAGCATCACAGAATCCAACTAATTTGAAATCATCAGATTTTCTGTAACACAAACCCATATTAGAAGTACCTTTCAGATACCTTGGAATCCTCTTAACAGCTGTTAAGTGTGATTCTCTAGGATCTGATTGGAATCTTGCACACAAGCATACACTGAACAAAATGTCAGGTCTAGAAGCAGTTAAGTAGAGAAGAAATCCTATCATACCTCTGTAGAGTTTCTGATCTACTTTCTTACTTACCTCTTCCTTTCCTAGTGTACTAGTTGGATGCATGGGAGTCTTTGCCATCTTACTATCAGTCATGTTAAATTTCTTCAGAAACTCTTTAACATATTTGGTCTGATGAATGTAAGTGCACTCTGGAGTTTTGTTGACTTGAATTCCTAGAAAGAATCTCAATTCTCCCATCATGCTCATTTCAAATTCTGCCTGCATACATTGAGCAAACTCCTTTCCCAGCATAACATTGGTTGATCCAAATATAATATCATCCATATATATTTGACAAATTAGAAGATGTTTCTTAAATGTTTTACAGAAAAGTGTTGTGTCCACTTTGCCTCTGATGAAGTTTTTCTCTAGAAGAAAATTGCTTAACCTCTCATACAAAGCTCTGGGAGCTTGTTTTAAACCATAAAGAGATTTCTTTAGTTTAAAAACATGTTCTGAAAATTTTTCACTCTCAAAACCAGGAGGCTGGTGAACATAAACTTCTTCTTCTATAATACCATTTAGAAAGGCACTTTTAACATCCATCTGATATAGAGTGATGTTATATTGTGCAACAAAAGAAATGAGTAAACGAATAGACTCTAACCTTGCAACAGGAGCATAAGTCTCTGTATAATCAATTCCTTCTTGCTGGCTGTAACCTTGAGCAACTAGCCTTGCCTTATTTCTTTCAACTTCTCCTTTCTCATTAAGCTTGTTCCTGAAGACCCACTTAGTTCCAATTATGTTGAATCCTTTTGGTCTTGGAACTAAATCCCACACATCATTTCTTGTGAATTGATTTAGCTCTTCTTGCATGGCAATAATCCAGTCATTGTCTTGCAGAGCTTCATCCACAGAAGTTGGTTCAATTATTGACACCAACCCAAATAAGGATGCTTCAGAAGATCTGAGGAAGGATCTTGTTCTAATGGGGTCATCCTTCTTTCCAATGATCGTGTCCTCTGGATGAGAGGCTTTTATTCTGGAAGATGATCCTCTAATAGTTTATTTTTTAGAAATGTTTAAGTTGTTCATCTAAGAAGTCAAAGGAATTGCATCTGGCGTTGCTTCAGGTTCCTTCTCTTGAGCTTTGTCTGCCTCTGAGCCTTCAGAGTCTGTGAGAATTACTTCTCTATCTGCAGAACTTTCAAACTGTTTTGGCTTTTCAATGCCAAGCTTATCATCAAATCTAACATGAATAGATTCTTCCACAATCTGTGTTTCAGTATTGTATACTTTGTAGTCTTTAGAGCGTTCAGAATACCCAAGCATGAAACACTTCTGTGCTTTAGAATCAAACTTGTTCAGATTCTCTTTAGTATTCAACATATAGCAAATACATCCAAAAGGATCAAAATATGAAATGTTGGGCTTTCTGTTCCTCCACAATTCATAGGGAGTCTTTTCCATAAGAGGTCTTACAGACACTCTGTTTTGAATGTAACAGGCTGTGTTGATTGCTTCTGCCCAAAAGTGCTTTGCCAGATTAGTCTCATTGATCATGGTTCTGGCCATTTCTTGCAGAGTTCTATTTTTCCTCTCTACAACCCCATTATGTTGTGGAGTTCTAGGACAGGAAAAATCATGAGCAGTGCCATTTTCATTAAAATATTTTTCAAAATATTTATTTTCAAATTCACCACCATGATCACTTCTGACTTTTATAATTTTGAAATCTTTTTCATTCTGGACTTGTTTGCAGAAGTCAAAGAACACAGAATGTGACTCATCCTTGTGTTTTAGGAACTTTACCCATGTCCATCTGCTGTAGTCATCAACAATGACTAATCCATACTTCTTGCCTCTGATGGATGCAGTTTTCACTGGTCCAAACAGATCAATGTGAAGTAATTCTAATGGTCTTGAGGTTGAAACAACATTTTTAGATTTAAAGGAAGATTTTGAAAACTTTCCCTTTTGACATGCTTCACAAAGAGCATCTCAGTTGAACTTCAACTTAGGAACTCCTCTGACCAGATTGAGTTTATTAATCTGAGATATACGTCTAATATTAATATGCCCCAATCTTCGGTGCCAGACCCATTGCTCATCATTAACAGACAAGAGGCATTTAACATTTTGAACTTTAAGTTCTGAAAGATTTATTTTGTAAATGTTGTTCTTCCTCTTTCCATTGAATAGGATTGAGCCATCCTTCTGACTAACAGCTTTACAACATTGTTGATTAAAGATTATATCATAACCATTGTCACTTAATTGACTTATGGACAATAGATTATGCTTTAATCCTTCTACAAGGAGAACATTAGATATAGAGGGAAGGTTACTGTTACCAATAGTACCAAAGCCAATGATCTTGCCCTTCTGATTCCCTCCAAACTTCACTTCTCCTCCAGATTTAAGCTCCAGGCTTTGGAACATAAACCTTTCTCCCGTCATGTGACGTAAGCAGCCAGAGTCCAGGTACCATGACTGGCGTCTTGACTTTTCTGCTAAAAACATCTGCAACAGGATAATCTTATCCTTAGGTACCTAGATCTTTTTGGGTCCTTTTTGGTTAGCTGCCTTGAAAGTTGGTCTAAACTTCTGTCTTTTTACAACAGTATTGTTCTGACTTACTTTTGGCTTAAACATAAGAGCGTTCTGATCAGAACGTGTGTGTTTAATGTCATTCAGATGACCAAATTTGAAATGAGAATACAAGGGAGTTTTCTTGATAACAAGTTTATCAACTGGCATTGGATTTAAATCCTTTTCAGAGGAGGATTCATATCCAATTCCTTTCCTGTTATTTCTGCTAACTCCATAGATCATAGAAGCCATCTTGCTTCTGTCTATGCTTTTAGCAAGAAATTTATGAAAGCTAAAGTCATATTCTTCTAAAATGTTTTTGCATTTAGACTTACTTTCAGATTCAGAGTTTTGTTGAGCTATTTCAAAATCAGCTTTCATTTTTGAATTGTTTTCTTTTAGCTCAGCAATTTCTGATTTAAACAGATTATTCTCAGAGCCAAGTTTGCACTTAAGCTTCTTGCACTTGAGCTTAATCTGATTATAGTTTTTCAGGACTTCAGATAAGACTTTAATAAGCTCTTCCCTAGTGAGATCAGAAAGTACCTCTTCTGAGTCAGATTCAGAATCACACTCAGATCCAGATGATTCTTCATTCTGATCTTCAATGCCTGCCATCAGAGCCATGTTGGCGCATTCATCTTCAGATTCTGATGAGGATCCAAATTCATCAGAGTCATCCTAAGTTGCCATTAGAACCTTCTTCTTTTTGTCAAACTTCCTTTCTGGCTTTTCTTTAAGAAGCTTTGAACATTCACTCTTGTAATGGCCAGGTTCTTTGCGTTCAAAGCAGACAACTTCCTTCTTTCCAGATCTTTTTGGTCCAGAGGACTCCTTGCGCTGATCTGGTCTTCTGAAGTTCTTGAACTTCCTTTGCTTGTGCTTCCAGAGTTTGTTGATTCTTCTGGACAGCAAAGATAGTTCATCTTCTTCTTCAGAAGAAGATTCTTCAGAGCTTTCCTCTAACACCTACAAGGCTTTCACAGATTTGTTAGATTTTAAGGCAATAGATTTACCTTTCTTTTGAGGTTCATCTTCCTCAAGTTAAATTTCATGACTCCTTAGTGAGCTGATTAACTCTTCCAGAGTGATCTTGTTCAGATCTTTGGCAAGCTTCAGAGCAGTGACCATAGGTCTCCATCTGATAGGCAAGCTTCTGATGATCTTCTTCACATGATCAGTAGTTGAATAGCCTTTGTCCAGAATTTTTAGACCAGCTGTAAGAATCTGGAATCTAGAGAACATAGTTTCTATGGACTCAGATTCTTCCATCTTGAACGCTTCATACTTTTGTATTAACGCCAGAGCCTTGGTCTCTTTTACTTGAAGGTTTCCTTCATGAGTCATCTTCAAGGACTCAAACATGTCAAATGCAGTTTCTCTATTTGTGATCTTTTCATACTCAGTGTGAGATATCTTCCTGTAGGATTGTTGGCAATGTTGCAAAAAGGAAAGAAAAAGTATCTCCTAAATATATTACCTGCCTGGGTACTATGATCACATATGGTAATTAATATGGATCAAATGACATCATGATATTCTATTATAAATCACATCCATAGCAAAACCACTGACTTCTAAGCCTTATAATTTCTTAGCCTTTCTCTTCGGTTATCTTCCTGTAAGATTGTTGGCAATGTTGCAAAAAGGAAAGAAAAAGTATCTCCTAAATAAATTGCCTGCCTGGGTACTATGATCACATCTGGTAATTAACATGGACCAAATGACATCATGATATTCTATTATAAATCACATCCATAGCAAAACCACTGACTTCTAAGCCTTATAATTTCTTAGCCTTTCTCTTCGGTTATCTTCCTGTAGGATTGTTGGCAATGTTGCAAAAAGGAAAGAAAAAGTATCTCCTAAATGTATTGCCTGCCTGGGTACTATGATCACATCTGGTAATTAACATAGATCAAATGACATCATGATATTCTATTATAAATCACTGAAGGAGAGAAAATACTTAGAAGGGGGGTTGAATAAGTATGAAGATAAAACTTAGAAATAAAAACTCAAGTATTTTTATCCTGGTTCGTTGAACTCAACTACTCCAGTCCACCCTATCTAGAGTGATTTGCATTTCTCAAACAAGGACTTAATCCATTATTTAATCAACTGATTACAATAGTAAGCACTAAGAACAACTGTTCAAAGTCTTCTCAAGAACTACTGATCCTAACTGGATCTTCTTAAGGTTCTTTTACAATCAAATGTAATAATAATACAAGTGTTAAAAATGCTTCTAATAAAGCTTTATCACAACTGTGATTTTTCACTTAAGATTAAGAACAATGAAATAATTCTAGCAAGAATGTATGAATAGTAAGAGAGCTTTGTAATGAATTATTTTCAAGTGTTTCGTTAACTGAAGAAGATGGACGGAGACTTGCTTTTATAGGCACAGTGATCCAAGAGCTTTTCACGTTGAGAATAGTGTACCAAAAAGGTCTGAGCCTTTTTGTCTTCACATCATGTGACCTTTCCTAGAAGACTAATGCACAGAGAAATCCTTTTTTTCTGTGTTCTTGTGTCTAGCATAAATAAGGAAAGAGTCGTTTGGTTATTCCAACGGACATAACTTTGAATTCTTCTTCAACAATTTTCAGCAAGAATCATCAGAGTCTAAATTGGTCAGAGCCTTCTGATGTTCATCAGAGTTTGCTGAATCAGAGTCTTTGCAGCAAGTGTGCTTTCAGCGTGTATAAGTTCAGAGCAGAGTTTTGGGTCAAATCCTCAGTACTAGCAGCGTTAGTACTTATCAGAGTCTTCTGAAGTAACTTTGCTTAAATACTCTTCATACAAAATTCTTCATTGCTTCAGATGCTTCTGGCTTCTGCTTCAGATTCTTCTGTAGCTCCTGCTTCAGATTCTTCTTGAGGCAGCGCTCAGAATATTCTGGAGGCAGCGTTCAGAATCTTCTAAGAGATGCTTCTGATGCTTCAGAGCCTTGCATATTTCTTATGTTCAAATCTAATTTGCTTCTGGAGTGATATTTACTTTAACATCTGCAGCAAACATTCTCAAGCAAATTTTAGAGTTTATAATTCTTTAATACAAAATTTCATAATAGTTATCATCAAAACATAGAGATATTATTAAGAACCAATCTATGTTCTAACAATCACATCCATAGCAAAACCACTGACTTCTAAGCTTTATAATTTCTTAGCTTTTCTCTTCGGTTCTCTCTTGTCACCTACACTTATATACCTTCATCTGTTTTTTCTCTTTACCTTAACTTTAATATGCTTTGGTCCTAACAAAATCGTATCAGTGACATTAGGAAGCCAAACAGATCATTAGGCATTGCTTAAATTCAAAGCATCGATAACCAATGATCTATATACAACTCTTGAATCTTGGAATTCTTCCATCCATTTCTGCAAGTGGTTTAGCATCAAATGCAGCCCCATGCATCAAAGAGTTATAGAGTTGAACTTACAAGGATATCAGTTAAATGGATCTTTATCTCCCCATATTGGTAATCTTACTTTTATGATAAGTCTCAACCTTAGAAACAACAGTTTCTTTGGAAAAATTCGACATGAATTAGGTCGGTTGCTACACTTGCAACAACTTCGTCTCGACATTAATTTTTTTGATGGTGAGATTCCTCCAAATTTGACATATTGCTCCAACCTCACAGACTTGTATTTGGGACACAACAATCTAATGGGAAAAATACCAATTGAAATTAGATCTTTGAATCCTTATACGTCCATTAAATCCTTATACGTCCGTCTAAATGTACTATTTCCTCCAGCTTGCCTACGTGGCGGCGTAAACATTAACCTGGACGGAGATGACGTGGCTATAAATACCTTTTCTTTATTTCTGCATTCTTCATTCATTCTTCTCTAATTTCACTCAGATTTCATCAAGAGAATGTTCTTGCCAAGATTCTCATTTGTTTTGTTCACACGTTTTATGTTGCTGACTATTCAACATTGACACTCAAGTTTTTCTTAAATGAGAAATTTGTGACATTGACAGGAGAGACTACAGTTACACCTGCTGCAGCTCAACTCCATCATTTTAGAAGACTTCACACTGTTGATGCAATTGCAGAATTCTTCACCATCCAATGGTTGAAATCTCATGAGAAGGAAGATATTTTCATAGAGTTGCCAACTGATATTGAACCTGAAGTTGCAGTGATGTTACACACCTATAAAGATATTTTCATAGAGCACAAAATCACACTATACCATTATTGTAAGGCTCAAATCCTGTTAAGTTTAAACCTTACAAGTACCCTCATAGTCAGAAAAATCAAATTGAGAACATGGTTCAGGAAATGCTGCAGCAAGGGATCATTCAACCCAGCACTAGTCCATTCTCATCACCAATTATTTTAGTGAAAAATAAAGATGGAACTTGGAGGTTCTGCACTGATTATAGAGCTTTTAATGCTCTAACAATCAAATATTGTTTTCCGATTCCAACAGTGGATGAGCTTGTTAGATGAACTGTTTGGAGCGAAATATTTTTCCAAATTGGATCTCATATCAGGCTACCATCAGATATTGGTTCAGCCAGAACACAGGTACAAAACATCTTTTAGAACACATCATGGCCACTATGAGTGGTTGGTCATGCCATTTGGATTGACAAATGGTCCTGCAACATTCCAGAGTTTAATGAATCACATCTTCCAACATGCCTTAAGAAAATGTCTTTGTGTTTTTTGATTATATATTAGTTTATAGCACCAATTGGATGGAACACTTAAGACATCTAGCGACAGCTCTCAAAGTATTACAAGATAATACCTTATTTGTCAAGCTATCCAAGTGCTCATTTTGATTTAGAGAAATCGAGTACTTGGGTCACATTATGAATGGAGAAGGTGTTTCTATGGATAAAGACAAGGTCAAAACTGTCTTAAAATGGCCAGTTTCTCAAAATATAAAGTGGAGAGCAAATCTTGTTGCTTGGGCGAATGATGCAGGAGTGAAGGTGTATGATACTGCCGATAACCGGCGAATAACATTTATCGAAGCTAAGATTGATACTGCAAATGCCCAAAAGCCCAACTTCCAACACCTATATGATTTTTGGTGAAGCTAAGATTGAGGACTTGAGTTCATAGCTACCAACTCAGGCATCTGAACAATTCAAAGCTCCTAATTTGAGAAATATTTGAGCGAATCCAGAATCCTCTGGTATTTCTCTGGAAGAGGAAGATGTAGACGAGACTGATGTTGATCCCAAGGATATCGAGTTGGTGGTGACTCAAGCTAGTGTGCCAAGATCAAGAGCTGTTAAAGCTCTCAAAGTTTCCAATGGAGACATTGTTGCTGCCATTATAGAGCTTACTACTTAATGCTTAGAATTGGCAGTGTTTTGTTTTGTGGAGCTTACTACTTAATGCTTAGAATTGGCAGTGTTTTGTTTTGTGGAGCTTACTACTTAATGCTCCAGGATGAAAAATATACAGGGAGTTTGGGATAAGCAAGGAAGGCGTTATTTCAACACTGATGTGGTTGAATTCAGTGATTCTCACTTTACCATTTTTCTATCTCAACACTAATTTGGCTACTATGAATAATTATATCTTTATCAAAAAAATTCTATAGAAGATCTAGTCTAAAATAACACAACCCGATATTTCGATTTAAATCGCAAGTATATTATGAAGTCTATTCTGAATTATAAACAATGTATCAAAAATATAGTTTAAACTCCTAAACAAGCAAAAGACTCAATCAAACAAGAAGCACAATAGAGAAAGCAGCCGTCGCAGCTAGACATGATCACCGAAAACAAAATCGAGCCTGACATCAACTCAGGACAAAACCATTGATTTAATAGCACACAAGATTTCAAATAAAGGTCATATACCAGAATTTGCTATCGCAACCCATCAGCATCAAGAAACTCGATCCGACACGTCCACACAGATAAATAATCCATTTTTCTTACACAAATTTAACTCTCAAATAGAGAAATCTAACACATAATGCTTAAAATCCAAAACAGGATCCGATTCAGGGTTTGAGAAGACAAACCTGTAAAGATTCGAATTGATGGTGGTTGCTTTGACGGTGATTCGCAATGACAGCGTCAACAGTTGAGAAAAATGTCAATTTCCCTCTTTCTCCAAGGACGTGAGCGGCAAATTCTGAAAAAGAAGTGAAAAATACGTCGAAAGAATTCTCAGTTTTTGCGGGAAGATGAAATTTTGGAGCACGACGGGTGGATAACATCGTCACAGATGAAATTTTGACAATTTTGAACTAACGACGGTAGCTTCCCAGTCATAATACAGTTTTATTTTAATAAATTTTTTTATTTCTCTATTTTGATTGAATTATTTTGTTTATTTGATATTTTATAATATTATGATTATGAGTATATATAGCTTAATTTTATATTTAATTTTTATTATAAAAATTGTTTCTAAAATTTTGATATATAGTTTAATTTTAATACTTTAATTTTGGATATAATATTTTGAATTTAATTTTTACTATAAAAATAGTTTTTAAAATTAAAGTTTTATTTTGAGTATATATAATATTTTCATTTTTATGTATTTTAAGTTTAATTTATTACTATAATTATATTTTATAAATGATTTTAGTCATTTATTTATTTAAAATACATAGACTTATTTAGATCCGCCATTGGTTATAGTTTGTGTTACTGGGTTTAAGGGGCAACAATTGTTCTACCGTCGGGACATAAAATTTAGGGCGGCACTTGAGACAGTCATGAACTTATTTGTAGGACGGCTTAATGATAACAGTCGTAATATTTAATAATATTTTAAAAATATAAGGGCGGTAGGTGTATACTGTCGTGAAATGCGTCTCTATATTAGAGTTACGACAGTTATCCAGTAACTGTCGCAATTTTTGTGTCGTAAAACTCTAATTTTCTTGTAGTGTCAGAAAATAGCTCCATTTGAAATCATAATTGCTCCATGATATGTGTAATAAACACGCCTTTGGCTAATGATAAAATCTACGCAGATATACACCAGATTAGTGCAAAGAGTTGCACATAAGAAACAGATAAACAAACACATTCTCACATAATGTTTTGTTCATAAGTGTCAGGACATCATGTCGCTTGCGCGAAAATAAGGTGCCGGCATGACAGAAGAGTCGCCACCTTTCGTTATTTATCCCTCAGAGCGGGAAAGGAAACGATCGGAAAAACCTGACGAAAAAGGGTAAGACAAGGTCATCGCAACCATTGTCTGGGTTCGGGAGTCGGTTACGCAAGGGGAAGGTATTAGCACCCCTCACGTCCGTCGTACTCGACGGGATCCACGCTTGTCTGTTTACTTGGATGGGTTGGTTATAATCTATCTACCTATCAAGGCTGGCTAAAAAAGAAAAGAAAAATGACTCGGCAAAGCGTCGCACTTTATGCCTACGTATTCTCATCAGAGAATGAGAAATCAAAGTCAACGTAGTTCGGCCTACGAAGGGTTATGGGGGAAGGTAGCTCGCCAAGACTTCGCCATCTTGTGCCTACGTACTCTCAACAGGTATGAGAGATCAAAGCTCACGTAGTTCGGGAAACTACGGGTTATTTCCTGTTTTGAAAGAAGTGTTTTTTATTATGTTCGCGATTTCAACCGCACTAGAGACTATGACCTGAGAGTGAATGCGTCGCATGTCACCCAAAGGGTACCATACTAAACATCCAGACTATGGAAAAGAAACTCTCCCACAATCCTTTCTCAGATAACTTAAGGCTCGTAACGTACGAAAGAAATCATTCATGATTACTGTATCTTAAACTGTTTTGAGATGAGAAGAGAACAAGCCCAACTAGGAGGGAGACTATCAAGTCCTACTGTTATCATGCCATGGATTCATCCTATGGTTGAGGTTTGAACAGGGAACTCCTAGATGTTGTCATGCATAGGTTTCAACCTAAAAGTCTATCATCAAATCCTTATCAAAGGAAATGAGAGTCCTAAGGGATCATGTCAATGATACACCAAAACAGACAAAGCATCAGCTTAACAGTAAAATGCATGCAATGCAAGTGAGGGAGGAAATGTGTGTGGGGCTTCAGCCTCCACAAGCTCGTCTCGACCTCAAGCCAGTCATGAAATAACAGTAATCATACTGAAAAATAAACAACATGCTATCAAGCAATAAACAGTAAACTGCAGTCATACAGATAAAAGAAATGAAATGCCATCCATGCTTGAGAAAGAAAATTATCTACATCTAAGCTCTCCCTAATCTTAACCCTAAAAACAAAACCCTAATCAAATCTCTAAGCAAAGCCCTAAAGCAAAACCCTAATCAAAAGAAATCAATCCCAGTCTTCAAGCTTCAAAACAAGCTTACCAAAGAAAGGGATCTAAGTAGGCAGACTCATAGTGCCCTCCTCAGGAAAGCACTAGGAGGCTTATACTCAGGAGTCATATCCCATGTGGCTCAACAACTGTGATCGGTTTACGTTCCTCCTCAGGAGAAACTAAACTCACATGAAGGCTCCAACATCATTGGATACTTGAGAAATCCTATATGAACTAAGGGAACTAAGTGAACAGACCCATAGTGCCCTCCTCAGGAAAATACTAGGGGGCTTCCACTTAGGAATCGTATCCCATGTGGCTCAACAACTCTGATCAGTTTACATTCCTCCTTAGGAGAAACTAAACTCACATGAAGGCTCCAACATCATTGGATACTTAAGAAATCCTACATGAACTAAGGGAACTAAGTGAACAGACCCATAGTGCCTTCCTCAGGAAAGTACTAGGGGGCTTCCACTTAGGAATCGTATCCCATGTGGCTCAACAACTGTGATCAGTTTACATTCCTCCTCAGGAGAAACTAAACTCACATGAAGGCTCCAACATCATTGGATACTTAAGAAAGAGGTGAGAAGAAAGAATGAAAGACATCCATAGTGCCTTCCTCAGGAAAGTACCATGAATTTCCTTCAAACTTCAGGATCTCAAACCTCACAAACAGAGAACAAGCTCCTAGACTAGGACTCAATCCATGCATCCTTGCAAGCTCCAACCTCTCAACCTCTGGGTCTTGATCTTCAATCCCCTCCTTCATCATGCTCCTTCAACAAGGTCTTCAAAACAAACTAAGCCCCACAACAATTCTCCAAAGATAAACCCCACAGATAGTCAATCAATCACAGAACATGCCACACAAATAGTCCTATTCAGAAAATACTTTGAAAATACTAAAGAAAGGGGGGAAAATCTAATATTTATTCACAAGGGTCTACTACACCTACCCATAATAGTCCTATAATCCCATACCCAAAAATCAAGACAAAACTCTCAAAAGGAAATGATTTACTTCACCTATGTTCTCTAAAAAACCCTAATTTGGTATCCTAATGCTAACCTAATTAAACTAATCAAATTTTAATCTAAAAAACATGAAATAAATCCAGAGGGAACTAAGGCTCAATATCTAATCATACTAAAAAGAATGAATCAAAAAGATTAAGGGAAGGTCCTAAAATAAATTCTACAAAATGAAGTATATACCTAAATCCACTAAAAAGCTATTTAAATGAAAAATATACTAAAAATATAAAACTAAAAATAAAATGGAATTTTTATTTTTACTAATTTTCTACACAGAAGTATGAACCTATAGAAAAAACAAGAATTAAAAAATATTAATTTTTCTATCATTTATGAATTTTATAAGATGCAAGAAAAATAAAAGAAATTAAAAATAAGAAAATAAAAGAAAATGGGGAGGGGGTGTTAATAGAACACACGCCTAGTTGTATTTCTAAATGGGCCAGAGGATGGGAGGTGTTGATAACAAGAGCGTGTAGGCCCAGGCGTATTCAGAAATTAAAAGAAAATCAAAAAGAAAAAGAGGAAAAGCACGGTGCGAATAACAATGAATTTCAGTTCAAACATGTATTGGGCTCTGTTAGGGGGTGGGGATAGTGTTTGGTCTGAGGCCCAATTGCCTCGGAAAATCCAAATGAAAAATCAAATAAAAAAATATAAGGACACGGTGCATATAGTACAGGTTTTGGTTCAAAAAGGATTGGGCTGGCGTGTTGGTGGTGTGATTAGCAAAGCCCATGGTTCCCAATTAATTGAAATGCGGCGTTTCAATCATTTCAGACTTTCCCTCCACTCTCAGCTTTGAATCTCAGCCGTGGGATCATTTCCAAGGTCAATGGTCTTTGTTCAATCCTATGGCCATAACTTCGTCTTCCCCACGAGGCTAGGGTTTCACCAAATAACCAGAGTTCATGCAACTCCCTTCTCTCCCTCTGTTCTCCCTCGTCTCTCGCCCAAATCCAATTTTGTAAAGAGTAAACTTGCTCTAATTTCCATGTAGAACACACTCATGGCCTCAGTTTCCCTCAAAACACCTTAGGGCAAGAAACCCGATAGTGTACCTCCATGGATGCTCACACCTTCAACTTCCTGTTTCCTCAGTTTCTTGGCACTAAAAGACTCACCTCATGACCCTGATTAACCTAAGCTAAAGCACATGAATTAACACTCCAAATTAAATGAGTTCTTGCTCAATGAAAGAATCGTGTCACCATGTCAAACTTCATAGAATGTGCTCTAACTTTCCAGCCACGATCCCTATTGGTCTCTAAACATTTTTATCCTATCCATTCAATCTAAAACAGAATAAATAAGAAGGTAGGTGGTGTTTTGCAAACCTGGTGAGTAGTGATGGCAGATGCAGTTACATTCCCTTTCAAGGCTTGAAGCTCTCCATGATTACTCTTTTATTGATGATGATCTTTCTGTTTGCAAAAGATTAGGTGTTACAAGCTTGTATCTTGATCTTGAGTGCAATTTGCATTCTTGGAAATTTTCACACCACACCTTCAATCTTCCATGGATGGGGTTTCAGACTTGTATGCAAGTGTTCATGGTGATCAGAAGAAAAGGTTTGTGTAGAAGAATGAAGTTGGAATGGAGGGTTATGGCAGATTGATATTGAATTGCAAAAATGGAAGGAATTGCATCTCACTCTCTCTTTTGCCCTAGCACTAACCAATAATCACCAACCCCTGATCTCAGCATGATCTATTCAATATATAGACTTCAATGGAAGACCCTAGATTCATCTAGAAAGTGCTAGAAAGTCATGGAATTTCTCATGTAGTGACATGTTGTATTATCTCATCTCATGTGTTAAGCTCCTTAATTTTGTGTTAAAATCTCCTTACAAGAGATATTGAGATGATATGTGCAAGCATTTCCTTGCCTTGTGTGAAGTTTTCCAAAGGTTCCTTATTATGCAAGTAACATGATTACAAAGCATCCCCCATTTTTAGACCTCAAATCAAAAATGTGCCTAAACCATTGTTTCCAAAATGTTGTTTAGATTCAAAATGACATATTATATGACCTATTTTGGATTTGTAGATCTCTCAAACCATTTTCCAACTTGGATCCATTTGACTTATATGCCATTTTTAGGTCATTTTCACCCATTCTTGTCAATCCTTGATACAAGCTTTTCCAACAACTCATGACCACTTTTCTAGGCTTAAAATTCCATTTTGAACAACTTTGATGTTTTGAGTTTTTTCATTTGAGGCTTGGAAATAGGAGATATGGCCTTTGCTTAAAATGACCTATAATCACCAAATGACCAAAATACTCTTGTCTTGTACAAACCATAAGTTGAGTTCTACAAATCCTATCAAGGACTTCTAGTACTCTCTAGAAAGATAAGAAGATTATATTCAACATTCATGTTGACCAAGAGATCATAGGAATCATCCTACTAGGGCAAACGTTGTCTGCAAGTTGGGTGACTTTCAAGGACCCAGATTCACACACCTCAGATGACCTGTAATTTGTCAAAACCATAACTTGAGCTCTGCAAATCCTATCAAGGACTTCTACCACTCAAATTAAAGCTAAGAACAAGCTCTAAAACATTCATGTTGTGGGGAAGATGAGATAACAATCACATCTTGAGCTAAAACAGCCTGGAAGATAGGGATCAAATTAGGGTTTTTACACTGTCCATCCTTAGAAACCCTAGCTCAAAACTTCTCAAACTCCTCAATCATGATGCGTTGGTATAGGAATCATCCTTATAACATCTCCATACATAATTCCATGATCTCATGGCTCTTGGATTGGGTTTCAACCTTCTCTAAATCTGCAGTTGACCTAGGGTTGACCCAGTCAAAACCCTAATTCTACCATTCATGGTTGAATCTTCTGAATTCTTGCACAATGACCTCTCTGGGCTTCATGATGGCTTTCAAGACATCTCATAGGCTTTATCAAAGCTTCAAGTTTATTCTCAAAGTCTCAGAATCATCTGAGGAGCTCCCACAACTCTCAAGCTATGAAGCACACAACCTTGGTTTCAACCAATTCCTCTGAGGATCTCTTGAACTTTCTGATGAAGGTATCAACCTTCAAACACTTGATGGATAAATAAATGTTGGTCAAATTTTGGGGTGCAACACATCATGCTTGACATCATGACCTAAGTCCTGCTACAACAAACGGAGCTACCTGCAAAACCTTAAAACCTCATGTCACGACATCCTGTAGGACATCTTGTGATTACACCAAGTTTTACCAAAATGCCTGCCAATCTGGAACTAACAAACTCCCCCTTTGGCAAATTTTGGCTAAAACAAAAACAGATCACAAGAGCTTCAAAAAAACAACAAAGAGCGCAACACAGTAGAAAAAACAAAGCTATAAAATAGGAGTAAATGAAAACTCCCCCTCGACAAATGCAGATTCCCCCTCAACACACAAAACCAGTAACATAACAGCACGTGCCAATTAGCCCAACTAAACTCATCCCACAACACTTCAACCAGCAACCTGTAAGCACAACCCACAACAACAACCAGCAACATCCTGCAAACAGCAACAAAGCAGCAACAACTTTAGAGCAACAACTTCAGAGCTGCCTGCAATCAACAATTCATCTTCATACCAGCTACATACCTACCACAACCACATATGTACATACAACAAGCTTCTCCCCATTTTTAGCAATAAATTTAGAATATAAGCTAAGGGAAAGCAAAAACATCATATTTCCATAACCAAGATGAGTTTAAGGGTACAGAGACCCAAATACATTACAACCATAAGCACTTGAAGTGCAAAAATAAAAGTGCATTCTCCCATAACAGACAAAACAAAGAAACCAAAAAACAACCAAACAACAAATCAAACAACTTAATCTTCATCCTTAGAATCAGAACTTCTAGTATCAGTATCAGTATCAGTAGGCATAGACTCAACACCATCCTCAGACTCCTCCTCAGACATATACTCACCATCATCTTCATGAGTATCATCATCAGGCATAACACCATCTTCACTTTCAAGGCATTGAATTAAAGACTCCAATTTAATTTTTCTAGCAGTAGCAGTATTGATCATATCACCTAGCTCCCTGCAGGTTTCCTTCAACTCTGAAATTATCCTTACCCCTAATGCAAAAGCCTTCTCAACAGAAGTCAAAACAATGTTTGGGACATGTCTTCTAGCAAACAGCTTGTAATGAAGGGACAAAACAGATTCCCTCTTGCAGATAACATCATTTATGGTGAGAA
Organism: Lathyrus sativus; assembly: GCA_963859935.3. Taxonomy (NCBI): domain Eukaryota; kingdom Viridiplantae; phylum Streptophyta; class Magnoliopsida; order Fabales; family Fabaceae; genus Lathyrus; species Lathyrus sativus. The sequence goes on along the minus strand of OZ012739.1, from coordinate 35,510,394 downwards.
TACCAAGGTGTTGATTAAGAATGATTTCACAAATAAGAGAAGGAAATGTAATAGGCATTTTCACAGCACTAGTGGTTGCATGTTTAATGATTTGATCAAAAATATAATGTCCAAAATTAAATTCAGTCTTAGTACCCACAATATAGATAAATCTGCCCAGACCAATAGAAATGGTAGAGGTGTGATTGGTGGGTGTCACATCGCTGCGAAGGAGGGCCGGCAAAGACAGAAGAGTCGCCACCGTTCATTATTTATCCCAAAGAGAGGGAAAGGAAACAATCATAGAAAACCTACGAAAAAGGTAAAGACAGGTCATCGCAACCAAATCTTGGGTTCGGGAGTCGGTTATGCAAGGGGAAGGTATGAGCACCCCTCACGTCCGTTGTACTCAACGCGATCCACGCTTGTTATCTATCTAAAAGGGTGTTAATCTATCTAAGCTATAGGCCACAGGGACAAGAGAAAAGAAAATAGACTCGATAGAGCATCGTCTCTTTATGCCTATGTACTCCCTCGTGCAATGGGAAAGTCAGAGTCAACGTAGTTTGGAAAACTACAGGTGAAGGTGGGGAAGGTTGCTCACCAAGATATCGTCGTCTTGTGCCTACGTATCCTCGTCTGGTACGAGAAATCAGAGCAAATGTAGTTCAGGATGACACGACCACAGGTTGGTTAAGTGTTTTACCCAAGTAGGTTTAAACCTTAGTTCTAGCAGTTAGGTGTATGCTGCTCGACCATTGGAGACTTAGACTTTACCTGTTTGCGGTAGAACCAAGAGTTAACAACACTCTCCTTATGAAAAAGTTTTCCATTATTCCCGAAGGATAAAAAAAGTTTGATGTTTATTTTTGAGTCTTTTAAGAAGAAGAAGTGGATTGAATTGTGTTTGTAATTCATGTTGCACTAAAGACTATGACTTAGGAGCGAATGCGTCACATATCGTCCAAAGAACATACACTAAACACTCTAGAAAATTGAGAGGAGGCCCCCCAATCATCATTTCCCAAATGCTTAAGGCTCGTAGCGTACAACACTCATTATCCTTTATTAGGTGTTTTGAATAAGTTTTGAGATGAGAAGAGAAGACACACTCTAAAAGGGAGACTAAACTCAACCTAATGTTATCATGCAATGTACACCTATGATTGAGATGAAAAGGGAAGACTAACCTAATGTTATCATGCTTGGATTCAAACCTAATTTCTATCATAATCCATCTTGAATAAGAAAGATTAGAGGTCCTAAGGGAACATGGCAAAGGAGGACAAAAAGAAGAAGAAAGCAAGCACAAATGAGAGAAGAAAAGTATGCAAACATGCAATGCAACACAAAGATGAAGAAAGAGGGAGGAACAAAGTGTGGGGCAATAGCCACCACAAGCACATCTCAACCTCTTAAATGCAAACAAGATATTGAAAAACAAAGAAGGAAATCAAACCAAAGAAGTTGAACAAGTTCAAGCTCAAGTGAGATGAAATGAGAGAAATTACAATTCCTACAACCACTTATGCATCAATCACCAAGCCCAAAGGCAAGAAAAGAAGAAGGAAATAAAGACATGATCAAGGTGAGGATGGGAGAAATAGGGTTGGGCAGAAATCAAAGCAAATAAGAAACTCAACCATAAGCATCACAATGATCATGCAAGAAAGAACAAGAAAGATTCTCAAAGTGGCCTCTCATCCAAGTCAAACTCAAAGTGCAAATCAAAATCACCAAATCAACTTGAATGAGTCCCGAAGGTCCTAGGATAGAAGTGATAACAAGATAAGAGAAATGGAAAATGAAATAAGGAAGCAAAGCAAGGCAAGTTGCAAGATGATGCATGGTAAAGAACCTAAGTTCTAAACACTTTCAACATTCAACATCAAATGGAAAGCCTTAAACAAATGCAACTTACAACATAAACCAACAAACTTTAGGACCTATAAATTTTCAAAAAAAACACTTCAACATGTTATAAATGTGAATCAAGAGGAGTTGGAAGCATATGGGATCCACAAGGGTCATCTCCCACAAGAACTAGGTCAACTAGTATGTGTGAACCATTCCTAAGGTGACTTGACTTGCAAGGTAAACCAAAAATAGGAAAATGATTCAAATAAATCTAAATAAAATGCATAAAGCTCTCACACGTGTTGGCAACCAGAGGCCAAAATAACACAACCAAATTCCAATCAAAGCATTACAAAAGGAATTGATCCACTAGGGTGCTCCCCTTTGAAGGAGGGTTGCCGAGGGTCAAACAAAAGGAAATGAAAGTCAACCAAAAAGAAGCTAAAAATTGACCAAAGCCATCCTCTAAGACACCTCAACTCATTATCGAAATGAGGAATAAGTCTCATTCATTGGTGGTTTCAATTGGTCAACAAAGTCAAACAAGAACAAAGAAGAACAAAAGAAAAACATCTTAAAAACCCTTCCAATCATTAAATTCAAATTTAGTTGAAAAATAAATGTAAAATGAAATTAAAAAATATGAAAAATTAAATAACACATTAAAGTATCAAAAAATATTTTTGGTTGAATTTTATCATGATTGGAAGTATTTTTAATCAATTAAAATCAAAACAGAAATGAAAATAGGAAAATAAAAACAATTAAAATGGAAATGGTGTGAATAGCAAGGATTCACGTTGAAGACCATTGGGCTCAAACAAACAGGGGTGCACATAGCAACTTTGGCCCAGATCCACTCAACTCAGTTCATAAACCAAAATGCACCGTTTAAATAAATGAGGTGGCATTCAGCCATCCACGCGTGCAAGTCAAATGGATCTGGGACGTTCATCTCACCAAGTCAATAGATCAAATAATGACACATCAGACCACCTGATTTTGAACCAGACGTTGGAGCCCTAGCTCCGGTCGTCTTCTCCGGCGAGGTGGTCGGAGACCAGATCTGCAAACCTCACCAGAACATGCCAAATCTTATACCAAAATGAAGCTAAACTCATTACATTCCAAATTCGTGTTCCATTGGTTTTAAACATGCTTAGATAAAGAGATTTGAATGGATTAAATTTGGAGTGCACATATGCAAACTTCATCAAACATGGAAATAAAACACTCAAACATTGCCTACACGAGGCAGGGCTTCAGATGCAACCAACATGATCTTAAAACAATACTTAACATGAGAGAAAAATGGATTGGAAGTTTACCTAACGGAGACACTCCATTGGTGCTTCAATTAAGTGTTAGCTTGCTCCAAAATGTGCAGATCTACTCCAATTAGCTTGAGGAAGAGGAAGCTTGCTTCAATTTGAGTTGAAATGCTCTGAATTATCATTCACGATTTTGAATTTCTCTCTCAATTTTCAAAACTGAACTTGAGCTCTCTTCCTCGAAAATGCAATTCTGAGCTCTCAATCTTCATGTGGAGCTTTTATATGTTGGATTTGGATGAGAAAGGAAGGCCCATGAAGCCTTGTTGTGGTGTAATTTGAAAATTCCCAAATTGGAAATTCCTCCTCATGCACACGTGAAAAATCTATCTAACACCCATAAGATTGGCTTGAATTTGCAGCTGACAACTTAAATTTTACATTAGTATTGAAATGGGCTTGGTTGGTGATCCATTTAGCATGTTTGAAAGACAAACTTATTTGTGAAGTAACTTGAAATTCCACGTGATTTTGCTAGCAAAAACCAAAATAAATTGGTGCATCTTACTTGTTGAAGTAATGTGAACAAAATTGGATCAAAACATGGCATGAAAAAGACCTCTAACTAATTCAATTGGAATCACCCTTTAAATTTGCATTTTCAGTTGAATTTTCTTCCAATTATCCATGATCAATCATAATTCACACCAATCTTGAGTTCCATGATTTAATTTAAGTCATTTGGAGCAAATTTCATGTTGGTTGAAGTTCCATTTGAAGTACTTAAGTGCACGAGAATGACCCATAATGAAAATGGCCTATAATCAAAGTTTCCCAAAATACCCTCGCCTTACAAACTTCATAACTTGAGTTCCACAAATAATATCAAGGAATTCTAGGACGTTTTGGAAAGCTAATATCATGAGGAAAAACTTTAATGTTCATCAAAAGTTTAGGAGAAACAATATTCTAGGTCGAAAGTGCCTTGGAAGTGAGTTGACTTTTATTGACTGAAAAATATGTTCATATGAGACCTATAACTTGATGGCATCATAACTTGAGTTCCATAAACCCAATGGATGAGTTCTAGTACTCAAAAGAAAGATTAGAACATGCCCTACAAGTCTCATGTTTGTAAGAAAATGAGAATAAACTTGTATCATGATGTAATTTGTCCTTGAAGTTAGCTTCTAAAGAAGGGGATTTTACACTGGCATCCTTTGAAACCCTAATTCAGTAACTTCTTAGACTCTTGATTCTCATTGATTTGAAATTGGCATGACATTATAGATGTCTCAACATGACATCCCATGACTCCCATGACTTAAAACCAAGTCTCCAACTCCTTCAAGTTCACAGTTGACTTTGAGCTAAGCAGATGAAACACTAGGTGCACAACCTTTGACTGTAACTTCTTGCAAGTGAAATGAATGTATGGATAAGCTCCACAATGACTTCAAAAGAACTCAAAGAGCTTCCCAAACATCTCTTATCCATAACCATGGCCTTGTGAAACCCTGATGATCCTCAATTGCCCTCTAAGATAGGAGGCAATCAACACTTGCCAATCCCTTCTCTCAGAAAGCTTTGACCACTTCTTGACGGTTGTAAGTATTAGATAACTTGAATAAACATTCTTGGTTGAAATTGAAACCCTTGATAACTTTCTCTTGGATGGAACACTTCCCTTGATCCCCTGCAAAAGACAATGTTATGCAAATGCAAATTCTAAAGAAAGAAATGAAACATAAGCCAAGTAAAGAAAAAGGTTGGGCAAATTTTGGGGTACAACAGTGGGCACCTAGTTAGCAGCACCAATCCTGTGGAGGATGGCGTACTTGAAACTAAGTTTCCCAGCAGAGAGCTTACCTCTTGATGGCCAAGCATTGATTTGGTTTGTAGTAATGATCCTGCAGACTTTGTTGTCAGAAGCCTTCATCTCACTTTCACCTTCATCAGTCCTCCCCAAACATCTGTTAATCACCATGGAAGAGAATTCCACACACCTTCCTCGAACAAAAAACTTCATAAAATCTTTGCTATTCCTGTCAGTAATGGTAGCAGGAATATTTACAATAAACTTTTTTATTAGCACCTCATAGCATATGGAAAACCCAGTGACAGTTTTGAGTAAACCATCCTCAGTAATCAATTTCATGACCTCTTTGATCTCCAGGGCGTCTTTTCCTAGATCCCTTTTCAGAGCAAGCCTTCGTTAGTACACATATTTCTACTTAGTCACGCTGCTAATAGAGTGGAAGGATACATTGTCAAGAGGTGCAGCAGGCACAGGTCTTGGGGTCTTCTTAGCAATAGATTTCTGAGTTTTCTTTGCAGGCGTGATGTCCGGGACATCCTCTTCAACATCATTATCTGAGTCATTATTTTCCACCCTATCATTCCTCTTCTTGGAAGCAGGAGTAACCTTGCTCCATGTTTTTGGGGGTCCAACTGGGGTCTTCTTCTTCTGACTTTTGAAAGGGGATTCCTCAAGCACAGCCTTTCCCTTTCTAGTCTTCAATCTTTTAGCAATACCCGGGGCAACATTTTTGATCAGTTCATCATCAGACGACACATCATCAACATCCACCACATCCTCAAAGGTGTTTACCTTATCCTTTTCGAGAGCAGAATAGTTTTTTGCATCTTCCATATCATTATTCTGGTCAGCAGTATCATCCTCACTCACATCATGGAGCACTGAACTAGCAATCATGTGCAAGTTCTCAGTATTAGGGTTTTCATTACTAGAGAGTTTTTCAGCATCTTTTCCTAGGTTAGCATCTGAACTAGGAGAGGGATAATGCGAGACAAGGGGTAGAAATACCAGCCACATTGTGTCCACCATAGGGAACCTTAGTAACAAGTTCCCTAATAGATCTATCAACATAAGCAATACCTTCTTTGTTTTTCATCCTAGTGATATTATTAGTAGGGGTTCCAAATGTTTTACCTTTGGAAGATTGTTGAGAATCGTTTGCATGTGTGGGAGTGGTCTTGGGGGCTTCATTATCATGACTGAGAACCATGGAGAGAGGAGTAACGTCAAGAACATCTTCAAAGGAAATGTTCATGGGGCGAGCATTGGATTTAGGATCAGATTTTGAAGCTTCAGAGGAGGTTGATACACGTTTGGTAGACATTCTGAGAGAAGAAAGGTAGGTTGTAATGTAAGAAAGGTTTATGAGATAAGAGACGTGGGTTGTAATGGGAGAAATATGCTGAGAGTGGGAGGCAATCATAAACTTAGTGGAGGTATGGGAGTTGAAAGGGCAGTTGGAGGGAAAATTTTGATAGGGGTAGCATGTGTGGGTAGCCTTGAGCGTGCTATGTAATAAAGAGAGATGTTGGGACATCTCTATTTTAGGAAAAAAAAACATCTTTTATGAGTAATAATCCCTCTCAACAGTAATTGCTATAAATCCTCATAAATACAAATCCCTAATTTTCCTCTCAAAATTTAAACTAATTTTCATCCAAAGCTTTAGTAAAAATATCAGCCAGTTGTTTTTCTATAGTGACATGCTATAAAGTCATGTATGTTTTCATCATCTTTCATCCTTAGGTTTTCAAACTTTGTAGTTAGCAATTGAAGTCTAGACATCTTTACCTTGGATGTACCTTCATGAGTAGTCCTGAGTATCTCACAAGCATCATTAGCTACCTCACAATTGTTCACTAATCTGAATATGTTCCTATCAATTCCATTGAATAGAGCATTCAAGGCTTTGGAGTTACCAAGAGCCAATTCATCCTCTTCCTTTGTCCATTCTTCTTCAGGCTTCAAGTCAGATATGGCCTTTCCATCTTTATCAATAATCACAGGATGTTCCCATTCTTTTATAATAGCTTTCCAGGCCTTATTGTTCGAAGATTTTAAAAAGGCAACCATACGTGGTTTCCAATAGTCATAATTACTCTCGTCCAGAACAGGTGGTCTGTTCACAAATCCTCCTTCTTTGTCCTTAGCACCATAAAATATCATCCCTAGATCTCACCCAGAACCAAAGCAGGATGCCTGCTCTGATACCAATTGAAATTCTGGTATCAGATATCAGATATGGAAGGCGATGTTACGACACTAATATCTATTCAATCATTAATAAAAACAAAGACAAACATATAACATATGTAAAATGACACATGCAACTGTTAACCTAGTTCAGTGAAAACACACCTATGCCTGGGGGCTACCAAGCCAGGAAGGAAATCCACTAAGTAGAATTAGTTTGAAGATATACAATAGACTCTCTCTAGTTTACCATCTTCTCACTTAATCTCTACCCTTGCAATTTCTACCTAGGACACACCTAGATAAGAGACACCTCCCACTCCCCCTCAATCATAGCAGTGATAACAAACAACAAATTAAGACTTTAGAAGACACTTTTCAAAGACACAACTTGATCTTACTTAAAAGCTTCAATCAAGTAGAATGAACTCTTGCTTACAAGCTTTGAGTGAACAAATTACAACACAGAACTTAGTCCAATTCACATATTGAGGCAATGAGTGAATGTCTCACAAACTAACACAAAACACACGAAAGCTAGAGCACTAAGCCTTACACAATTTCACACTCTTAAACCTAGCTTCTCTCATCTGAAAGCTAGGGTTGCAAATCCTTAAATAACAACCCATGGACGGGCTTGGGTTGTGGCAAAAGTAACAGCAGATTGTGAGGAGATCAATCTACATTAATTGTATCAATGAAACAGATTTTATTTGATCCAATCAGATTCAATCAAATCACTCTTCATATCTCCAAGATAATCTTCAGAAAATAACTCCATTTGAAATCATAATTGTTCCACGATATGTGTAATAAACACGCCTTTGGCTAATGACAAAATCTACGCAGATATACACCAGATCAGTTCAAAGAGTTGCACATAAGAAACAGATAAACAAACATATTCTCACAGAATGTTTTGTTCATAAGCGTCGGGACATCATGACCTAAGTCCTGCTACAACAGACAGAGCTACCTGCAGAACCTTAAAACCACATGTCACGACATCCTGTAGGACATCTTGTGATTACACCAAGTTTTACCAAAATGTATGCCAATCAGGAACTAACATTTTTGAAAACCCCAATTTAACCCCCCCCCCCCCCCCTTTTCTTGTGTTTTTATCATCTTCACATTGATTATTGGACGTACTTTGGATTCATGCATAAGTTTGTTCTAAGTTTCATGAAGGATTATTGATGTAATGGACCAATCTTCTTACCTTAGTGCTTGATCCCTCATTGGTTTTGACTTGTGCTACATGTTTTAGGAATATGATTTCTATCATATCTATAACATGTATGGTACATAAATTATTATTGACCGGCCTCCAATAGTATGATCTTCCTTATAGATTGTACTATGATTTCTTAACATAGCGCTAAATTTGTCCCGTATCGGATTATTAATTCTAACACTAATACTAACCATATAATTGTGCTAACATTTATTGTATGCCATTTACTTTTATGCAGCTTTATTTTTATGTCATTTATATTTCTTGCTCTTTATATTGCTTTATTATTATCATTTACATATCATATTGTTATTGTTTATGTTTATGCCTTTTTTTTCTTTGTCCACTTGGACATTTCTTTTTCCTTTTTCTTAAGACATTAATAAAGGCTAAACCACTAAAAGACTTAATGTTTCCATTGGAGTATTGGTTACTATCCTATGCTTGGATGTTGGACTTATGGACTTAGAATTAGGTTCTTGATCCTATGCTTTGGAGTTGTGACTTGAGACCTTGGAATTCATCTGATACCTTGACCTTGAGTTGACTTTTGGAAGACTTGGCTCTGTTACCTCATGTTTGGCCTTGGCCTAAGTTCTTCTTTATCTCATGCTTGGTTATTTCTCTTCTTATTTGGTTTCTTATTGCTTGAATCCAAAGGAAGAGAGTATTTACTTATGTCAAAGCTTTCTATCTTGGTTAGATCTTTCTTTCCCTAGGTTTTAATTTGTGCATTAAGGTAATCTCTTCATCTTCTTCCCTTCTTTAATTTTCAAAATCTTATCCCTTTTTCAAAGCCTTCTTGTTTTTAAACTTGAACCATTTTCTTAATAAACCTTGACTTTGTTAAGTGAATTTCAAACTCTTTTTCTTGAATAAATGCTAATTTACCTTAAACATATCAAGACCATTTCAAAAGACATAAGAAATACACAACTCATTCAAACCATTTTGTGCCCATTATGCACTTCCCCTTTTAAACCTTTTCTTAAGGATTAGACATGAGTCATTTTCGTAGTTGAGATGTAATCCTCTTATCCCCATATTTATGTTTAATGTTCATTCTTTTCTACTTGAGAAAGTTAGTCGCATACTTGTTGGTTTCTATCCAAGTTGGAGCCCTTCTCAATAGTGATGCAAAGGTCAATTCTCATATACTTGTGGGTGGCTAGTTGAGTATTCTCCTTAAAATGACAATTTGTCTTCCGATTTAAAATTAATCAAAACAAATCCATTTTTTTTATTTTTACCATAAACTACGAGGTTTTGATCCTCTCCATTGCACTTTGTGGGTACGTAGGTACGAGGATCGGGAAGTCTTGTCAAACACAAAAATCCTAAAAAAATATTTATGTTCTCATCTCTCAAGTTTTTTTGCAAACAACACCTTTTAAGCCAAACATAGATTTTCAAGAGGTTGCTATAAAGTACTATAGATGATTTTGGTGCTAACACCTTCTCATTGCATAACCAACCCCATTACCCTTTGTCTCTATGTTTTTATTAGTTTTTTTAAACTTATATGGGTTTTGTTCGCTCTTCTCCCCATTCCTTTGGAAAAATAAAAGTGCGGTGGTGACTCTTGCTTTATGAGTTAAGTTAATCAATAGCTTAATCTCAAATTTTCCCGCTATAATGGACACCAAATCATCCAATTGATTAAGAGAAATGAAAAAAATAAAAAGAAAGAGAAGGAAAGATGAAAATAAAAACCAAATTGAATCAAGACTTAGGATCCATTTATCATCAATTTCAATCATCTTTCTTGGTGGATTAAGGCACTAAACCTATCATCAATCCAAAGCACCAAAAATGAATCAATTATTCATTTAATGATAGATTTGAATTAATGAAGATTCATCCAACCTCATCAACACCCAAAGTCCCTTGAAATTGATGAAAAATTTGATCAAGAAAGCATAAACCAAGGCAAAAACCAATAACCAAGTCCAAATGTAACATTAAACAAAGCAAATGCATGAAAAAGATTTTAAAAATTATTTTTAAATGGAAATAAAAGAGAAAATCAAGATGAAGCCTCTAAGCAACAATTAAAAGCTCAATAAAATTATAACAAAACAAGAAAAACCTAAGAATCAAGACTTCAAAAGGCCAGATCCAAAATGTTTGAAGAAAATAAGAAGTTATTTAAAAAGAAAAAAAAGAAAAAATGCTAAAAATGGTTTTAGAAATCTAGAGAAAACAATAATGTGAAGAATAATTTTAGAAAATTATGAAAAAAAATTGGGATGAAAAATCAATTAGGAGATATTTTTAATGATTTTTTAAAGAGAATGAAATAAAAATTGAAATAAAAAAGAAATTCAAATAATAAAATGCAACGGATATGAGAGGTGGCGCCTTTTGATTGGCCAGAGATTTGAAATTTCGCTCTTAACGCACGAAACACTTCATCCCTAACCTCTGAAACATAAAGTTGTGAAAAGTACACAAGAGGGGGGCTTGAATTTTGTTTCGTGTTTTCTTATTGTTTAGCTTCTGATCATAGTTTCAGAATCAGAACTGATGTTCATATTCTAAGTTAATTCGTTTGGCAGTGGATACAACAGAAGTAAATAAAGTAACAACAAAATCCTTGTCAAAATTCAAACTTGAATCTTCATCATTATATATAGCCTTTCCAGAAACTAACCATTGAGAAGATGACTCGATCAAGTATCTTTGCTTTTACACCATAGTAAAAGAGACATTAAAGATGGATGCACAATAGATTATGAATCCAGTGTGTAACACGTTTAACCTTTGAGTCTTCAAGAGGCTTTGTACTAATAGAGTTGTTGGGAGAAGACATCCATAGAACATACCAGCTTTTCTTGAGTCTTGCAATCTTAATCAGAAAGTTGTATACTCGAGCTGACAAGCTGATAAGGCAATATAGCTTACTTTTAGTAGTACAGATAGTCCATAACTTTATCACCAACTTTGAATGTTACCAAATGGTGATATACAATTACTAAGTGTAGAAACTCGTCCGAATGCGGAGGCCTTCAGTTCAAAGTCTTCGTCAAACCACACTAGCAATTATTGTTCCGGCTCTGCCACCATAAGCTAGCAACGAAGCAACTCCAAGTGTGTCTAAGTAAAACTGATTCTGATTATTTATGTACAAGAATAAGAACCTGCATAAATAAAACACATATCAAATAAACCATTGTTCTTTTAATACTTTTGTTATCATCAAAACTAAAAGAGAATATGTCAAGAACAAATCTTGTTCTAAAAATCTCCCCCTTTTTGATGATGACAAAGACAAGTATTTAAAGGACAATGTTGGGAATTTAATTTTCTCTGCAAAAATAGGGTATAAAGTTTGTAAGCTCCCCCTAAGTATAATAGATCACAACTGAGTTTAATTTACTCTAACATCAAGAACTATTTTTCAAGAAAAATAAATTAGTCGTCTTAGTAACATCAAGGTCTGAGGTTTGTAAGCTCCCCTTGAGTAAAACAGTTCCAAGGTTGAGGTTTGTAAGCTCCCCCGTAGTTCCATATTTAAGAACACCAAGATAACTATATTTTAACTCCTTTTGGCAACATCAAAATATGAGGTTTGTAAGCTCCTTCTGAGTCTTATAGGCTAAGTTAGAGGTTTGTAATCTCTTTCTTAACACTATGTACAAGAGAGTTAAAATATGTTGCCCTTTTTAACTTTCCTTGGCAACACAAGAATATGAGGTTTGTAAGCTCCTTCTGGGTCTAATAGGCTATGTTGAGGTTTGTAAGCTCTTCCTTAGACCTATGTACAAGAAAGTTAAAAATACACCCTAGGCAAGGTAACCATAAAAACAAGAAAATAAATGACCAATATGTACATGTTAGATATTCAATGGGTTCAGTTTTCACTTAAATACTTACTATTATTTCTCCCTCTTTTGTCACATCAAAAAGAATAAAAGAAAAGAAGGAAAGAGAAAAAATATCACTAATAAATGTAACTCACATCATCCTTACATGATCAATTTTCAAAGAGGAAGATTGATCAAGTAATAAGATTCATTAAGGTTTGTAAAGTGCAAGCTTTAAAGTCTATTTCAAGAATTAAACAAGGATTAATTTTAGACTCTTGGTATCCACAGAAGTCATTATAAAAACATCCAACTCCTAAGTCATTTTCATCAATCACCAACCTAAAGATATAGAATCAGCAACTGAGAGTCATAATGTATCTGTCATAATAAACGCAACTGATAGCTTTACAAGTTTGGCAATCCAATCCCCTTAGAGGAAAGCTAATTGTGAATCCTCTACAACTGTACCTCTACCCTCAACACAACTTTCTTTTGAAGAGGATACTTCAGCAACACCTGAATGACCTTCAGAGAGAGGTTCAATAGTAGCTGCCTTGAAGCCTCGGAGAAAAAGCATGAAGAGGTAAATGAAGAAGAAAATGAGGGTCAACAAGAAGTTCTACTGCTCTCTTCCAAACATAGAAAATGAAGAAGGGGTTGATTTAGAAGATGAGGAGGTGGACTATAACAACGGTGGACTCTGTTGGCCACGAGATGCAATGGCTAGGGATTAATTCTAGAAAACATTTTATACCCCTTTTTTGTAAGAAAAATTGTAATCCATCAGTTTAATTAATGAAAAAGTTTTTCTGACCAATACTACTTTAGCATGCATTTACATTCCAGATATTTCTTTAGATTTTTTGAAGGTACACTATCAAAGTGAAACTGACATAGAAACGACAGTTAAAACGGATCAAACATAAACTAATAGTTATTCAGAGAATCTTAATAGGTTAGACTGCTATATTACAATACCAAGAGTCATTATTAAAATACTAATAAAATTTAATTAATACTCAAATAATATTAAACTCAAGACAATAAATGTAACACGTCTATAAAAGAGATTCTAGTAAGCTTTCTTCCATCATCACTTAATCCCTAAAACACCCAGACGTACAAACAAAAGCAAATCTATGTTCCAAAGAGAGATTTCATGAAGGCAACACTACTGAATGCATTAACTCAAGCAAATAAAGTAAGGCAGCAACTGAAGAACCTGGAAGCAAGCAGACAGCTTCAGAAGTGCTCTCCTCTTCAGCATCCTTTGTAAAGACACACAGAAGAAGAAAGTCTTCTAGATCCATATGCAGAAACAAACTAAGGAAGGAGGCTTTGGTGTTTGCTAAGAAAGAATGGCAAGATTTCTTAGACAAACTAGACATGTCATATGATCCAAGGGAGTTCCTTAGGGCACATCCATTAGACTATAAAAATATAATTGTCTTGTAATAGCTTCCTTTTTATTAATAAAATAATTTGCAAACATTTGAGTTCTTTTATCTACTTCAGATTCTCAGTGAACAACACGAATAAATATTAATCAGTTAAAACTGAACACAAGCATGAACAAACTCTGAATTTTTTAATAAGATGCTTAATATAAAGATCTCAACAACAATACAAAGCACAACTATGCAGAAATATAACATCAAAATCTTTCATAGATAGCTTCAAACTTGTCTTTCCAAATCTTGGAAACACTAGCCTTAGAACGTATGTTAACCCCTTGTTGAACAAGTATTTCAGAAATAATTCGTCCAAAAGGTATAAAGAAGGTATTCCCCTTTTGAAAAGCAGAAAGAGACCTCTTTAGATGGTCAAACATAACTTGAGAAAGATCAATCTTCAAATCTGGATTAAGAAGTAGAAATAGATCTTTTTAAATAAGGTCTACTTGGTCTAAATCTTTATCCTTAGACAGTAAGTTTGAATTCAGAATATGACTCCAAACAACAACATCAGGAAGAAGATTTGAAACCACTGATGTATTAGATGGATCTATAAAGATACGTAAAGTAGGAAAAAAGTGTTCCTAAACAAGAGTTCCTGGGATCTCTCCAATCTCCTCACAACTGATCACATTTGTAATCACTCTATAGGTTACTGTAATAGAAACACCAGTTACTCTAGACATAATAGCATACTCAGAATTCAGATAGACAATGTAGACATTGATCCAAAACTCTTTGACAAGACTTTGATAAATGAAACCACAGAGCATTTCAAAGCAGTCATTCCACCTATGTTTAGACACAGTCTCCTAGAAGTTGAAACCAATTTTAAGCAACTCATCAAAATCCACAAACTTTTCATTGATCACAACCAACTGATTCAAAGGAGAATAAACTTAAGAACTCACCTCAAGTTTTATTTGATCAGCACACAAGCAAGAGGAAAATAAGAAAAATAAGAAGAAGAAGAAGAAGAAGAAGAAGAAGAAGAAAGAAAAGAAATTGAACAAGAATCTTATAGAAATAAGAATCTTGTCAGAAAAAGGACACAATGATGTTTCACAGGACATGGAATAATAAAAGCAAGTACTAAAAGAGAAAACATCATTACTCAAAGGTTCTTTATCCAGCAGATGTTTCAATTCCACCATATGAGTTTCACCTTTATGAAAGGTTAAGTATTATAAAAGCTTTTAGAATTTTTTTTACTTAAACTGCTATGATAGTAAAAAAGAATCTTCTAATGAATCTCAGAAACTGACAACTTTCAGAAGCTATCAACCATCAGAGTCTAGTAACTATACACTTAGACAGAGATATCATTTGTCAGTCATAAGTCTCTAAGGTTCTATTCAGAACTAGCACTTTATCTTGAAACAAGAGTCATGAGTGATAGATAAATATTGAATTGATTTCTTTAGACAGATAACAAGCAACAATATCAACACAAAAGTGAGAAAAATGTTCCCATAAATGTGATCATCATCTAGCTTAATAAGAGATTCAATATAGACAAACACAGTAGAGTTTCCTCTTAAAGATTTATGAAGTTCTCTTTTTGAAATTCTGGTATGCAGATATCAGATGTCCTAAGAGATGTCGAGACACTGATATTTGTTAAACACACAAGAACCAAGGTGTACAAAGTTAAAAGTACAGAAAATAAACAAGACATAGAAAGTTGTTAACCCAGTTCAGTGCATAACAACACCTACGTCTGGGGGCTACCAATCCAGGAAGGAAATCCACTATTAGCAGTATTAATTCAAAGCTAAACAAATTAGTTTACAACTTCTCACTTAATACCTACCCAGTGCAAATTCTACCTAAGACACTCCTAGGTATGAAAAACCCCTTTCACTCCATACCAGTCGCCATAGTGACAGAATTACAACTCTTTCAATGTTTTTAGAAAATATAATCCAAAAGACACACAATCACTCAATGCTTAAAAGCTTATGAGTGATTGACAAAACTTACAACTCAATAGAGACAGTCCAGCTCAAGCATCTAAGTGATGAATGAATGGCTCACAAAACAGTCTACCTCAATGTATCAAAAGGCACATGAGTGACACAGTACAACAACAATATCCAAAAAGAAACTCAAACCCTAAACCCTTATTTTCACATACGATTTCTTCAATAAATAATCCACACTAATTAGGTTTATCAAGTCTCATTTTATATCCTTGTGCGGAGTGGGCTTGGACTCTTCCCATTTTGTTAAGTTTTAACCTATTGCTTAATCTTCTCCAAAATAGCAGGTGGAACTAGCGGTATTATACATGAGTGAATCACACACTCAAAGATACAACAGAGTCGCCACTGAACTTTATTTAGTCCCAAAGGACAGGGAAAATATCGATAAAACCTAAGGGAAAGAGAAACGGGAAAGGGGGTCGGTTATGAGAAAGGAAGGTACTAGCACCTTAAGCATCCGTCGTACCCGACGGGAACCATTTTGCTTACTTCTAGGCTTGGATGGGTTATCTATCTAAAGGATTCTAGCTAAACAGGGAAATGAGAGGGAGAAAAGAAAGAAAGGAAAGTGCTTGAGGAGGATTGGGGCCCTCATGCCTACATACCCTCATAGTGCAATGAGGATGTCAGAGTTTCGTAGTTCAAGGAACCAAGGAAAAGAAAGAAGAGGGTCTGGGCGGACCAGAGAGATAGAAGAATGGAAGAAGACAGAGGAAGGTGGCTCGCCAAAATTTCACAATCTTGTGCCTACGTACCTTCATAGTACAAAGAGGAAATCAGAGCCTACGTAGTTCGGGGAACTACTGCTGGGAAAGAAAAAGGAAAGAGACAGCGCCAAAGCCAAGAACAAAAAGAGAAAGTAAGACCCAACTGGGGAATGCAAAAGGAATAATGTCAAAACCAAGAAAGGAAACGAAAGAAAACTATGCTGAGGAACACAGAGAAGCAAGGCAAGAACTCTGTGGGGACATGCGGGAGAAAAGAGATGACTCTACAAGGGATAAAACAAAAGAATGGCGACAGAGCCATGGAAAAAGGAGTAAAGGACAAGAATTGGAATAAAGGTAAGATCCACGGGGGACTCGGTGAATTAACTGGCAGGAAGTTATTAACCGAAGAAAAAGAAGAGTAGAACTTGTGGGGAGAGTAAAAAAAGGTTGGTGTCAACAGAAGGACTGCGACAAAATAGAAGAAAGAGAGTAATGAACCAAAGAGAGGTGTTTGACTCGAAGGGGAAATCGGTATATTAACTGATAAATAGTGGTTAAATAGAAGGAGGAAGGAACTGGTTTTAACCGATAAACGGTGATCAATAAAAAGAAAGGGTGTGGAACCAAGCAAAGGTCGTGACCCAAAGAACGGGTGTAGAACCAAGCGGAGGTTGTGACCCAAAGAACGGTGCATTGACTGAATAAACAACACTCGACCAAAAGGAAGGGTATTTGAACCAAATAAAGGTTACTAACCTAAAGTTGACAGTATTTGAACCAAAGAAAGATTGCTAACTGTAGGGGGTTCGGTGTTTAATAGACGGACTGCAATTAACCGAAAAAATGAGTGATTAGCCAAAAGGGGGTGATTAACTTAAAAGAAACTTAGCATCTTAAAAGACGGAGTGTGGTTAACTGAGAAAAAGGGTGATTGGTTTAAACAGGCGGACTGTGATTGACCAAAGGCGGGTGATTAACCAAGAGAAGGTGATTAACCCAAAGAAACTGCTGGTTTCAACGGGCGGACCGTGATCAACCAAAGATCGGGTGATTAATCGGAAGAAGGCGATTAACCCAAATAAAAGCTGGTTTTAATGGACGAATCAGGATCAACCAAAGATAGGGTGATTAGCCAGAAGAAGGCGATTAACCCAAAGAAAAGCTCAGTATTAACAGATAGACTGTGATTAATTGGAGAAAAGAGGATTTAGTGCTTGACTGTTAAACAATGATGACCCAAACAAGAAGGAGAAAGGACCAAGCAAAGGTTGCAAACTCTGGTGGGGAATAGGTTTTAACAGGAAGACGGTGTAAACCAGAGAAGAAAGATTGACTTAGTTGAGGAAGGAAGGAATTAGGTTTAAACTGAAGGACAGTTGATCAACCAAGGAGAAAAGTGATTATAAACCTCTAGGGAAACCAAGAATGGTGATTTGCCGAGAGAGAAAAGAGTGTTGGCTTGAAAGGAGGAAGTTACTTCCTAAGAGGAGATAAGGGTGCAAGTGATCAAGGATCGACTTGACTGGAGAAAGCAGAGATACCACAGTAAGGAGATAGAGGCGACTATTCTAGATACAGGGTCATTTGTTCCCTACCCAAAATAGTCAGAATGAGTGTAGAAATACTTCATTCTCATTCCTTCTCTAACACCAAAGTGTGGTGCAAGAACGGACAGCACAACAACACAACATTTATACAGTGCTCCCATGCATTGTGAATCTTCAAATATACCAGGGAAGAGGGAAGGAAAAAGATCTAGAAGATCCAAAGGAGAAGAAAGAGAGAAGGATCGACTAATCAAAACGAAGTTTCGATTTATCAATAAAAAAGGGGGATATGCTAATAATTTTCGAAAGGGATGAAAAACCATTAAAGCAAAAGGGTGATTTATTGATTATACAAGATTGAGTTCATTCCAAAGAGGAACGAACTCAATGCAAACATGAATAAAAGTGAAAAACAGTACCAAAACAAGTAGCATGCATCACAAATCATGTAGCAAGTGATCAAAGAAATATGCAAGAATGATCATGATCAAAGTGTCGAAAATGCACATAATTAAAACTTGACAAATGACATATTGAAATATTGCACAGATGCTTCAAAGAATAGGTGAATAGCTCATAAAACATACACAAATAACAAGCATGTCAAGCCATGGAAGTTATATGAGGATAAGATAGCACACAAGCTTGAAAATAGGCAAAAATGACATTATGCCACTGAAGTAACCGGTTACTCTATATCAGGTAACCAGTTACTTGCTTAATATTGCAAAAACAAGTGAAAAATACACAGGTTAACCAGTTACTCTGTTTTGCCTAGAAAGTTAGTAATCGGTTACCACTACGACAGTGGCAAAAACAGCTTTTTGAAAAATCACTTTTAGCAACCAAAAGATTTCCCCAATCATCCAAATGATATGCTTGACATTTGTGCACGAAAAATGAAGTTCAAAAGCACTTAAACATCAATTAATCATAAATGGAAAGCATTAAACATGAAGATCAAAGATCAAGAAATCACATGATTAAGCAAAACTGAAAAACGATTGAACTACAACGTAAACGCGCGAAATAGATCAAAATGGTAAATCAAGTGAAAGATAACCAACCTACAAGGATGAGATTTGCCTTGGACGTTGTTGATATTGATATATGATGAGAATTAAGTAAAGAAACCCAGAGAATTCCAAGCATGAGATCCAACCGTAGCGAAACCGAGCAAATTGCGACGAAATATCCAAATACGGAATTGCACCGAATAAGCTTGAAGTAATCACTTGAGATGAATCAAAATCCAATAAAACTCCAGAAAATGAGGTAGAATCACAAGATGACGATGGCTAAGCTTAAGAGAAAGCACTTCCAATGAAGAAGTTGCTACTCTTTAATGGAGCATTTGAGCTTTAGTGAGGTTCTGGGAAGATGATGGAGAAGAATGTGCAAATGTTGCACAAAATTCAGAGAGAATGTGAGGAATTGAGAGTGATCAATGGAGAGTTTAGAGAAAATGATTAAAAATTGTTCAAGCCCCCCGTGAAATGGTGGAACCCCAAATGATTCCACCCCTTAAGAAATGGTGGTGATTTTCTTGATATAGAGTTTTGCTTCGAAGTTGCTAGGTTCAGAGTGGGATTTGGATGTAGCTTCAGAACTAGCCTTAGAGTTAGTTAGACTCAACTCACTGAGTTGGAGGTTAACTCAGTTAGTTAGGTAGTTGACTCGGTAACCATCCCAATGCAAGTTAAAAATCCAATGGTTCACATGCTTGGAAGCAAAGGTGTATGGTGGTCTTGATTGGAAATGATGTATTGGAGAAAATGCCTTCAAGTGTCTTGAATGTTCTTGAAGTCTCTAGAATTGTCTAGAAATGTCTAGAATGTTCTGCACAATGCTAGAACCTCATAAACCTCAAAATGTAGAGAGAAAAGTGGTTGTCCCAAAAAATGCAGCAAAATCTGCATTTTTGCACTGGGTAACCGGTTACTTGGTTTTGCCTAGAAAGTGAGTAACCGGTTACTTCAGGCAAAATTTGCCAAATTTGCTTGAAAAATGGTGTTGTAGCCACGATTCCGATTTTTGACCTTTTGATCTGATGAATAGGCATAGAAACCTTCATTTTGTGCTTGTTTTGATAATGTGATATCTTTGAGAGGATGTGATTAATCGGGCCTACAAAGCCTAAATATTCCTGCAATAAAAATCACAGAGAAAAAGTGCAAATGCGTTTGTCGGCGACGTGAATGCACATGCTTATGCAAAAGGGCAAGAAGGAGGTCAAATTTTGGGTTACGACAGCTGCCCCTATTTAATCTTCTTGGACCTGAATGTTCAAATTGCGCTAGCTCTTTGACTATTCAAGGTGGAAGAGAATTAAATAAAAGAGTAGCTCAAAAGATTTGGCCGGCGGCGACTGATGAGAAAAAGATGCTCAAGAGAAAGGTTTGGCTGAGATCCATTAGGGGAGATATATCAGTCAAAGGGGAGTATACTATGATGCATATGCTATGATGCTCAACATGATGCTTGATACCATGCTATGCAGCGACAAAGGTTGAGATGTGGTTTCTCTAGAGGATAGAGATTGTAGCAAAACGAACTCGACATCCTCAGCTGGGGAACTCGACGATGTTGCTAGGGAAAGAGCTTAGAAATCTCATACTTCCAAACTACTACCAACACTGCTGCTGAAGAGAAAGGAACTTTCTAGCTATGGCTGACCCTGACTGGGGAACGAAGGAATCATGGCTGATCTTCAACTAACCAACTCTCTTTGGGAAGAAATAAAGTCAAAATGATCAACACGAAGCACCATCACCGGGGATTGACAACCTCGATTTGTTGGTCTGCTGCAAGAAATTATGCTTCTTCTGGGGAAAAGCAAACAAGTCTCTGCTTGGGGAATACGACCCTTCTGAGAATATGGAAGACGAATCTTTTCAAAGAACCAACCTGATATCTGATGGCGAAATTTTTGGCTCTGTTATAGAGAGGAGTGGTAAACTAAACATTCTATGGAACCTGTTAGTTCTTGATTGACAGGAATTTTGGTAAAACTAGGTGTAATCATAAGATGTTCTATAAGATGTCGTAACATCTGTCTGTCAGGATCAGCAGGTTGCTTTGGACTTTTTAACATGACTTATCTCATGATGTCAAACAAGATGTCTTGACACTCAAGGACAAAACATTCTGTATGAATATGTTTGTCTGTCCATTTCTTTATGTGCAAGTCTGCTGCACTATTCTGGTGTAGAATCTGCGTGTTTTTAAGTGTTGTTCTAAAAGCGTTTTTTATACACTTATTGTGGATAAGATTTTATTTGATATGGAGTTATTCTTAGAAGATTGATTTAAGATTGGAAGAATGATTTGATTAGATCTGATTGATCAAATCAAATTTGCTTTATTGTTGCTACTGATGAAGATTGAAATCGTCTCAAAACCTGCTGTTACTTTTGCCACAGCCCAAGCCCATTCTGCATTGCTATTTAAAGAAGCATAAACCCTAGCTTGGAGATCAAATAAGCAAGGATTAAGAAGTGTGTGCAATTGTGTAAGGTTTAAGCTTCGTGTGTGTTATTTTTGTGAGCCATTCACTCATTAGTTAATGTGTGAATTGGCCTAGGTTGTTAATTGTAAATTGTTCACTAAAAGCTTGTAAGCAAGAGTGTATTGTACTTTATTGAAGCTTTTAATCAAGATCGAGTTATGTGTTGCACCCCAAAATTTGCCCAACCTTTTCTAACCTAGGTTTATGTTTCAATTGCATAGTCATTTGCATTAGTATCATGTACATAGTGTATTCATCTGCATTGCATAGCATGAGCAAGCTATCTTAATCAGGGGATCAAAGTGCTATTCTTATCTCAAGAGGTATATCCAAGGGTTTCATTCATAATCAATACTAATCAGGACATCAGAGAAGAATTTGAGCTTTGGAGAGTTGACAGGTGGATCAGTGAGTTCTCTCCTATCTTGATGTTGTTTGGGGATCATCAGAAGAAGTATGAGCTATGAGCCAAGAACATGAGGTGTGTGTGGATGTTATGAAAATCCTAGATGATCATTTTGAAGAAGAATCAAGTCATTGGAATGATTGCAAGAGCCTCAGTTGAAGTCAGTCAACCAGGTCAACACCAGGTCAACACTAGGTCAAAGAAGTGTTTTGAAGGGCATCAAGGAGCATTTGAGGATTGTGGGATTCATTATTTTCTATATGGATATGGATATGGTATTTTGCTAAAGAAAAATCAAGAGGAGTCAAGGAGAACTGGGGTTACTAAATTAGGGTTCCAGTGTAAAATCCCCTGATTTAGGTCAAACTTCAAAGCAGTGTAACTCAAGATGCAAGCTTCATATGAATTCTTGGTCCACATGAAACTTGTAGAGTATCTTCATAGCTTTAATTTGAGTGGTGGAAGTCATCAAGATGATTTATAGAACTCAAGTTATAGCTCTTGCAAGTTACAGGTCTTCTGAGGGCACTGAAATTTGTCTATGAAAGTTGTCTGTCTTCCAAGCAACTTTTTACCTTCAAGGGTATTTCAAATGGATTTCTGACCAACATAAGAGTTGTTCCTTATTGTCTTAGATTTCTAGAATGGTATGGTATGCCTTCATATGATTTGTGGAACTCTACTTATGGTCTTGGCAAGCAAAGGGTATTTTGGTCATCTGAGGATTATAGGTCATTCTTGGCCTATGCCTAAAACTCATACAAGGAAGCTTCAAATGAAAAACTTCACAACATCAAAGTTGCTCAAAATGTCATTTTAAGTCAAGAAAAGAAGTCATTAAAGTTTGGAAATGCATATAATGAGACTTGACCAAAGTTGGTGAAAAATGACCTAAAAAAGGCATATAAGTTGAAAAAGTTGAAATGAAAAATTGGTTTGAGAGATCTACAAATCCAAAATGGGTCATCCAATATAACAAATTGATTCCAAACATCATTTTAGAGACATTGGTTCAGCCACTTTTTTGAGTTAGGGGTTAAAAATTGGACTTGCTTTGTATTTTTGTTACTTGCATCATAAGGCAAGTGTGGAAAACTTGGCATAAGTGAAATTTCAAGGCAAGGAGATTGGTTTTTTCACACATACACTTTCAATAACTCATGAGAGGAGATTTTGACACAAATATCCAAAGGATGCAAGCATGATATGAGATGATTCAAAGTATCATGGCATGAGAACTTCCATAACTTTCCACCACTTTCTAGAATCCTCTAAGATCATTCTACAAACTTCTAAATCTGTCTCTCCTCATCTATATATTGAATTGAAGCCATTGATGCAAGGGGTTGGTGAAAAGAGTGTGAAGAGAGAGTGATATACCATTTTCTCCATTTTTGCAAATCAATCTCAAACTCCATTTTCTTCTTCCTTTCCATTGAATTTTTCTCACCAAATCAATTCCTTGGATCCTACTGAACAAGTGAACATAGATCAAAGTGGCCATTGATGAGTGTTTGAAGGTGTATCTTCCAAAGTTCAAGTGAAGCAAATTGGATCCAATCTCACAGCTCAAGCATCATCCATCCAAGATCTTGCAAACAGAAAGATTCTCAGCCATTGAAGACCATTTGTGACAAGTTTCAAGCAGTGGATTGGAGTGTAGATACATCTACCATCACCATTTTTCAGGTTTGCAGAAGCATTCGAATCCCTCTATTTATGAATTATTAGATGAAATGGCTAGGGTAATCATGATTAGAGACCTTAGGTGTGTGATTCCTGAGAATTAGAGAGAGTTCCATGGAGGTTGTTAGCAGGGTGATGAAACTTTGAGGATCAAGAAACCTTAGTTTAGGGGATGTTAATCATGATGTATTAGTTCAGAACAATCAGTGCAATGTGGTGAGTGCATTAGTACAAGAATTTGCAAGTTTGGTGAGCTTCCATTGCAGGGTGCAGTTGGTATTTCATGAGGTTCCACCTATCGGGTTTTATCCTAGGGCTAGTTTCAGTCCATACTAAAGGCATCATCGTGTTCAGGGGAAAGAAAAGAGCAATTTTGCTCTTTACAAGTCTTGATTTCATGGCCTGAGGAAGGAGAACGAGGAGCTTGAAGATTCATGCATGAAAGCTGTATTTCTGAAACCCTAGCTTCATGATTGGGGACGATGACCACTGACCGTCCGATCACTTCTATTATTTGACATTTTCATCTCATCCAATGGCTGGTATTTGAAGAAGAAAACGGAGGGAAAGACTCAACGTGAAACGCAGCATTTCACTAAACGTACCACTCTGGGCCTGGATCCAAATTCATATCCCCACCCCCAATTGGAAGCCCAACGCAATTTTAACTTGATTTTGTTACTAAACGCACCGAGGTTTTAATATTTTCTCTTTTATTTTTCAATTCATTTTTCTGAAGCGTACTGGGCCTTGCCATATTGATATCTGCACCCCACGTTCATGGCCCAATGGTGAATTATAACTAGGCGTGTATGCTATTCAGACCCCCTCCCCTTTTAATTCATATTTTGTGTTTTTAATTTCTTTAATATTCTTCTCATCTTTAAAAAATCATAAAAAATGGAAAATTTGATATTTTTAATTCCTTCTTTTTGTGGTAGGTCAATAATCCTGTCTAGAAAAATATTAAATAATAAAAATGGCATTTTATTTTGTTTTAATATTTTTCATGCATTTTTCTTGTAAATAGCATTTTATTAAGTTTAGTTTAGTGCTCAAATTTGGTGATTTTAGTTTGAATAGGTGCTTTAGCATTTTTAATCCATTCTTTTTAGAGTGATTAGCATAGGACCTTAACTAGTTCATAGGATTTTGTCGCTTGCGCGAAAATAAGGTGCCGGCAAAACAGAAGAGTCGCCACCTTTCGTTATTTATCCCTCAAAGCGGGAAAGGAAACGATCGGAAAAACCTGACGAATAAGGGTAAGACAAGGTCATCGCAACCATTGTCTGGGTTCGGGAGTCAGTTACGCAAGGGGAAGGTATTAGCACCCCTCACGTCCGTCGTACTCGACGGGATCCTCGCTTGTTTGTTTACTTGGGCGGGTTGGTTATAATCTATCTACCTATCAAGGCTGGCTGAAAAAGAAAAGAAAAATGACTCGGCAAAGCGTCGCACTTTATGCCTACGTATTCCCGTCTGGAACGAGAAATCAGAGTCAACGTAGTTCGGCCTACGATGGGTTAGGGTGGGGAAGGTTGCTCGCTAGGATATCGCATCCTATGCCTACGTACTTTCATCTGGTATGAAAGATCAGAGCAAACGTAGTTCGGGAAACTACGGGTTATCTCCTAAAAGAAGTGTTTTTTATTGTTTGCGATCTCAACCGCACTAGAGACTATGACCTGAGAGTGAATGCGTCGCATGTCACCCAAAGGGTACCATACTAAACATCCAGACTGTGGAAAAGAAACTCTCCCACAATCCTTTCTCAGATAGCTTAAGGCTCGTAACGTACGAAAGAAATCATTCATGATTACTGTATCTTAAACTGTTTCGAGATGAGAAGAGAACGCAACTAAGGATTCATCCTAAGGTTGAGAACTGGGAGCTCCTAGAAGTTATCATGCATAGGTTTCAACCTAAAAGTCTATCATCAGATCCTCATCAGAGGAAATGAGAGTCCTAAGGGATCATGTCAATGATACACCAAAACAGACAAAAGCATCAGCTTTAACAGTAAAATGCATGCAATGCAAGTGAGGGAGGAAATGTGTGTGGGGCTTCAGCCTCCACAAGCTCGTCTCGACCTCAAGCCAGTCATGAAATAACAGTAATCATACTGAAATAAACAACATGCTATCAAGCAAAAACAGTAAACTGTAATCATACAGACAGAAAATGAAATCATGCTATCAAGCAAAGTAAACACATGGGCAAGGGAGCTGGGCTCTACCGAATACCCGCAAGCAAAGCCAAGCAATAACAATACAATCAGATGCACTCATGCTCTTAGACTGAACTTATTCTAAATGGGCTTAGTCTAATGCAACAGACAAATCAGACAAAACACACAATACATCAAAGAAAACAGAAGAAAGCCTCAGCTCCTCCAGCAGCAACCCAGTCTTCAGACTTCAGAGATCACTTGCTTTCCAGGTATCAACCCTACAACATGAGTATCAACTCATCTTCTCCCTTGAGCTTCAGCTCCTTTGATCAGCTCTACCTTCAGGCTTCACTATCTTCAGGGATCTTCAGGCATCAACTTGATCTTCACGGAGTCTTCAGACTTCAATAATCTTCAAGGAATCATCCTCTTCAAGGCCTCAGCCTCTATCTTCAATGGCTCAAATGCTCCAGCAGACAAGATTCAGTCAATAAGATGAGGTGGGGATGTTACAGTACTCACTGACTTCCAAAGGATGCCATTGAGAACTTAACATCAAAGGAAAGGCTCTCTCAAAGTTCTACCTTACAGGGCAAGGTCACTAATCCCTCCAAAGGAGAGAGGTGAATACCCTTAAGGGACTCTATGTCACAGAGAAGAAAGGAGATGAACAAGACACTCCTTGTTTATTGAACAAAGTATTCTATCTAGGGCTCTGCCTATGCACCTATCAACCTATAAACAAAACAAACAAAAGCTATGCTAAACTCCTCTGCAAGGTCTTCAAAGCTTCCATGATGATCCACAAGGTCTTCAACTCAATCTTCAAAGCTCACACACTCAACAGAGAAGGAAAGAAAACACAACAATACAACGTATGCCTTTAAGCAACATACATACTATCCATACATTCAAAAATCAATGGAAAATACTAAAACACCATACAAATTCCTAATATAAATTCTAGGGGATCCTATTTAACTACCCTTAAGTCCCATATATTCCCCATAGGCTAACTTGTCCTAAAAACCCAAAAAATAAAATGTTGAAGTCTACCTATACAACTTAAAACCCTAATTAGAGCACCTAAATGTCTAACAATCAAACTACATCAAATTTAATTTCTAAAATCAAGGGATAAATCCTACATGAAACTAGGGTTCAATATCTAATTACACAAAAAAGAATGAATTTAAAAACCTAAGGGAAGGACCTAAAACAATTCTTGCAAGATAAGGTATCAACTAAAGGAAAGAAAATACACCATTTAAAAGAAAATATCACCAAAAATTCTACCTTAAAAAATAAAATTTCATTTTTATTTTTATATTTTTCTACACAAAATTATCTAAACATAGAAAAAAGAATGAGTAAAAAATCATCATTTATCAATTTTTTATGAATTTATTAAGATTGCAAAAATATTAAGAATTAAAAAAGAAATAAAAATAATATAAAAGGGAGGGGGTGGCAATAGAAGGGATTGGTAGTTCATTCAATTGGGCCAACGCGCGCGGGGGGTGCAGAAAGCGAACTGACTTAAGCCCAGACTCAGTCACTAAACCAAACGACTGCGTTTTGGTTTTTGAATTTCCCTCCGTTTCTCCCTTCAATCTGAGCCGTTGGATGCAGCGAATTAGTCAAATTCTGAGGACGAATCCAACGATGGACAGCCATCGTCCCAAACAAAACCCTAGGGTTTTCAGAACCCAGTACTCATGCACCAAACTTCCAGTCGTGCGTTCTCTCTCCACACTCAATGATTTTTAAAGATTCCAAAAGGAAAAATGGACTACTCCTCAAGAGGAACAAGGTTGGACGAGTAGTTTTCCCTAATTCTCCATGAATCCTTCAAACAGAGAACTTCAAAGTTCGGGTACCACCATATTTCTCTGAAATCAAATCTCCTAAAACTCAAAATTGATGATCTAATCTTGCTCTCTATGTTATGCCTACCACCATGAGCCATTGATCATGCTCTAAAGCCACTAATCCAGCCTGTTCTCAATCACAACAGATTCTTGCACCTGCTATCAAACTCCATGGAATTGGCTCTAACTCTCAGAATTTCATCACCTAGTCTAGCCTAGCCATTCTAAACCTAACATGCGATCTACCTATGCATAATTAAGGTGAAAGAGAGAAGAGAAAGAACCTGTCAAGAGGTTATAGTGGAGACTCGTGTGGCTGCTTTCAGGCCTTGAAACTTCCTCCAAATGGTCCTTGGATGATCAATAGCCTTCTGTTTGCACTTGTGATGAAGGGGAAGATCTGCAATGGAAGGAAATCAGAATTGCTTCAATTTGAAGAAACCTCTTCAATGGCTGCTTCTCTCTTTCTCTCCCCTCTGAATCCTCTTGCTATCACCAACCCTTTCCTCCTTGTGATTCACTCTTTTTATAATGATGGATGGAAACTCTTGGATTCATCTAGAAAGGTCTAGAAAGTGTTGAAAATGTCATGTGATGATAACTTGAAAATCTCATGCACTATGCATTAAGTCTTGCAAAATGACCTTATAATCTCCTCATATGACATATTGAAGTGTTATAAGCCATTACAAGTTTTTTCCTTGCCTTGTGTTAGGATTTCCAAGGGTGACTTCAAATGCAAGTAACAAAATAACAAAGCATCACCCATTTTAAAGCTTCAAATCAAAATTCTATTTAAACCAATGTTCTCAAAATGATGTTTCCAATCAAAATGATATATTGGATGACCTATTTTGGATTCCTAGATCTTCCAAACCAATTTTCAAATTCAACTTTTCAAACTTATATGCCATTTTTAGTTCATTTTTGACCAATCATGCAAATCCATGCTATGAGCTTTTCCAACAATTCATGACCCTCTTTCTAGACTTAAAATCACATTTTGAACAACTTTCATGTTTTGAGTTTTTCCATTTGAGGCTTGGAAATAGGAGTTTTAGGCATTGGCTAAAAGGACCTATAACTGACAAATGACCAAAATACCCCTGTCTTGTTCAAACCATAAGTTGAGTTCTACAAATCCTATCAAGGACTTCTACCACTCAAATTAAAGCTAAGAAGATTCCCTTCAACATTCATGTTGACCAAGAGATCATAGGAATCATCCTACTAGGGCAAAAGTTGTCTGCAAGTTGGGTGACTTTCAAGGACCCAGATTCACATACTTCTGCTGACGTGTAATTTGTCAAAACCATAACTTGAGCTCTGTAACTCCTATCAAGGAATTCCACCACTCAAATTAAAGCTAAGAACAAGCTCTACAACATTCATGTTGTGGGGAAGATGAGATATCAATCACATCTAGAGCTAAAACTGCCTGGAAGATGGGGATCAAATTAGGGTTTTTTCACTGACAATCCTTGGAAACCCTGACTTGAAACTTCTCAAACTCTTCAATCATGATGAGTTGGTCTAGGAATCATCTTTATAACATCTCTATGCATCATTCCATGATCTCATGGCCCTTGGATTGGGTCTCAACCTTCTCCAAATCTTCAGCTGATCTAGGGTTGACCCAGTCAAAACCCTAATTCTGTCATTCATGGTTGAATCTTCTGAACTCTTGTATAATGACTTCTCTGGGCTTCATGATGGCTATTAAGACATCTCATAGGCTTTCTCAAAACATAAAGTTCATTCTCAAAGTCTCAGAATCATCTGAGGAGCACCCACAACTCTCAAGCTATGAAGCACACATCCTTGGTTTCAACCCACTTCCTCTGAGGTTCTCTTGAACTGTCTGATGAAGGTATCCACTTTCAAACACTCAATGAATAAATAATTGTTAGTCAAATTTTGGGGTGCAACAGCTGCCCCTATTCAAACGGCTTGAACCTGACTGGGTGAGAAGCGAACGGCTCTCACCCAATCAAGGTGCGAGACGATTGAATACCGGTAAACCCGAAAATTTGCCAACTGCACGAGCACACGGTACTCTGCGGGGAACAAATCTTCGAATATTGCAATGCTAGCTGCACGACCGCTAGCTGGAGAGATACTGATCTGACATCGCCGCCAGTTATCCTCGTTAACTTCTTCTGATATTGCCTTCAGACAACCACATCACCCAACATCGCCGCTGGAAGACTAAACCACCTGACATTATCGTCAAACAAGATTCTGAGGAACGCCCAACATCGCCGCTGGAACACCAAATCATCTGACATCGCCGTCAAGAACAACCATAACTTGGGGAAACAAGCGCCCAACATCGCCGCCGGAGACCTAAACCTGAATCACCAAAATATCCAACATCGCCGCTGGAGAAAATACAACAATGAACAAAATACCCCGCATCGCCGCTGGAGAGAATACAACACTGAACAAAATACCCCGCATCGCCGCTGGAGAAAATACATCTCTAAACAAAGTACCCCGCATCGCCGCTGGAGAACTAAAGGATCTGCGTCACCTAGGATCGCCGTCGGAAGACTGGATCACCTTGACACGCCCAACATCGCCGCTGGAAAACTGAATCTGACATCGCCGTCGGAAACAAACATCCTCTTAGAGACACTCGACATCGTCGTCGTACAAACATCATCTTTACTGGGGATTTAAAGAGTCTGACCTCGCCGTCAAACAAACATAATTTGACCTCGCCGTCGAATCCAAACGTTCAACCTCGCCGTCGAACAAACATCCAACCTCGCCGCCGGACAAATGATGATCTGACCTCTCCATCAAATACAAACGTTCAACCTCGCCGTCGAACAAACATCCAACCTCGCCGCCGGACAACTGATGATCTAACCTCGCCGTCAAATCCAAACGTTCAACCTCGCCGTCGAACAAACATCCAACCTCGCCGCCGGACAACTGATGCAACCCTGAACAATTCTGACCTGGGGTTCACCCCTGGTGAATGGAACAAAAGGTACACTTGCGTATTTGAAACTACTCCGCTGGGACTGAGAGACTTAACCGAGCACACTCTGATTTGGGGGTCACCCTCAGAACCATAACGAACATCGGAATACTGCTGCACGCTGCCCGCCGTAGAACCTCAACATTAAAGATATATGAAACCCTGGCCCCTGGCCACTCCAGATCCGCTGGAAAAAATATTCAAGTATTTCTGAATATGAATGAAACCCTGGCCCCTGGCCACTCCAGATCCGCTGGAGAATCCTCAAGTTCTTCTGAAGAAAGATGAAACCCTGCCCGTCGGCTATTCCAGCTTCAGCTAGAAAAAGCATCCTTGGCCTTCAAGGATGCATAGATCTGCCTTCAGGCAACTCCACCTCCGCTATAGAGCATCCGTGACTTCAGTCAGGGATATATTTCGGCCTTCAGTCCGAAAAATTAATCCTAGGTCATTCATGACCTTGGGGACAACCTTGCCCTTAGGCACCTTCGCTTTAGCTTAGGAAATCTGTGACTTCAGTCAAAGAAATGGTATCCAGAGCCATTCATGACTCTACGGGGATTCAAACACTTTGCCTTCAGGCAAAAACTCCGCTTCAGCTGGAGAAACATCTTCGACTTCAGTCAGAAGAAATACTATTCACTTGATCGCAATCAATCATCACCTCAGGATAACTGACTTGGTCTTCAGGCCAACACGAATCACTTTGAATACAAAATCTTGGAACCTTGTCTTCAGCCACACGTTGATTCATCAACAAGGACATCTGAGCTCATAGGAACCTTCTGATACCACCTCCAGGCGTTTACGAAATCAATCTTCAGATTAGACATCACTGTTGGAGCAGACATATCACGCTGCTAAGGACTTCAAGAATCATCTTGAACAAACAACTCCGTCGGGCACCTTCAAGAATCATCCTGAACTGATAACCTTTCTGGCGACTTTTATTCTGCCGGATATTCCAGGAATCTTCCTGGGCAACTTTTGTTGGGGACGCCACTGGGGAACTCGAGAATCATCCTGAGCAAACCAATCGGGAACTTGCGCTGAGGTCTTAAGAATCATCTTAAGCAAACGGCTCTGCTGAGGAATTCAAGAATCGTCTTGAAGACTTCGCTGGGGATCTCAAAAATCACCTTGAGCGAGCGACAGTGGGGATTACACCGGGGTCTTTAAGAATCATCTCAAGAAAACGACCTCGTTGGAGAGAATATCAGGAATCGTCCTGAGCAACTGGTCTCTTGGTGGGACACCTGTAAAACAAGAATGATAATAACCTAGATCATGCTTATGATGCGTATGCTTCGGCGCCATGCCCCACATGGTGGAAATGCTATGCGTTTATGCTAAATGCTATGCAATCATGCACAATGCTATGCAATCCCGTCAGCAAAATAAATGCCGAAGGGGAATTCCTCCTGTCAAGGAGAAAGAACTACTCAGATAGAGGAGTCATCCTGCTGAGGAGAACGTGGACATGCCAACATCAATCGGACTCTGTCTGGGGGATTGATCTTCCGGTTGACTGCTGCAGGGCAAACAACTTCAGCTGACTGCTGCAGGGGACGAAGCTCTACGAGAAACCTGGACTTGCTGATATCAATCATGAGAATGAACTGCGCGGCCGTCTCGGCTAACTCTTCTGGGGATGACCACTCTGTGGGAAAACAACTTCAGCTGCTCCCCACTCCACTGGGGAAAAACCAATCATGATCTGATCACCTTCCAAGGATTCGGCTCTCTTGGACATCTGCCAACTCGGCTGGGGAAGGAGAAATCATTCTGCTTCATTGGAGAGAGTGCAACTCTGGGGAAATACAGCATCAGCTGCCCCACGCTCTGCTAGAGAAACCACTCACGGTCTCAACTGCTTCCAAGGATTCTGCTTTTCTGCGGACTCAGCCGGGGAGAGAAATCATTCTACTTCACGGGAGAGTACGACTCTGGTGCGGAATTTCAATTTCGCCGGGGAAGAAAGAATCATCTGCCTTCGGGGGAGAGTACAACTCTGCAGGGGAATACAACATCATCCGTTCCAATACTCTACTGGGGAAGAGGGAATCGTCCAACTTCGGGAGAGAATACGACTCTGGTGGGGAATCTCAATTCCGCTGGAGACTTCAGTCTGGCGCCATTAGTTACTGCATATTTTGGCGTACGAACAATTCCCTACGAAACCTGTACTTGTGACCTGGTGCTGGGGCAACACCTGCTGCGGCGACTTTACTGAGGAAAACACGAGCTTCGGCACCCAAACATTTCTATGAAACCTACACTTGTGACCCGGTGCTGGGGGAGACATCATTCTTCGGTGCTTGACTCAGCTGATGAGGTGACGTTCCTTCAGGATGCGTCGGCTTGGGGAAAAGAATCATCTCTGCGTGGGGAGACATATCAATGCTCACTATTCTGATCCTGATTCTACGGAGGAGAGACTACTGAACTCTGCTGGAGGAGGAGGGCTCGCCCTGCTTCGGGGATGCGCCCGACACATCTTCTGGAAGGCGCTATACCTGCAACAACACAAACAAACAGACAAGATACCCTCCTTAAAGGGGGCCTATCAAGGTTATTATCTCGTGACACTTTTCAGGTAATTAATTGTTTTAACAATCAATGGGCCTAGGCCCGTAAGTTTATGTATGCGCATTTTATCAAAAAACATCGGCGTTTTCATTCGTAAACAAAACAGATAAATGCTAAACAGACAAGTAGAATTGCTGAATAATGTGCATTTTATTGATGATGAACCCCTGAATGGGCAAAAATGTTTTACAACAGAGGCAAACTCCTGGAATGAGGAAGCCGCACGAAAAAGAAAACATAAATATACATCAGTATATACAAATGTTGGCAATCGAGGCGTAGACGAACACCATGAGTTGATCCCTCTAAGACCGACTCGACTTTGATACTTCTCTGATGCTTCAGCTTCGGAAGAGATTGATTCAGATGAACGGCCCTCAGGTCCTCCGAACCACTGAACAATGAAAGTCTACACGCGGAACGCAGTCATTTGCTTATTCCAATCCCTAACTTTTGCGTGAACCGCCCTTTCGGGTTTTCAGTTCACCGGGATACCCTTTTTTGCCGAAGCCGCCCAGTGTAGGTTTTCGACTTCGCGGGTGTACATTTTTCAATATATCCCTAATTTTTGCCCGAACCTTTTATTCTGTTTTTGGTTCGCCGGGATGCCCCTTTTTTGCCTGGACTCTTTCTTTTTTGTCCAGCGGGTCTCTTTCAAGCAAAGTATTTTTTAACTGCGTCCGCGTTTACCGGGGATGCAAAATCTTCACCATCCATCGTGGATAACAACAAAGCTCCTCCTGAGAAGACCTTGCTGACGACATACGGCCCTTCGTAATTCGGAGTCCACTTGCCCCGGTGATCGGAGTGTGGCGGAAGAATCTTCTTCAGGACGAGATCACCCGTCTGAAAGCTTCTGGGACGCACCTTCTTATCATAAGCCTTCTTCATTCGGCTTTGGTACAGGCGACCAAATGCAATCGATGCTAATCTCTTCTCGTCCATCAGGCTGAGTTGGTTCAAGCGATTCGTAACCCATTCTGCCTCGTTGAGTTTTACATCAACCAAAACTCGCAAAGAGGGAATCTCCACTTCTAACGGTAGGACCGCTTCCATACCGTACACCAAGGAGAAAGGAGTTGCCCCGGTCGACGTACGCACCGTCGTACGATAACCGTGCAAGGCAAACGGCAGCATCTCGTGCCAATCTTTATACGTCACAACCATCTTCTGAACAATCTTCTTGATGTTCTTGTTGGCCGCTTCAACAGCGCCATTCATCTTCGGCCGGTAAGGAGATGAGTTGTGGTGTTCAATCTTGAAGCTCTGGCACAGCTCCTTCATCATCTTGTTGTTCAAATTCGAACCATTATCAGTAATGATCCGCTCGGGAATTCCATAGCGACAGATGATGTCCCTCTTTATGAATTTAGCAACCACCTGCTTGGTCACATTAGCGTACGAGGCTGCCTCCACCCATTTGGTGAAGTAGTCGATAGCTACCAGAATGAAACGATGACCATTGGATGCGGTGGGCTCGATCTTGCCTATCATGTCTATGCCCCACATGGAGAACGGCCAAGGGGAGGACATGACATTCAATGGGCACGGCGGCACGTGAACTTTATCAGCATAAATCTGGCATTTGTGACATTTCTTCGCGAATCTGAAGCAATCCGACTCCATAGTCAGCCAGTAATATCCTGCTCTCAGGATCTTTCTCGTCATGGCATGCCCGCCGGCGTGCGTACCAAATGTGCCCTCATGGACTTCCTCCATGAGCATACTCGCCTCTTTTTCATCCACACATCTGAGTAGCACGAGATCGTGGTTTCTCTTATACAGCACCCCATCAGGATTGAGATAAAAGTTTCCAGATAGCCTCCTCAGAGTCTTCTTATCCTGGGTGGACGCACCCGCAGGATACTCCTTAGTCATAAGGAAGGTCTGGATGTCGTGGAACCATGGCTTGCCGTCGGTGGCATCCTCGATTGCAAAGACAAATGCCGGTCTATCAAGGCGCGAAAGCACAATTCTTGGAGCCTCATTCCAATAGTTGACTTTATACATGGAAGCCAACGTGGCTAAAGCATCAGCCATTTGATTTTCAGCCCTGGGTACATGATGAAGTTCCACCCGATCGAAGAATGGAAGCAGCCTCCTGGCGTAATTCATGTATGGCACTAGATTCGCTTGACGAGTTTCCCACTCCCCTTTTATCTGATTGATTACAAGCGCTGAGTCACCATATATGTCTAGATTCTTGATTCTCAAATCAATTGCCTCTTCTAGACCCATAATACATGCTTCATACTCTGCTTCATTGTTGGTAACTGGAAACGTCAGTCTCGCAGTAAAAGGGATGTGGGATCCATGAGGAGTCGTGATGATAGCCCCGATACCACTTCCATAGGAATTAACCGCTCTGTCGAATATCAACTTCCACTGAGATTTCCTATCTGGCCCTTCATCGGGCAATGGCTCATCACAGTCCTTTGCTTTGAGAAACATAATGTCCTCGTCAGGGAACTCGAACTTCATTGGCTGGTAGTCTTCGATTGGCTGTTCGGCAAGGTAATCAGACAATACGCTTCCCTTAATGGCTTTCTGAGAGACGTACTGAATATCATATTCTGTTAACACCATTTTCCATTTGGCAATCCTGCCCGAAAGAGCCTGCTTCTCGAAGACGTACTTGATCGGATCCATCTTCGAAATTAGCATAGTGGTGTGATTGAGCATATACTGTCGTAGACGTTTGGCAGCCCAAGCTAATGCACAACACGTCTTCTCCAGCATCGAGTATCGAGATTCACACTCAGTGAAATTTTTACTCAAATAATAAATGGCATGCTCTTTTCTGCCCGTCTCGTCGTGCTGACCGAGAACACACCCCATACTATTCTCCAGAACCGTCAGGTACATGATTAATGGTCGTCCAGCCACTGGGGGTATCAAGATTGGAGGTTCTTGAAGATACTGCTTTATTTTATCGAATGCCTTCTGGCAATCCTCATTCCAAGTAATCGCCTGATCTTTCTTTAAAAGCTTGAACATCGGTTCACAAGTGGCCGTGAGCTGAGAGATAAACCTTGCAATGTAGTTTATTCGGCCCAGGAAACCACGAACTTCTTTTTCTGTTTTCGGCACTGGCATTTCTTGAATAGCTTTTATTTTCGCAGGATCAACTTCAATACCTCGCTTACTAACGATAAACCCCAATAACTTTCCGGACCGCACTCCAAAAGTGCATTTGTTAGGATTCAGCCTCAGCCTGAACTTCCTAAGCCTTCCAAACAGCTTCAACAAATTGACCAGATGCTCTTCCTCCGTTTGGGACTTTGCAATCATGTCATCAACATAGACCTCGATCTCATGATGAATCATATCATGAAACAAAGTAACCATTGCTCGTTGGTAAGTGGCCCCCGCGTTCTTCAGACCGAAGGGCATTACCTTATAGCAGAATGTTCCCCAGGGGGTAATAAACGTCGTTTTCTCCATGTCCTCCGGTGCCATCTTGATCTGATTGTAACCGGAGAAGCCATCCATGAATGAAAACACGGAAAACTGGGCTGTATTGTCGACCAATACATCGATATGAGGCAACGGGAAATCATCCTTAGGGCTCGCCCTATTCAAATCCCGATAATCGACGCACATGCGTACCTTACCGTCCTTCTTCGGTACAGGCACTATGTTGGCGACCCACGGAGGGTAAGTGGTAACGGCTAGAAATCCTGCGTCCAACTGCTTCTGGACCTCTTCTTTGATTTTTACAGCCATGTCTGGTCTCGTCCTCCTGAGCTTCTGCTTGACTGGAGGGCAATCTTCCCGCAACGGCAAGCGATGAACCACGATATCAGTGTCAAGTCCGGGCATATCCTCATATGACCAAGCAAAGACGTCACTATACTCTCGAAGCATCTCGACCAGCCTATGCTTGACATCATTCTGCAGCGCAGCCCCAACTCTGACATTTCTGACGAGCTCCTCAGAACCCAGATTTACAATCTCAATATCCTCCTCGTGAGGCAGAATAACCTTCTCCTCTTATCTCAACAAGCGAGCCAACTCTTTCGGAAGGTCTTCGTCTTCATCAATCTCATCCTCGGCTTGATAGATCGGGCAATCAAAGTCGTAGTGAGCCGTAGAGGGTCCAGAGTCGATGTCATCTGTTACGTGGATCCTGCAATAACAAGGGTTAAGTTTAAAGCAGGAATATGCAGGTTAGCACGAACCTCATTGCCATTTTGCTGTTTTTTCGAAATAAACATAAAATAGGAATAACAGAGAACACAATATTTGATTACGAAGAAAACGCCTTTTATTTATTAACAAAATGCATACACATAATCCAACAAGGCCCTGACAGTAAAACCACTATGCCCCGGGCAGGACATAGGGCTGTACAAAGATTGTAAAAAGCAAATCATTACTCTTCACTTGTCAGCTTGATAATCTCCTTGATGGTCCAGTTGTGGAGGTGCTCGCCCGGCTTGCTCGGTTGAATCCAGGCGTCAAGATCGCAATCACTGTCTCCGCTCTCCTCCGACGTTGCATTGATGCTCTCGAAAATTACTCCCCCCTTGGTGAATAGGATCGGCCCTTTCCCACGAGACGAGCTGCCAGAAGAAGATGAAGCCTCAGCTTCCGGAGAATATCCCAATCCAAACTTATCTTGCTTGATGGGTATATCCAAAACATGCCCCCAGCCTGGGGTGGAACCGGCTTCGACAACGGCCCTAGCTTCCTTAAACGAGGAGAGGTTCAACTCTTGCTTCTCTGTGACGACGGGAGCTACCTCCTTCACCCTGACGGTTTCAAATGCTTGGCAAAGCGTTTCATGGATCTCGCCATCCATTTCAACGTACTTAAAGGACGCCAGGTGGCTCACCATGATGTCCTCTTCACCACAGACGGTTACTATGCTGCCCCCAACAGCATATTTAAGCTTCTGATGCAGCGTGGACGTTACGGCACCAGCAGAATGGATCCATGGCCGACCTAAGAGGCAACTATAGGCGGGCATGATATCCATGATATAGAAAACTGCATTGAACGTCTCTGGACCAACTTGAATTGGCAGGGTCAATTCTCCGAAGACGTGGCGCTTGGTTCCGTCAAAGGCTTTCACGACTAGATCGCTGGGCGTGCACAGCAGTCCACGGGTATCCAACTTCATCAGTGCCTTCTTTGGAAGCACGTTAAGCGAGGAACCTGTATCCACCAGGACATGTGACATAATCGTGCCTCTGCACTCTATCGAGACGTGCAAGGCGCTGTTGTGATCTCTTCCCTTAGGAGTCAGCTCTAGATCTGTAAATCCCAGCCCATTACCAGCATTAACATGAGCTACTACTTCCTCGAGTTGATTTACTGATATCTCCTGCGGCACGTATGCAGCATTCAATACCTTCAGTAACGCGTTGCGGTGCGCCTCAGAGCATAGCAACAGGTTAAGAATCGAGATCTTTGACGGAGTCTGATGAAGATGATCTACAATTTTGTAGTCGCTCTTCTTGATTAGTCGCATGAACTCTTCAGCATCTTTAACCAGCAAGTCCTTCTCTGCCCCTGCAGGGACCTCTTCAACAGCTTTACCTTTACCCTTATCCACAGCGTCAGCCCGAACCACTTTCTCTGCTGCAACCTCTGCTGGTGCGAACACTCTTCCGCTTCTAGTGATACCACTGACCTCGGTAAGATTCTGCATAGTTGATCCGAACGGCTCAAGCTCTATCTTCTGACCATTACAATAAACTTCGGCGCCATAATGCCATGGAACGGCATTGGTACTCTCGAATGGGATTGGTCCGGCCCTGGTGATGGTGATAGTAGGCGGACGGGGCGCCGAGATGGTAATAGGGTGACGAGGAATAGTAATGGTAGCAACTTCATCTGCCTGCTTCAGCACGACTTCCCCTGATGCACTCTCAACGCTCCGGCTGAATTGCAAAATACCCTCGGACATCAGACTTTGGATACCTTCGATCAGCTGCTCACACCCATCGGGAAGCGTAACACAAGCCATACATAGTTCCCCACATCCAGGGAAGAAGCCTTTCTTTAGCAACTTAGCCTTGACAAAACTCAACGGCGTCTTCAAATCTTTGACGTCAGTCAGCAAGTCCGCACTCTCCTCGGTGATAACAGCATTCACTCCGCCCCCCTTATGATGAGGCATCGGGTTTTTGGTGACGTTAGGCACGTTGTCAGAAAAGTTGATAACCTTGGCGTCCACCAAGTCCTGGACTTTGTGCTTAAAAGCTTTACAATTCTCAATCGTATGGCCAGGTGCCCCAGTATGGAATTCACAAGTAGCACTGGCATCATACCCCGGTGGTGGTGCCCCTGTTAAGGGAGCCATTGTCCTCTTTTGAACTAATTGGAGCTGGAGCAACGTTTGCAAAAGCTGTGCATATGACATAGGTGGAGTATCAAACTGACGGCTTGACAGGGGAGCCCGATTCTGATATCTTTTATACCCCTGATTATTCTGCTGCTGAGGTTGCTGCTGCTGTGGCTGCGGCGGAGCAGCTGGAATGTTTATGCTAGCAATCTGAGGCTGAGGGCCCTTGCCCTTTCTCCTAGCATTAGTGACAGCACTGGCATCTCCCTCTCGACGCTTGCCAGTATAGGGTTTCTTGCTACCTCCTCCAGCTGAGGATGATTTGCCCTGAATTTTTCCGATCTTTATACCGTTCTCAACATGCTCGCCCAAAGTGATGAGAGCCGAGAATGTTCCAGACATGCCACTGACCAGCTTTTCATAGTAGATTCCGGGAAGGGTGGCCACGAACATTTGTACCAACTCACGCTCAACCATCGGCGGTTGAACCCGAGCAGCCAATTCACGCCACCGCTGGGCGTACTCTTTGAAGCTTTCATTGCTCCGCTGTGAGAGATTCTGGAGCTGAACTCGGTTGGGAGCCAAGTCGCTATTATATTGATAGTGGAGAACAAACGCTTCTGCAAGATCTTTCCAGGTGCGCACAGTAGCGGGCTCCAAACCCATATACCATTCGAGCGATGGCCCAGAAAGACTATCCTGAAAGAAGTGCATCAGCAGCTTCTCATCGTCAGAATAAGCGGACATCTTTCTATAATAAGATCGGAGGTGGACCCGGGGGCAAGTAGTGCCTT
The DNA here is from genome assembly GCA_963859935.3 of Lathyrus sativus. Taxonomy (NCBI): domain Eukaryota; kingdom Viridiplantae; phylum Streptophyta; class Magnoliopsida; order Fabales; family Fabaceae; genus Lathyrus; species Lathyrus sativus. The sequence continues at coordinate 35,470,228 of OZ012739.1, read as the reverse complement.
TATACTTCTCAAAGGTAGGCACCTTGAATTTGTGGGGTACTTTAAAGTCAGCAATCAACCCGAGGTTGGACATGTCAACGCCCAATGTGTTCTGATTTTCTATACTTCTCATCTTGTCTTCCAGCGCCTTAAACCTGAGTCGGGCTTCAGCATTCAACTCTGCCTCTACGCCTCTCTGAGAGAATATGTCATCCTGATGGTCCTCCAGCCACGGTTGAGGCACCACCAGATTTCCCGCACCAGCATTGCCGTTGACCGGCCCCATGTTAACATTGGCTCCCAAACTACCATTGACGGCGCCAGCCGCGTTGAGTCCGAGATTAGTCATAAGATTGCCGTTAGCACTGCCGTTGCCCCCGGCAGCAGGAACAACGTTCTGCGGAGTATCCCCTTGAGGAGGAGTAGGCACGGCCCCTCCGTGAAGTATGCCATTACTGTCAACCCTGGAGATCAGAGGTTGAACCAGAGTACGAAGCTGATCTTGACCATTCGCGACCACCTGCATCAGCTCCATAAAACGATCCATCCGCTCACGGAGCTCTTGAACATCTGACTGTACCTGGTCCATGATTCTCGTCTGATTAGCGCGAGTTGAGTAGCGGTGGATGGGTCTTTGATCAATCCTGGAGATCGAAAGCAGCGCGGAACCTGAAAAACCTGTTAACAATAAAGGTTAGGAAAAGCAATAAGATATACGTCATGCAAATATGCTTCATGCAGATGCATGCGTGTGTCTGTGTGTGTGGGAGATTTTTCCCCGATCCTAGTGCCTTAGTGACGGTGCTGATAATAACAGGAGGAAGAAGAAATTTGAGCCCAATCATGGAAACATCAATCTCATATATATATATGGAAAGGCCTGTCGAGGCAATACACAGTATCAGCGAGTACAAATCAACAGCATGACCTCAACCAACAAGTCTGGTGATGGTCAGCATACATCAAGGATCAAAAACAACAGGGATATAACTAGTCAAGTATGGCCACGGGCGCGATACTCCGCTAATAACTCCCTTGTCTCCGAATGATCTGGCGAAGTGAGCAACCCCTCGACGAGTAGTTCCCTCTGCCTGATAGTATGCTGAAGCCCCTGAACTGAACTCTCCCAAGCGCCCTCGCCAAAGCAATCCTCCAGCTTCCGCTTCTTAGACTCAAACATCAGCTTATGCTCCTTCAGGCTAGCAATAGCTTTGTTGAGACGGGCTTCAGCGGAGTACCTACGGGCGGTCTCTTCATCAAACCTCCGCTCACTGTCTTTTACCTCGGCTTCTAGCTTAGAAATCTGCAGCATCAGCTTGTCTTCTCGCTCTTTCCTGGTGGCCATGGAAGTCTTCCAATGCTGGTCGAACTTAGATATTCTCCGGTATGCTTCCTCCAAATGCTGCTTCTTCGTAGCTAGCTGTCGCTACTGCGAAAATCGGCGCCGGCTTGACAGGAGAGTCGCCACCGTGCGTTATTTATCCCTCAGAGCGGGAAAGGGAACGCTCGAAGTAAACCTCGCAAAGACGGGAAAAGGTATGGTCATCGCAACCAAAACCTGGATTCGGGAGTCGGTTACGCAAGGGGAAGGTATTAGCACCCCTCACGTCCATCGTACTCGATGGGATCCACGCTTGATGTTTATAGGTAAAAGGGTGTGTTATCTATCTACGCTAATGGCTGGTCTGAAAAGAAAAGAAAAGGACAGGACTCGACAGAACATACGGTGTTCTGGGCCTACGTATTCCCTCGTGCAATGGGAAAGTCAGAGTCAACGTAGTTCGACTTCCTACGTCTAACGGGGGAAAGGTTGCTCGCCAGGACATCGCGTCCTGTGCCTACGTACTTCCACACAGTATGGAAGATCAGAGCAAACGTAGTTCGACTAACTACGGGTAAACAGGGGCTCTCACACAGCAGTGAGAAAACAAACTGGTCTCTAAGGCTCGGGAACCTACAAATACGATCTGGTCTCAAATGCACTCGGGCAAGAGAAAGGGATAACAATTAGTCGTTAGCGGGAAAGTCTCGATCGCACAGCCGCGAGAGAACTAAAGTTAGTCGTTAGTGTGCTCGCTAGGATATCGCATCCTATGCCTACATATCTTCGTCTGGTACGAAGAATCAGAGCAGCTGTAGTTCAGCTAACTACGGATCAAGCTACTCAAAAGCTCCTACAGAAAGGAAAGGGAAATCCTAGAACTATAGCTGAGAAACAGGGGAACCTTCCTACTGCTATCACACCTGGTTGACCATCCTAATGTCTATCATAACAACTCCGCAGCGGAGAAGTCAGAGCTCCTAAGGGATCATGGCAACAGGACTAAACTACAAACAAGAAACTGCAACGTAAAGGAATACTGAAAATATGCATGAATGCAACAAACAAGGCGCAGAGGCCGCAAACCACAGAGGCAAGGGAGCTCAGCTCTACCGAATACCAACAAGCAAAGCCACGCAATAACAAACAAGCAGAAGGAGGACCACCTCAACTTCTCATGCACACAAAGTCTACTTCTAAGATGCACCTATTCAGAACTATCTAGATGAACACCTAAGTCTAATGCAACATAACATCACACAAGTTAAACAATCCAAAGAGACTAACCCTGAGCAGGGCCTCCAACAAACCTGAAACAATCTCCTAATCTATCTCTAAACAAAACTCTATACAAAGCCCTAAGCAAAGATCTAAGCAACAAATCTAATCAAAACCTTAAGCAAGAGGAATCAATCCCAGTCTCCAAGCTTCAGAATAAGCTTACCAGAGAAAAGGGAGCTAAGCAGACAAGCCCATAGTGCTTTCCTCAGGAAAGTACCAGGAGGTTACTACTCAGGAGTCATATCCTATGCGGCTCGACAACTGTGATCAGTTTACATTCCTCCTCAGGAGAAATTAAACTCACATGAAGGCTCCGGCGTCACTGGATATTTGAGAAAAAACCTATATGCACTAAGGGAACTAAGTGAGCAGACTCATAGGACCTTCCTCAGGAAAGTACTAGGAGGCTGACACTTAGGAATCGTATCCTACGTGGCTCAACAACTGTGATCAGTTTACATTCCTCCTCAGGAGAAATTAAACTCACAAGTTGGCTCCTACATCACTGGATACTTAAGAAATCCTAGATAAACTAATGGAACTAAGTGAATAGACCCATAGGACCTTCCTCAGGAAAGTACTAGGAGGCTTCCACTTAGGAATCGTATCCCATGTGGCTCAACAACATGTGATCAGTTTATATTCCTCCTCAGGAGAAATTAAACTCACAAGTCGGCTCCGACATCATTGGATACTTACGAAAGAGGTGAGAAGGAAGGATGAAAGTCATTCATAGTGCCTTCCTCAGGAAAGTACCATAAACTCCCTTCAAACTTCGGGATCTCGAACCTCACGAACAGACAACAAGCTTCTAGACTAAGCCTCAATCCAATGCATCCTCGCAAGCTCCAACAGGACCTCAATCAGCTCCCACCTTCAAGAAGAACCCACAGGCCAAAAAAAACCACAGGAGACTATCTCTGAAGTTCAACCACAGTTGACCTTCAAAGTCAGAAGTCACCCAGACTTCTCCTATCTTCAGGCTCAGACAAATCATATCAGAACATCCCATGAAAATCTATCAAAAATCTATGGGGAGACCTACATGGCTCTAGGATAACATACTGAAAAATCAGAACAAAATTCAACACCAGATGAAAGAACTAAAATCAGCAACACAGGCGTATCCACAAACCAATTTAATCAACATCAATAACAGTGAAAAAATGCAATTAAAATGAAAATGCATGATTAAGCTAATATTTTTGTATTATAAAATTCTACACTGAATTACGAGTCTACAGAAAAAAGAACGGAATTATTCGACTAAATCTACCATTTTTTATGAATTTTCTAATGATATGCATGCATTGAAAATATTAAAAACATCAATTAAAATGGAAAATATACACAAAATAACAAACAAAAATAAAATGTCATTTTTATTTTTATTTAATTTTCTAGGAATTATGATGAAATGGTAGAAAAAAGAATTATTAGAAAAAACAATTATTTACATTTTTTATGAATTATTTACAAACATGAAAATATAAAAGAAAAAAACAAAATAAAAGAAAATGGAATAAAGCTGGGGGGTTTAAACAGCAATGGTTATGAGTTATTCTCATTGGGCCCTGAAGGAGGGGGTGCAGCTAGCACTAGGGCGCAGGGCCCATGTTTGAAATCAAACAATCAGAAAAAAACCTATGGGGGGTGCCGCTAGCAGATTTCCAGTTCATATCTCAATGGGCTCAAACGAGTGGGGTGCGAAAAGCAATGTGGGCATAAGGCCCAAATCCAAATCACTCAGCTTTCTCACACGCCAGGGGGGTGAGATGATAGCAAAACGGCATGCTCTCAGTAATCACAATTGGGCTTAAACGAGGCCCAAGGTCTATGCACAAGCAGTAACACAGGGGGGGGGGGTACGAACAGAAGATAACCGAGTATGCTCAGCAAAAAGGTTTGTGGGCTCAACTAGGCCCAAGTCCATCCCAACCTCTCAGCAACAAAATCCCACGCTCTCTCACAAACTTCTCCCACTGTTCACACACGTTCCAATCCAAACCCTAGCGCCTCTCAAACACTCTCTCAACCTTTTCTGAAACTGCTCAAATGCCACCGAAAGTCCGGCCGCCGCCCATTGTCAGCAACCTTCAATCCTAGAACACCTTCAATCAAATCCTCACAACATCTACCGCTATCATTGAACTACACTCAGAAGCCCAAATCGCAACTTATCTACCCCACAGAACCTACCGTTCAACTAAACAGAGGATCTACTCTAAATCAATCAACCTAACAATCAAGCTAAAACGATATAGAGAAGGAATAAGGAGAGAACCTGGAGGAATGTGGGCGGAGATTCTGAGAAGACTTCGAAGGATCTTGAGGTTCTTGAAGGAAATCCTGAACGAATGACGAACTCACTTGAAGACCTGGCGAAATGTTGACGGAATCTGAACGATGATCTCGCTGACGGACATGCAACGGTGCTCGCGGAAGAAAAATCAGGATCGAGTTCTGAAGGAACTATGACGGCGGTTGACGAGGAGCGTATGAATGTTGGCGAAGAAACAAAGATCTGGAGATCGATGAAGGTCCTGATGAGTTCCTTGTTGAAGGCGAAGAGTTCTGGAAAAATGATTCTGACTACTACGTGATTTCGTGAGCGATATGAGGAATGTCCGGCGGTGGTTAATGATTGTCTGGTTGAGGATTATATCTGAAGGGAGAATTCAAGTGATCGGAGAGAATTGTTTGTTGATGAAGATCGGAAAAGAATAGCGGTGATGATCGGAGAAGGAAGAGGAAGAGCGAAAAATCGGATTTCTGGTAGTTTTGGCGTTCTCCGGCGGAGTTGGCGGTGGCCGGAGTCTGTTGGCGGTGGCCGGAGTCTGTTATCGCCGGATTTGCATGCCCGGCGAGGGGTTTCCGGTGAGGAAGTGGCGGAGATGACAAGTGTCCTGGGTTGGTCAGAAGGGCTGCGTGCATGGGATACGCGTGTCCTAGGGGAGAGAGTAAGGATAGGGTGGCGTGGCAGGAGCACAATGATTACGCGTGGGTCTCTTTCTGACACGCATGCACTAATGAAAAGTGGGGCCTTCTGCAGTTAACACGTGTCGTCTCTATTTATTGCACTGATATTCGCTGGGACTTTCTAGAAATTTCTGGGAGTAGACTGGACATTCGCTGACCTCTTCCTGGATCTTTTTTGGACCCATGATGAGCAAAAAACCTGCGTTGGGCTGGATTACTGGCACTAAGGCCCAAACGAAAATAACCAAACAAAAACTGTAAAACTGAATTAAAACTTATTTAAGACTAAATGAATCGTTAAAGCCTAATTAACTGACTAAATCAACCTAATTAAATCTAAAAATGATTAAAAGCTCTAATTAATTCTATATCACCCTAATTAAATCTAAAAAAATCAATTAACCTAATTAAACTCTAAAAAGTCAATTAACCTAATTAAACTCTAAAAAGTCAATTAAAGTCTAATTAATTCTATATTTCTACTAATTCTATTAAACTTCTACCATTATTTAATACTAGTAAGTCTATTATTAATAAAAGAAAAACTATATTATTTTCTATATTATCTAAAACAATTAAAACTCTACTAATCCAAATTTATCATTCTATTTAATATGCTAAGAAAAATTCACTAATATTCTAAAAATGATAAAAGCTATTTAAATTCTATTAAAAATTCTACAAATGATTAAAATCTATTTAAAATATTCTATAAAATTCTAAAAAGAGGATTAAGCTATTAAAATATTCAAAAACCCTATTTAAATTCCAGAAAAAATCTATAAAGCCTATTAAAAATTCACAAAAGTCTATAAAAATCCTAAAATGCAGATGAATGCAAATGACCCCCATAAAAGCGCACACGAGACCAGATCGAATCGAACAGAGATCCCCGGGCATCAGAATATCCCCAAAATTACTGTGCAAGCTAAAAATCACTGAGGAGCGCACAATTTCCCGAAAATAAAACCCTGGTGATCTGGACTAGATCTGCCACATCTGATAGACGAAAATCAAGCTGTAAACTCTGATATCCCCTGTTTGCACAAAAATCATCTGCCTGAGTTGCGAATATGAATTTAAATCATGAGTCAGATAGGAGAACCGGTTGGTCAAATTTTAGGGTGCAACAACTGCCCCTATTCAAGCGACTTGGACCTGAAGGGTTTGGAGAGCGCTCAGCCTTCAAACATTCAAAGGTACGAGACGGTTGAATACAAATAAAACCCGAAAATTTGCCAACCGCGAGCATATACTGTAAACTGCTTGGAGAATAAAGTCCAGAAAACCGAGTCCAGTCATTATGGCACCAAACTGATCAATCATCTGATAAAGAAACCCTGATTTGAATACCCGTTGCTTGTGATACCCCATATAACAAACCCTGAGGGCTGCAACAACATACTTGATCCTTTCACATTGCCTACTGATAGGCAGGAAGAAAAATATACTCACATCGCCCAAAGATGGACGGGAAGACACCCTGATTGAATACTCACCTTGTCTAATGATAGACGGAAAAACAACATTAATCTCCCAATTCACCTTGTCTAAGGGTAGACGGCATTATCCTGATTGATAAAACAAATCAATATTCACATCGTCTAAGGGTAGACGGGATCATCCTGATTGATGAAACAAATCAATATTCACATCGTCTAAGGGTAGACGGCAAGCAATAATCTCCGAATTCACATCGTTTAAGGATAGACGGGATCAAATTCTTAATCTCCATACACACATCGTCTAAGGATAGACGGCATCATCCTGATCGATGAATCAATCAATATTCTCATCGTCTAAGAGTAGACGGGATCGTCCTGATTAATGACAAATCAATTCACATCGTCTAAGGGTAGACGGCATCAAATTCTTAATCTCCATACACACATCGTCTAAGGATAGACGGAATCATCCTGATCGATGAACAAATCAATATTCACATCGTCTAAGAGTAGACGGGATCATCCTGATTAATGACAAATCAATTCACATCGTCTAAGGGTAGACGGCATCAAATTCTTAATCTCCATACACACATCGTCTAAGGATAGACGGAATCATCCTGATCGATGAACAAATCAATATTCACATCGTCTAAGAGTAGACGGGATCATCCTGATTGATGAAACAAATCAATATTCACATCGTCTAAGGGTAGACGGCAAGCAATAATCTCCGAATTCACATCGTCTACTGGTAGACGGCAAGACACCATAACGCAATTCAACACCATCCCTTGAATTTCAGAATCCTCCTGTCTACGGGAATTGATGGAAAGATCAACATCTTTGAAGGGGCCACATCGTCAGTATGGACCGACGGTAAGAAAAACCACCTTTTAAGGAACCATGTCGTCAATAAGAATCGACAATCACGAAAACTGAACATTCTTCGAAGAGCCTCGACATCAATAAGGATTGATGGTCAGAAAAGTCCCTCTTAAACGTCATCATATCCAATAACCAGAAAGAGAACCAATATCCAAAATCATTTTGAAACCCCTCAACAACCAAGGATAGCCGGAGAAGACTCGCTGGGGAAACACTTCATCATATGTATGATCTGGCAATAAGAAACCCGCTGGACAGTAACCAAACTTCACATCGTCTACTGATAGACGGAAAGAAAAGCCACTTGCTGGAGAAACCCTGTTTTGAACCTTATTGAAAATCCATCAAAACTTCACATCGTCTACTGATAGACGGGAAGAAAAGCACATCCTGGGGGAACCCCTTCTTGAAACCTTACTGCGACCATCCACAATTTCACATCGTCTATGGATAGACGGAAAGCAAACCACACTCGTACTCAAGACGTCTAATGCTAGACGGAGAAATCCACTTATTGGAGGAACACATCGTCAATATGAATTGACGGGAAGAAAAGTCTGTCGACCTCAGATGACTGCTTGATCAAAGCATAATCGTTGTATGATCTGAGATACAAATAATCTGCTGAACTGTCTGAATACTGTTGCTGGATAAATGCCCCTGAACTGATCACAGAGTAATTCACGCGCCATATGAGGCTGATAGAAAATCTGACTTATGCTTCGTATGCACATGCATATGCTTTAATTTCTCTACAGCGTAATGCTCCATTCTGGATAGAAATGCTACGCATTTTGACCATGATATGCAAGTATGATGCAAGTATGATGATGCATGCAATATGCTAGTGCAGGCTCGAGCTGCCGGAGAAGGCCGGGTACAGAAAACCACTTCAGCAAAATAAATGCTGAAGGCGAGGCCAACTCTGCTAGGGATAAACCCGGATATCACTGAATCGTCCTAGCAAAATAAATGCTGGGAGAGTGAAATCAACTCCGCTGGGGATATTGGGAACTTAACCGAACACCTCGACGAAGTAATACCCTGCTGGGGTATATAACTCCGCTGTGGAATAGCAGACGTGCTGAATATGATTGGACTCCTCTGGGAATAACTTACCCATACCAATGACAAATTGGTCTTTGCTGGAGAAAATGGAGGGGGCCCTCCTGCGTACTGACGAAGCTCGGATCTGGAAATTGATGCGCCAACACGGATGGGCTTCACAGTAATCGCAAACTTGGATTTGAGCTCTTAAGCTATCTTGCTGGGTCAGGCACTACTGACGCTGGAAAATATTCTTTCTGAATACACAGCCTTTTAGTGAAGAGTCAAGGGGTAGTGACACGACTTCCCGCATTCATCTCGCTCTCGAAAATCGGCTGCATCTGCTCGAATAACCCTGAATGGCCTTGCTGGTACGGAGAAGACCAATCCTTTCTCTTCTGATACGCCCCAGCCTACAGGACATCTGTGGGGATAGTCCCTGAAAGGAAACCTGCAAATCTGTTCCTTGATGGTCTGATATAACATGCCTCAGTGTTCTGAACTTCCAAGAGATACTTCACCTTGAATGCTTCTCGAGTAACTTCTGCGTGCTTAAGATAGTCTGCCCCTGACTGCAACGACCTTGCTCTTGATTAGTTGATTCAGAGCAGTGCCTTTGGCTACGCCGTATTCGCCTGAATCTTAACCTGATTGCCCCAGAATAACTGACTTCGAAAAGCTGACCTGACTGGGGATCACAATAAAAGCTTGCCCCTGCTTTCGGAACATTCGGGCGTTCTGCATTCTATCTTGACCATTCTTTCCATTGTAGGAAGCTTTTCTGCTGTCAAGCGCTTACCCGCAAGTAAAACAAGTTGTTTTGCATAAAAGATGTATTAATGCAACACATATGACAGCTTTGACATCCAATCCGTTCACTGGGAAAAAGAAAAACAGTTTATGGCACATGATGCATAAAACATTTATCAACATCAGTACCAACATGGTAAGAGGAACCTTTTTAGGAGTCAGAATTGACGCGACCTTTACCGGAGTATGCTTTCGAAACAACCTGCTTCAATTAGGACTTTTGAAGGTTGTAATGTGGTCAGGTTCATGGTTTTGAAGGAAAGGATAAAGGCTCAAAGTTTGCTTTAACCCACCCGTTCTCCTTGATGTTCTCCCATCCTACGTTCAGCTAATTTGACCTTAGCGCTCACCTCTCAGAGGTTGAAAGATAGGAATGATAGTTCGAGAAATCATGATCGTTGGAGTGACAGCCACTCACCTTTCGTCTTTGACACTTGAGGTCACACGACTCGTATTTCCATCGAGGATTTTTTCTTTTGATCCTTTTCATCTTTTTCTTTTCATACCCCTAACTTTTGCCTGGACTGACTCCTTTTGAGTTTCTTTTGATTTTTTTAAGTCCAGCGGGATGCCCTCATTTTTGCCTAAGTCATTTGTTTTGAAGTTTTCTTGACTTAGCGGGCTTTTGATTCTTTTTTCATTTTTCTTTCGAACAAGTCGTGTGACACTGGTTGCCTGACTCTTTGGGAAATGATGTGGCTGTCCCACTCTTGATTGAACCATTGTGGTCTTTTAGGCACGACCTCTAGGGACGTGATTGATCCTCGAACGGACACTCCTTTTGCAATTTGGACGCTTGGCCAAATTAGCTAACACCTACCCTGCCCCAGGTTAAAGATCGAGGGTTTTTCATTCACAGAAAGAAAACTCCTACTACAAGGCTCAAAGGGGTTGACAAGGGATTATCTTCCTTATATCTCCGGTGTTTAGGGATTTGAAACAATGCCTGTACATCATCAACAGGTTTATTTCAAAAGCATACAATCGGAATTTGCATGTCGGTCATTTTCGTCATCCTCCCCAAATTCCTTCTTAACCAAGCAGTGGATATTTGCAAAACACAGTTAGTGAACATGAATGGATTCAATCAAAACATGCATACTTATTTCATTATCATCAATTTGAAATGAAAACAACAAGTTTTACAAACAAGCTTACGAATTCAAACAGGAAAGCAACTACAAATGTAAAGAAATGACAAGCTAAAACAAAGAAAATATGCTAGCTTCTGAAAACCGGGCTTTCACATTTGCCCTGCTGCTGAACCAGCTATCTTCGCAATCATTAGAGACAATTTGATGCGGTCCTGATCTGCTTTCAACGACTCAACCAAATTATAGAGCCCTTCCTCCTTCATTCAGATGATTCTAGGACCTCTTGGCCCGAAGCTGATTGCTGCACTATCAAGCAAATCCTGCACTTGGTGCTTAAAAGCATGGCAACTTTCTATATCGTGACCCGGGGCTCCAGAATGAAACTCACAGTGCTTGCTTGCATCATAGCCAAACGGGGGAGTTCCCGTTATTGGTGCCAGAGTTCTTTTCTCTACCAGATTCAATCCCAACAATGTCTGCAACAACTCGGCATATGTTGAGGGAGGCTTCTCGAACGCTCTTCTCGGTTTACTACCCTGGAATCTTCGCTGAGCTTGCTGTGCCCCCTGCGGTGGCTGCTGCTGCTGGTATTGGGTTGACCCTTGAACACCCTTTGTATCAAATGCAACATTGGTTTCTTGACCTTCAATGTACTGATTAACGCTCTCCTTATGCTTAACCATTTTCTTTCTTAGATCTGCCCCAGGAATAGGCAACAATTGTGGGCCTGGAGATTCTGACACCATGGAGTCCAGGATACGCTGCTGACCCACTGCAGCTTTAGAAACATCTGTCATTGTAGCATCGCTCGAGACAGGAGCAATATGCACAGCTACGCCGCCCGGCGTGAATTCAATATCGTGCGAGTCAATCAGGTCTTGAACATTGTGCTTAAAAGCATGACAGCCCTCGATGTCATGTCCGAATGCCCCAGAATGAAACTCACATTGCTTGCTGGCATCGTACCCTTGAGGAAACGCTCTCGTTGGTGGTGTCAACGTTCTCTTCTCAACCAGATTAAACCTCAATAAGGTCTGCAAGAGCTCAGCATAGGTCATAGGTGGTGCCTCAAATATTCTCCTTGGCTTTCCTTCCTTGATCCTCTGTTGAGCCGGATGTATCTTCTGTTGCTGCTGCTCAGGTTCCACATGCACAGGTGGCGCGAGCTTCTTCATTGCGGCTTCAAATAGCTGATCGTCTTCTTTTCTAAGCACATTCTTGACTACCTCCATGATCAAGCTCATTTGGGTCTTCAGCTGACTGTTCTCCTCTTTGAGAATCTTCTGCTCCAGACGCATCTCTTGCATGTCTCTCATCATCTGCCCCAGCTGGCTTTGGACTTCGATCAATTCAAACTGATTCTGTTCCATGTCTCTGGAGGAATTCCTGCAACAAACTGGATGATGAGGAAATAAGGCCCACGGTTCTGATATACCTGTTAAATGATAATGCAACGCAGAAAGCAAACACACATTCGTAACGAGATAAAGAGAAACTCAAGCTATAAGCACACAGACGAACATCTCCCACATATGTATAACCAACAAAATCAGCAGGTAAGCACAAATGAGTATGAATACAATGACCCCAGCCAACAATCCTGGCGGTGGTCGGCAAATACTAGTGCACAAAAGCTAAACGGGTTAAGCAAAGAAAACAGATACGACACCCGGTACAGAAACCTCTAGAAACTTCCCCCATATTCAACTGAACTCTCCGATTGACAATCTTCAGAGCACACACTTCCTGTGGAGTCTTCCATGACATTAACTGACGAACCCGCACAACTGGAAGGTGGAAAATCATTAATCTGAACAAAACCCTGAGAAGTGATGCAAATACGGCTGGAGTCTAACAGATCTTGAATCTGGCTTCTAAGCACTTTACAATCATTGGTTGAATGCCCCTGTGCCCCAACATGGTACTCACAGCGGGCGCTGGCATCAAAACCTGGAGGATACGGTGGAATCACCGGCTTAGTCTCTTTCGGCACTATCAATCCACTTCTGAGCAGATCTGGCAACAACTGACTGTACGACACCGGTAGCTGAGTAAACTGCCTCTCAGGCTTCCTTGGTCTTCGTGGAGCATGCTGACGCGATCGGCGATAGGATGATCGTTGACTTGAAGTGTCTGAAAACTGATCCTGAGATGCTAGAGATTCTGAGGTGGCATCATCTCCTTCCCACTCCTCTTGAGAACTGACAACTGACTCAATCTTATTAACGGGGATGTAAGGAACACCTCGAAACTTTCCACTCCTGAGTCCTCTCTCAACAATCTCTCCCAGCCTCATCAGGCCCGCAAAGCTTGTGCAACTGAACAATTTGTCAAAATAATGGCCTTTCAGAGTACCCAAGAAGATGTCAACCAGTTCCCTTTCCGGAAGCGGTGGTCGAACACTAGCAGCCAATTCCTTCCATCTTCGCAAATACGCTCTGAATGATTCATTCTCCGCTTGAGCTAACTCTTGCAGATCTACGAGACTAGGAGTCAAATCCAGGTTGTAATCGTACTGCTTCATGAAAGCTCTGGCTAAATCCACCCATGATCGAATCTGATTACTCTCTAATTGCACATACCACCTCAAGGATGCCCCAGTCAGGCTATACTGAAAGCAATGGATCATCAATTTGTCATTTCGCACAAACGAAGTCATCCTTCGACAAAACATCATCAAATGCAACTTCGGACAGCTATCTCCTGTGTATTTTTCAAATTCCGGCACTTTGAACTTGTACGGCAACACGAGGTCAGGGACCAAGCACATGGCTACAGCATCCAGGTTAACGGCATCTTTCGCTTCCAAGGCTTTCATTTGCTCTTCCAACACTCGGACTCTTCTACCATCGTCAAGAGCTCTTGGATCTACTAACCCGGTCACTGGAATATCTCTCCGGTAATTCATCACAGGGAAAGCAACACATTGATTGTTAACAGGAGGATAACGTTCATTTCGGGCAAGAAACTGCTCATGCCGATCTCTGTTCTCAACAGTTGGCTGTACAACTTGGTCTGCAGTAAGATTGTTTGCTTGCGGGAAGCCTTTCATAGAATCATACTGATGGTTGGGCGCCGTGGCGAACCTTGCCAAAGTGTTAGGAGCCTGGAAATTGCCTTCAGACATAGCCACCAATTACCTGTAACCGACTATGCTGCTTGATTCTGCTCAAATCCGCTTCAGCCCCTTGGTTGTCTTCGACACTCCACTCTTGCCTCAAACAATTCCCCGAGAATCACTTTCTGGTGAAAACAAAGGCTGGATAAGTGCTCTGACCTGCTAGAGAAATGCTATGCAGTATGATTTATGCAAACAGAAATACAAAAATGCTAACGTGCATGTGTGCATTGGAGATATTTTCCCTCCAATTCCAGTGTCAGTGGTAGCAAGACGAGATAAACCATAAAGACAATATTTGGAAAAACCCTCATATATTGATTAGAATAACAATCTTGTCAAGAAGTTACATAACTGTGCTCCATACAGCTGATATAATAAGGAGGATCCCGGCCAACATGCCTGGTGGTGATCTCAACATACAGAATACAGGAGAGAAATCAAGTACGGGTACGGTTGCGGAAGTCCTCGACCATCTTCTTTGTTTCTGCGTGATCTGGTTGATAAATCAAACCTTCTATCAGCCGATCCCTCTTCCTGACCGTCCCCTGGATGTCTCTGACAAAGTCTTCCCAAGCCTTATCATTGGCACCGCCCCCAGGTTTGGGTCTCTTGGCATCTGCTCTATGCTGGAAATCTTCCAAATTCTTCAGGGCATCTGTCAACTTGCGCTCGGCCTCGTATCGGCGGCAGGCTTCTTCTTCAAGCTCTTCGTGCTTCACTTTGACCTGTTCTTCTAACTGAGCTACCTGTGTCTTCAGCTCTTCTTCTCGCTCCTTGCGCTTGGTCATAGTGAGATCCCAGTGTTCTCTGAACTTGGCTAGCTTTGTGTAGGCCCTTTCCAGCTCTTGCTTCTTGGTGGCCAACACACTACTAACTGAGTCGACATCTAACTCCAGACGCTTCTTGGTTTCAGTCAATTCTAATAGCGTAGTCTTCAGATGTTTCAGAGTTTCAGCCTGCTGCTTGGAAATATATCCTGTTTCAATCTTTTCATGCCGAAGCTGGGCATTCTCCTGCTCTAAAGCCTCTTTAGCCCTGGCTAGCTCTTCTTTCTCCGCCATCAGCTGCTTGTAAACCTGAATGTCCACAGTGGTAGGCTCCTCCACCGGAGAAGGATGCAATGGCTGAACTGCTGGATACGGCATAAGGAACTTCACAGCTCGCTCACGAATCCATTCTACATATGGGCTAGGACCTCGAGTATCCCCTCTGCTACCTGAAAGTTTCCCTCTCTTGTGCAAGTTTTTCCAGGCTTTCTCAAGTTTGGTCAGCATTTCTTTCCCTATTGCCCCTGTGAGATACAGAGATTCCTGTATCTCCTCGGGCTTTGGCGCTCCTTGAGGTATGTACCCAAATTGCTTGATCAATAAGGAAGGGTTATAGTTGACACAACCTTTCCTTCCTATTAACGGAACATTCGGGAATCCTTCGCCTTTGAGTATGACTTCAGCTCCAAATACCTCTTTATTGGCCCATACCACGTTCTCAGCAGTCAATCCCATTAAGCGCTCGGGCCATCCCAGAGAATTGATAGATGTGACAAACGGGCCTGACTTAGGCAAATGACTGGTGAACCACCTGCATAGGAGAGGGACACAACAAGACACATTCCTTCCTCGTCGCTTTTCATTCTGATAATGAGTTGAATGGTGGATGTCTCCCAGCAAAGTAGGAACTGGGTTCCCCGCAGCCAAAATATAGAAGGCATCAGAATCAACAAAATCAGGAATGTTCGGGAACAACACGATGCCATAAACACATACAGCAAGGATGACGTCAAAAACATCCCAGCTACCCTTCTGGGCATACTCTCGAGCCTTCTCCACTAAGACATCCAATGGAAATCCCCATACGTCTCCTCTTCTGATCATCTTCCCAGACAGCTCAGACTCTTTCAAGCACAGGATGGCAGAAAGCTCAGCCAGCTTAGGCTCAGCGTCCGTACGATAAAAAGGCATCTGCTCACGGATCGGTATATCCAGAAGTGCAGAGTACTCCTCCAGGGTAGGAGCCAAAACGAAGTCGGGAAATACAAAACACCTGAGCTCCGCGTCGTAAAACTGTAACAGAGTATAGATGCCGCTGGTCTCGTAGGCAGATGGCTGATAAACGTAGGTCAGAATCCTCCCATATCTCTTTCTGAAGTCACCCATTCCCCTCTTCTTAGCAATAGCAATCAACTCTAACAATAGACTGATATTCGGCGACGGAAACTTATAGGGCAATACTCTCTTCAGGTTTTCCATGTCTTGCTAGGAACAAACACCAGAACTGGAAGGGAAAATATGTACCTGCAATACACACACGTTAGTTGAATGCAGATGGTAATGTAATGATGCAATATGATAAATAATGCAATCTGCGAACATAGGGGCTATGCTGTAGCCTGAAGAGGAATATCTCTGTGATCGAGAACAGAAAACCAACACGGTCACCAGAATCTCGGGACACTAACTATCATCTGATACTCAAAATATCAATCCCCTGGTAAGAAAACCATCTGAACCTCTGTATCTGACGAGGATACCATCTGATAATAGCCTCAACCTCAGATAAGAAACCCATCTGACCCAGACAACACACCTGGAGATGAATCAAGAACACCATCTGATAAAGGTACTGAATCATGGTTTCTGAAGGCCAGTTTTCCTGCAATAACCCAATCCCTCTCACAGGTAGGATAGACCTAATCCACGGACAAAGGTACGGCATCCTATGCGGTTATCAGCGTCACAGACTTTCATGAATGACGATACGATTCCCAGAAGGAGTGGCATCATCAGGTCATGAAGAGGCCTCACTTAGCTGACTTCCAAATGATCGGTCCCCAGAGTCGACAACCCTCACGTCTGGACTCCCCTCAGATCCTCAGGACCGGAAAGGAGCACCTCTGCAAGAATCTCGTCTGAGCGCAGATTTTCGTAGGGAACTGTGCCTGCTCAGCAGACAGGTTCGTCTACTACTTCTCCGCAACTATATCTAGGTGTGTACTCAAGCCCAGGTCCGGCTTTTCACTCACAGTAACCTCCCTTTGCCCACAGCAATAATCATGATAATATAATGCTGGAAAATAAATGCGGAAAGGTAAAGGTACAGAAAAGTAAAGTGCAGAAAAGTAAAACACATATACACAACACCCAACGAATAAACATCCAAGCGCTAGGATTGACTCGCGTAGGGGATGGGAAACGGTCCCAGCATAAGGGATGGGAAAAGTCCCTAGATGCTATAAGTCCCCAGCAGAGTCGCCAGCTGTCGCTACTGCGAAAATCGGCGCCGGCTTGACAGGAGAGTCGCCACCGTGCGTTATTTATCCCTCAGAGCGGGAAAGGGAACGCTCGAAGTAAACCTCGCAAAGACGGGAAAAGGTATGGTCATCGCAACCAAAACCTGGATTCGGGAGTCGGTTACGCAAGGGGAAGGTATTAGCACCCCTCACGTCCATCGTACTCGATGGGATCCACGCTTGATGTTTATAGGTAAAAGGGTGTGTTATCTATCTACGCTAATGGCTGGTCTGAAAAGAAAAGAAAAGGACAGGACTCGACAGAACATACGGTGTTCTGGGCCTACGTATTCCCTCGTGCAATGGGAAAGTCAGAGTCAACGTAGTTCGACTTCCTACGTCTAACGGGGGAAAGGTTGCTCGCCAGGACATCGCGTCCTGTGCCTACGTACTTCCACACAGTATGGAAGATCAGAGCAAACGTAGTTCGACTAACTACGGGTAAACAGGGGCTCTCACACAGCAGTGAGAAAACAAACTGGTCTCTAAGGCTCGGGAACCTACAAATACGATCTGGTCTCAAATGCACTCGGGCAAGAGAAAGGGATAACAATTAGTCGTTAGCGGGAAAGTCTCGATCGCACAGCCGCGAGAGAACTA
The DNA here is from genome assembly GCA_963859935.3 of Lathyrus sativus. Taxonomy (NCBI): domain Eukaryota; kingdom Viridiplantae; phylum Streptophyta; class Magnoliopsida; order Fabales; family Fabaceae; genus Lathyrus; species Lathyrus sativus. Next base: position 35,452,377 of record OZ012739.1, on the reverse strand, counting down.
AAGTTAGTCGTTAGTGTGCTCGCTAGGATATCGCATCCTATGCCTACATATCTTCGTCTGGTACGAAGAATCAGAGCAGCTGTAGTTCAGCTAACTACGGATCAAGCTACTCAAAAGCTCCTACAGAAAGGAAAGGGAAATCCTAGAACTATAGCTGAGAAACAGGGGAACCTTCCTACTGCTATCACAACTGGTTGACCATCCTAATGTCTATCATAACAACTCCGCAGCGGAGAAGTCAGAGCTCCTAAGGGATCATGGCAACAGGACTAAACTACAAACAAGAAACTGCAACATAAAGGAATACTGAAAATATGCATGAATGCAACAAACAAGGCGCAGAGGCCGCAAACCACAGAGGCAAGGGAGCTCAGCTCTACCGAATACCAACAAGCAAAGCCACGCAATAACAAACAAGCAGAAGGAGGACCGCCTCAACTTCTCATGCACACAAAGTCTACTTCTAAGATGCACCTATTCAGAACTATCTAGATGAACACCTAAGTCTAATGCAACATAACATCACACAAGTTAAACAATCCAAATAGACTAACCCTGAGCAGGGCCTCCAACAAACCTGAAACAATCTCCTAATCTATCTCTAAACAAAACTCTATACAAAGCCCTAAGCAAAGATCTAAGCAACAAATCTAATCAAAACCTTAAGCAAGAGGAATCAATCCCAGTCTCCAAGCTTCAGAATAAGCTTACCAGAGAAAAGGGAGCTAAGCAGACAAGCCCATAGTGCTTTCCTCAGGAAAGTACCAGGAGGTTACTACTCAGGAGTCATATCCTATGCGGCTCGACAACTGTGATCAGTTTACATTCCTCCTCAGGAGAAATTAAACTCACATGAAGGCTCCGGCGTCACTGGATATTTGAGAAAAAACCTATATGCACTAAGGGAACTAAGTGAGCAGACTCATAGGACCTTCCTCAGGAAAGTACTAGGAGGCTGACACTTAGGAATCGTATCCTACGTGGCTCAACAACTGTGATCAGTTTACATTCCTCCTCAGGAGAAATTAAACTCACAAGTTGGCTCCTACATCACTGGATACTTAAGAAATCCTAGATAAACTAATGGAACTAAGTGAATAGACCCATAGGACCTTCCTCAGGAAAGTACTAGGAGGCTTCCACTTAGGAATCGTATCCCATGTGGCTCAACAACATGTGATCAGTTTATATTCCTCCTCAGGAGAAATTAAACTCACAAGTCGGCTCCGACATCATTGGATACTTACGAAAGAGGTGAGAAGGAAGGATGAAAGTCATTCATAGTGCCTTCCTCAGGAAAGTACCATAAACTCCCTTCAAACTTCGGGATCTCGAACCTCACGAACAGACAACAAGCTTCTAGACTAAGCCTCAATCCAATGCATCCTCGCAAGCTCCAACAGGACCTCAATCAGCTCCCACCTTCAAGAAGAACCCACAGGCCAAAAAAAACCACAGGAGACTATCTCTGAAGTTCAACCACAGTTGACCTTCAAAGTCAGAAGTCACCCAGACTTCTCCTATCTTCAGGCTCAGACAAATCATATCAGAACATCCCATGAAAATCTATCAAAAATCTATGGGGAGACCTACATGGCTCTAGGATAACATACTGAAAAATCAGAACAAAATTCAACACCAGATGAAAGAACTAAAATCAGCAACACAGGCGTATCCACAAACCAATTTAATCAACATCAATAACAGTGAAAAAATGCAATTAAAATGAAAATGCATGATTAAGCTAATATTTTTGTATTATAAAATTCTACACTGAATTACGAGTCTACAGAAAAAAGAACGGAATTATTCGACTAAATCTACCATTTTTTATGAATTTTCTAATGATATGCATGCATTGAAAATATTAAAAACATCAATTAAAATGGAAAATATACACAAAATAACAAACAAAAATAAAATGTCATTTTTATTTTTATTTAATTTTCTAGGAATTATGATGAAATGGTAGAAAAAAGAATTATTAGAAAAAACAATTATTTACATTTTTTATGAATTATTTACAAACATGAAAATATAAAAGAAAAAAACAAAATAAAAGAAAATGGAATAAAGCTGGGGGGTTTAAACAGCAATGGTTATGAGTTATTCTCATTGGGCCCTGAAGGAGGGGGTGCAGCTAGCACTAGGGCGCAGGGCCCATGTTTGAAATCAAACAATCAGAAAAAAACCTATGGGGGGTGCCGCTAGCAGATTTCCAGTTCATATCTCAATGGGCTCAAACGAGTGGGGTGCGAAAAGCAATGTGGGCATAAGGCCCAAATCCAAATCACTCAGCTTTCTCACACGCCAGGGGGGTGAGATGATAGCAAAACGGCATGCTCTCAGTAATCACAATTGGGCTTAAACGAGGCCCAAGGTCTATGCACAAGCAGTAACACAGGGGGGGGTACGAACAGAAGATAACCGAGTATGCTCAGCAAAAAGGTTTGTGGGCTCAACTAGGCCCAAGTCCATCCCAACCTCTCAGCAACAAAATCCCACGCTCTCTCACAAACTTCTCCCACTGTTCACACACGTTCCAATCCAAACCCTAGCGCCTCTCAAACACTCTCTCAACCTTTTCTGAAACTGCTCAAATGCCACCGAAAGTCCGGCCGCCGCCCATTGTCAGCAACCTTCAATCCTAGAACACCTTCAATCAAATCCTCACAACATCTACCGCTATCATTGAACTACACTCAGAAGCCCAAATCGCAACTTATCTACCCCACAGAACCTACCGTTCAACTAAACAGAGGATCTACTCTAAATCAATCAACCTAACAATCAAGCTAAAACGATATAGAGAAGGAATAAGGAGAGAACCTGGAGGAATGTGGGCGGAGATTCTGAGAAGACTTCGAAGGATCTTGAGGTTCTTGAAGGAAATCCTGAACGAATGACGAACTCACTTGAAGACCTGGCGAAATGTTGACGGAATCTGAACGATGATCTCGCTGACGGACATGCAACGGTGCTCGCGGAAGAAAAATCAGGATCGAGTTCTGAAGGAACTATGACGGCGGTTGACGAGGAGCGTATGAATGTTGGCGAAGAAACAAAGATCTGGAGATCGATGAAGGTCCTGATGAGTTCCTTGTTGAAGGCGAAGAGTTCTGGAAAAATGATTCTGACTACTACGTGATTTCGTGAGCGATATGAGGAATGTCCGGCGGTGGTTAATGATTGTCTGGTTGAGGATTATATCTGAAGGGAGAATTCAAGTGATCGGAGAGAATTGTTTGTTGATGAAGATCGGAAAAGAATAGCGGTGATGATCGGAGAAGGAAGAGGAAGAGCGAAAAATCGGATTTCTGGTAGTTTTGGCGTTCTCCGGCGGAGTTGGCGGTGGCCGGAGTCTGTTGGCGGTGGCCGGAGTCTGTTATCGCCGGATTTGCATGCCCGGCGAGGGGTTTCCGGTGAGGAAGTGGCGGAGATGACAAGTGTCCTGGGTTGGTCAGAAGGGCTGCGTGCATGGGATACGCGTGTCCTAGGGGAGAGAGTAAGGATAGGGTGGCGTGGCAGGAGCACAATGATTACGCGTGGGTCTCTTTCTGACACGCATGCACTAATGAAAAGTGGGGCCTTCTGCAGTTAACACGTGTCGTCTCTATTTATTGCACTGATATTCGCTGGGACTTTCTAGAAATTTCTGGGAGTAGACTGGACATTCGCTGACCTCTTCCTGGATCTTTTTTGGACCCATGATGAGCAAAAAACCTGCGTTGGGCTGGGTTACTGGCACTAAGGCCCAAACGAAAATAACCAAACAAAAACTGTAAAACTGAATTAAAACTTATTTAAGACTAAATGAATCGTTAAAGCCTAATTAACTGACTAAATCAACCTAATTAAATCTAAAAATGATTAAAAGCTCTAATTAATTCTATATCACCCTAATTAAATCTAAAAAAATCAATTAACCTAATTAAACTCTAAAAAGTCAATTAACCTAATTAAACTCTAAAAAGTCAATTAAAGTCTAATTAATTCTATATTTCTACTAATTCTATTAAACTTCTACCATTATTTAATACTAGTAAGTCTATTATTAATAAAAGAAAAACTATATTATTTTCTATATTATCTAAAACAATTAAAACTCTACTAATCCAAATTTATCATTCTATTTAATATGCTAAGAAAAATTCACTAATATTCTAAAAATGATAAAAGCTATTTAAATTCTATTAAAAATTCTACAAATGATTAAAATCTATTTAAAATATTCTATAAAATTCTAAAAAGAGGATTAAGCTATTAAAATATTCAAAAACCCTATTTAAATTCCAGAAAAAATCTATAAAGCCTATTAAAAATTCACAAAAGTCTATAAAAATCCTAAAATGCAGATGAATGCAAATGACCCCCATAAAAGCGCACACGAGACCAGATCGAATCGAACAGAGATCCCCGGGCATCAGAATATCCCCAAAATTACTGTGCAAGCTAAAAATCACTGAGGAGCGCACAATTTCCCGAAAATAAAACCCTGGTGATCTGGACTAGATCTGCCACATCTGATAGACGAAAATCAAGCTGTAAACTCTGATATCCCCTGTTTGCACAAAAATCATCTGCCTGAGTTGCGAATATGAATTTAAATCATGAGTCAGATAGGAGAACCGGTTGGTCAAATTTTAGGGTGCAACACTAGCACATCATTAGCAGCTCTGAAGTCTTGACCTAAGCGTTCCCGATCAGCAATCTGCTTTGCCAAGTCTGCACCCAGCTGGCTCATCGACTCTGTTTGCCTTTTGAGAGCATGCATGGCTTCGTTTCTCTCACTTCGAAGCTGAGCTAACTCCTTCTCTAATTCTGCATTTGCCCTCTTCAGTTCATCACGCTCAGCTAATACCTGGTTGTGCTGATGAATGGACACAGTGGTAGGCTCTTCGACTAGTGGAGGACTCTCTGGTCTGACATGAGGGAATGGCATCCCTATAGTGCTGGCTCTGGCTCTGATCCAATCTGAATAAGGAGGGTAAGCTTGGTTGTTGCTCTTCCCCAACAAAGGCTTTCCTCTTGTGCTGATATTGTTCCATGCGTACTGAAGCTTGGACAACAAATCACCTTCTAGAATACCCGTGAGGTACAGAGATTCCCGTACCTCTTCTTCCTTCGGTGGAGTCCTCAAAGCATATGCAAACTGACGAACTAGCAACGATGGGTTGTAGTTGATGCAACCCTTCCTACCTATCAGAGGTACATTAGGAAACCCATTACAACTGAAGATCATCTCGGTGCCTAACCTGCCTCTGTCAACGAACCAAACAATGTCTTCTGCCGACAAGCTCATCAGACGCTCAGGCCACTCAGCTGTGGGTGCAGACAAGACAGAAGAACCCTTCTTGGGCAAATGACTATCAAACCACTTGTACAACAACGGTACGCAGCATGAAACGTTCTTCCCTCTCCGGTTCTCATTCTTATAATGCACCGAATGGTAAACGTCTCCGATCAGAGTAGGGACTGGATTCCCTGAGGCAAATATATGGAACGCATCAAAGTCTACGAAATCAGGCATGCTGGGAAATAGGATGATGCCATATATGCATAAAGCAAGGATGGCGCTGAAGGCGTCCCAACATTTGTCCTTAGCACACTGCTGAGCCTTAGCTATCAGAAACTGCAGAGAGAACCCTGGGACCTTGTTCCAACTCGTTACCACTAACTCAGAAGCGCTCAAATGGAGTGAGGAAGCCAAGCTAACCAGATCAGGCTCAGCGTCCATGTGGACAAAAGGCATCTGCCTTTTGATAGGCACACCCAGCATATCAGCATACTCTTCCAATGTCGGCGCGAGAACGAAGTCATGAAAAGTGAAACACCTCAAGGGAGGGTCATAAAACTGCAGAAGAGCATGTAACCCATTCAACTCGGACGTAGAAGGTTTGCAAACCAGACCAAGCAACTTGCCATAAGACTTCCTGAACCTATCCTTCACAGAATCCCCTGTCAGGGCTATCAAACCAGTCAGCTTCGACACATCGGGGGTCGGGAACTTGTACGCAACAGTCTTTCTGAGAGAGGCCATAATAACAGCAGAAGACGGGAACTCCGGGATCGGGGAAACGGTACCTACAACACAGACACACGTTAATGGAATGCAGATGAATGCGCAAACTAATGCAAAATGCAGGTATGCGATAATATATCCAGGTAGCTGCTACGGAGATTCTGTATCAACAGTCACTGATGAGAAGGAAACCCCGGTGTAAACCACTGATCTGATCTGCTGAGAATAACCATCTGATAGGACCGAGATCAAAATTCTGCTCTGACAAGAATAAGTGACTAATAATAAGGACCCCGGGTGCAAGATCGAAGAACATCGGCTGAAGTCTTCAGACCCCAAATCAAAATCTGCCCTATCAAGAACAAACACACAGCTGCTGATGAGATCTTCAGACCCCACTCAAAATCTGCCCTATCAAGAACAAATAACATCTGCCGATGAGATCCTCAGACCTCACTCAAAATCTGCTCCATCCAGAACAAACCACTGATGATAATACACTGATCACAGCCTGCTCAATCAAGAACAGACAAACACCCGACGATAAGATCCTCTGATCAAAAACCTCTTGCTCTATCAAGAACATGTCTGCAACTGAGAACCCAACATAACTGATTTACTGTCAAGAAAACCAGGTAGTCTGAAGGTCTAAGTTTCCTGCAATAAACCCAGTCCCACTCACAGGTATGGACCTAGACTGACTCAAGGTACGGCATCCTATGCGTTCATCAGCGTCACAGACTTTCAAAACTGATGATACGATTCCCAGAAGGAGTGGCATCATCAAGTCCTGAAGAGGCCTCACTTAGCTGAATCACAAATGATCGGTCCCCAGAGTCGACAATCCACCAAACCAGCAACCGTCTCAACCCAAAGGGTTGAAAGTGAAGCCAACCGGATGAACCTCGTCTGAGCGTGGATTTCATGAGACACTAGTGCCTGCAAAGCAAGCACGCGCCCACTAATTTCCACTCTAAGTCTATGGTACACTCAAGCCTGGGTCTGGCTTCTCACTCAATCAGAACTCCCCTCCCACAACAGCACAAATAATCATATTTCACTGAATATAAAATGCGGGAAATACAGTGCGAGAAGTAAAAAATGCGATAAATAAACGCAACCCAACAAGCAAACACACAAGCGGTAGGATTGACTCTCTTAAGGGACGTTGGATCCCAAAACTGACTCGCTTTCGGGACGTTGGATCCCTAGGAAACTATCAAGTCCCCAGCAGAGTCGCCAGCTGTCGCTTGCGCGAAAATAAGGTGCCGGCAAAACAGAAGAGTCGCCACCTTTCGTTATTTATCCCTCAGAGCGGGAAAGGAAACGATCGGAAAAACCTGACGAATAAGGGTAAGACAAGGTCATCGCAACCATTGTCTGGGTTCGGGAGTCGGTTACGCAAGGGGAAGGTATTAGCACCCCTCACGTCCGTCGTACTCGACGGGATCCTCGCTTGTTTGTTTACTTGGACGGGTTGGTTATAATCTATCTACCTATCAAGGCTGGCTGAAAAAGAAAAGAAAAATGACTCGGCAAAGCGTCGCACTTTATGCCTACGTATTCCCGTCTGGAACGAGAAATCAGAGTCAACGTAGTTCGGCCTACGATGGGTTAGGGTGGGGAAGGTTGCTCGCTAGGATATCGCATCCTATGCCTACGTACTTTCATCTGGTATGAAAGATCAGAGCAAACGTAGTTCGGGAAACTACGGGTTATCTCCTAAAAGAAGTGTTTTTTATTGTTTGCGATCTCAACCGCACTAGAGACTATGACCTGAGAGTGAATGCGTCGCATGTCACCCAAAGGGTACCATACTAAACATCCAGACTGTGGAAAAGAAACTCTCCCACAATCCTTTCTCAGATAGCTTAAGGCTCGTAACGTACGAAAGAAATCATTCATGATTACTGTATCTTAAACTGTTTCGAGATGAGAAGAGAACGCAACTAAGGATTCATCCTAAGGTTGAGAACTGGGAGCTCCTAGAAGTTATCATGCATAGGTTTCAACCTAAAAGTCTATCATCAGATCCTCATCAGAGGAAATGAGAGTCCTAAGGGATCATGTCAATGATACACCAAAACAGACAAAAGCATCAGCTTTAACAGTAAAATGCATGCAATGCAAGTGAGGGAGGAAATGTGTGTGGGGCTTCAGCCTCCACAAGCTCGTCTCGACCTCAAGCCAGTCATGAAATAACAGTAATCATACTGAAATAAACAACATGCTATCAAGCAAAAACAGTAAACTGTAATCATACAGACAGAAAATGAAATCATGCTATCAAGCAAAGTAAACACATGGGCAAGGGAGCTGGGCTCTACCGAATACCCGCAAGCAAAGCCAAGCAATAACAATACAATCAGATGCACTCATGCTCTTAGACTGAACTTATTCTAAATGGGCTTAGTCTAATGCAACAGACAAATCAGACAAAACACACAATACATCAAAGAAAACAGAAGAAAGCCTCAGCTCCTCCAGCAGCAACCCAGTCTTCAGACTTCAGAGATCACTTGCTTTCCAGGTGTCAACCCTACAACATGAGTATCAACTCATCTTCTCCCTTGAGCTTCAGCTCCTTTGATCAGCTCTACCTTCAGGCTTCACTATCTTCAGGGATCTTCAGGCATCAACTTAATCTTCACGGAGTCTTCAGACTTCAATAATCTTCAAGGAATCATCCTCTTCAAGGCCTCAGCCTTTATCTTCAATGGCTCAAATGCTCCAGCAGACAAGATTCAGTCAATAAGATGAGGTGGGGATGTTACAGTACTCACTGACTTCCAAAGGATGCCATTGAGAACTTAACATCAAAGGAAAGGCTCTCTCAAAGTTCTACCTTACAGGGCAAGGTCACTAATCCCTCCAAAGGAGAGAGGTGAATACCCTTAAGGGACTCTATGTCACAGAGAAGAAAGGAGATGAACAAGACACTCCTTGTTTATTGAACAAAGTATTCTATCTAGGGCTCTGCCTATGCACCTATCAACCTATAAACAAAACAAACAAAAGCTATGCTAAACTCCTCTGCAAGGTCTTCAAAGCTTCCATGATGATCCACAAGGTCTTCAACTCAATCTTCAAAGCTCACACACTCAACAGAGAAGGAAAGAAAACACAACAATACAACTTATGCCTTTAAGCAACATACATACTATCCATACATTCAAAAATCAATGGAAAATACTAAAACACCATACAAATTCCTAATATAAATTCTAGGGGATCCTATTTAACTACCCTTAAGTCCCATATATTCCCCATAGGCTAACTTGTCCTAAAAACCCAAAAAATAAAATGTTGAAGTCTACCTATACAACTTAAAACCCTAATTAGAGCACCTAAATGTCTAACAATCAAACTACATCAAATTTAATTTCTAAAATCAAGGGATAAATCCTACATGAAACTAGGGTTCAATATCTAATTACACAAAAAAGAATGAATTTAAAAACCTAAGGGAAGGACCTAAAACAATTCTTGCAAGATAAGGTATCAACTAAAGGAAAGAAAATACACCATTTAAAAGAAAATATCACCAAAAATTCTACCTTAAAAAATAAAATTTCATTTTTATTTTTATATTTTTCTACACAAAATTATCTAAACATAGAAAAAAGAATGAGTAAAAAATCATCATTTATCAATTTTTTATGAATTTATTAAGATTTCAAAAATATTAAGAATTAAAAAAGAAATAAAAATAATATAAAAGGGAGGGGGGTGGCAATAGAAGGGATTGGTAGTTCATTCAATTGGGCCAACGCGCGCGGGGGGTGCAGAAAGCGAACTGACTTAAGCCCAGACTCAGTCACTAAACCAAACGACTGCGTTTTGGTTTTTGAATTTCCCTCCGTTTCTCCCTTCAATCTGAGCCGTTGGATGCAGCGAATTAGTCAAATTCTGAGGACGAATCCAACGATGGACAGCCATCGTCCCAAACAAAACCCTAGGGTTTTCAGAACCCAGCACTCATGCACCAAACTTCCAGTCGTGCGTTCTCTCTCCACACTCAATGATTTTTAAAGATTCCAAAAGGAAAAATGGACTACTCCTCAAGAGGAACAAGGTTGGACGAGTAGTTTTCCCTAATTCTCCATGAATCCTTCAAACAGAGAACTTCAAAGTTCGGGTACCACCATATTTCTCTGAAATCAAATCTCCTAAAACTCAAAATTGATGATCTAATCTTGCTCTCTATGTTATGCCTACCACCATGAGCCATTGATCATGCTCTAAAGCCACTAATCCAGCCTGTTCTCAATCACAACAGATTCTTGCACCTGCTATCAAACTCCATGGAATTGGCTCTAACTCTCAGAATTTCATCACCTAGTCTAGCCTAGCCATTCTAAACCTAACATGCGATCTACCTATGCATAATTAAGGTGAAAGAGAGAAGAGAAAGAACCTGTCAAGAGGTTATAGTGGAGACTCGTGTGGCTGCTTTCAGGCCTTGAAACTTCCTCCAAATGGTCCTTGGATGATCAATAGCCTTCTGTTTGCACTTGTGATGAAGGGGAAGATCTGCAATGGAAGGAAATCAAAATTGCTTCAATTTGAAGAAACCTCTTCAATGGATGCTTCTCTCTTTCTCTCCCCTCTGAATCCTCTTGCTATCACCAACCCTTTCCTCCTTGTGATTCACTCTTTTTATAATGATGGATGGAAACTCTTGGATTCATCTAGAAAGGTCTAGAAAGTGTTGAAAATGTCATGTGATGATAACTTGAAAATCTCATGCACTATGCATTAAGTCTTGCAAAATGACCTTATAATCTCCTCATATGACATATTGAAGTGTTATAAGCCATTACAAGTTTTTTCCTTGCCTTGTGTTAGGATTTCCAAGGGTGACTTCAAATGCAAGTAACAAAATAACAAAGCATCACCCATTTTAAAGCTTCAAATCAAAATTCTATTTAAACCAATGTTCTCAAAATGATGTTTCCAATCAAAATGATATATTGGATGACCTATTTTGGATTCCTAGATCTTCCAAACCAATTTTCAAATTCAACTTTTCAAACTTATATGCCATTTTTAGTTCATTTTTGACCAATCATGCAAATCCATGCTATGAGCTTTTCCAACAATTCATGACCCTCTTTCTAGACTTAAAATCACATTTTGAACAACTTTCATGTTTTGAGTTTTTCCATTTGAGGCTTGGAAATAGGAGTTTTAGGCATTGGCTAAAAGGACCTATAACTGACAAATGACCAAAATACCCCTGTCTTGTTCAAACCATAAGTTGAGTTCTACAAATCCTATCAAGGACTTCTACCACTCAAATTAAAGCTAAGAAGATGCCCTTCAACATTCATGTTGACCAAGAGATCATAGGAATCATCCTACTAGGGCAAAAGTTGTCTGCAAGTTGGGTGACTTTCAAGGACCCAGATTCACATACTTCTGCTGACCTGTAATTTGTCAAAACCATAACTTGAGCTCTGTAACTCCTATCAAGGACTTCCACCACTCAAATTAAAGATAAGAACAAGCTCTACAACATTCATGTTGTGGGGAAGATGAGATATCAATCACATCTAGAGCTAAAACTGCCTGGAAGATGGGGATCAAATTAGGGTTTTTTCACTGACAATCCTTGGAAACCCTGACTTGAAACTTCTCAAACTCTTCAATCATGATGAGTTGGTCTAGGAATCATCTTTATAACATCTCTATGCATCATTCCATGATCTCATGGCCCTTGGATTGGGTCTCAACCTTCTCCAAATCTTCAGCTGATCTAGGGTTGACCCAGTCAAAACCCTAATTCTGTCATTCATGGTTGAATCTTCTGAACTCTTGTATAATGACTTCTCTGGGCTTCATGATGGCTATTAAGACATCTCATAGGCTTTCTCAAAACATCAAGTTCATTCTCAAAGTCTCAGAATCATCTGAGGAGCACCCACAACTCTCAAGCTATGAAGCACACATCCTTGGTTTCAACCCACTTCCTCTGAGGTTCTCTTGAACTGTCTGATGAAGGTATCCACTTTCAAACACTCAATGAATAAATAATTGTTAGTCAAATTTTGGGGTGCAACAGATTTTAATTCATATTTTTAGAATTTAATCTTAGGTGATTTGTTTAGGTGAGATTAGCATGATGAAAATTAGGGTTTTAGGTGAGCATAGGTGAGATAGATTAATTCTTTTTAGGGATTTTGTTTTAATTTTTGGGGTATGGGACTATAGGGGTTATGGGTATAGGATAGATCCCTTAGAAAATATTAGGTTTCCCCTACTGCTATTAGTATATTGCTCATATTTGATTGACTGTGTGGTGTGCCCTCTTTAGGGTTATCATTTTGTCTGTGTGTGGGGTATTGGGTTGTTTGGGACTCAGGGTTTGAGCTGGAGCCTGTGAAGATGAAGCCCATTTGAAGATCAGAGAATGAAGACCAACTTCCAGAGTGGATGAGGAGCATCTCTTGCTGGTAGCTGTTGAAGTTTGTAGGATCTAGGAGTTAGGCAGAGCCCTAGAGTAGACAACTCGATTCTCAAACATGGAAGGTCTTGACTGCCTCCATTCTTCTCTGTGATGCAGAGTCTCTCTAAGACACCCACCCCCTTCCTTTGGAAGGCTTGGTGCTAATGTCTAAGGGATAGAACTCTTGAGAGAAATATTCCTTGTGTTGATAGCAGTATGTTTGCCACCCTTGGTGGTCAACTAATTGCTTAACACCCAGTTTATTCTTGTGATTGATTCCTCAGTTTGGAGGTTAGGACTTGAAGAAAAGCCATTGGGAGATTGAAGATGAAGACTGATGTCTGCTTGAAGCCTGAAGATGGTTGCTGATGCTGATGAAGACTGCTTTGCTGTTTAGCTTTTGCTGTTTTAATTTTGATGTATTGTGTGAATTTCCCGGACTGCATTGTTTGTTGTTTAACTTATTGGGTTGAAAGTGAAGCCTGTTCACTTTTTCCTATTGTTTTCTAGGTTCGAGGTTGAGTGGGACTCCCTTGCCTCGCTTGTATTGTTGCATCCATGCATTTTACTGCTTTATTGTATATATCTGCTGTTTCTGTTTCCGTTTATCCCGTAGGATCTCTGTTTCTCTCTGCGCAAGAGAGGAGCATGATAGACATTAGGTGTTAACCCATGCATGATAACATTAGGGTAGATTTGTATCCCCTTCTTTTCAACCCTAGGATTTGTAGAGTGTCATCTCTTCTTCCTTCAAAACAACAGAAAAACACTAATAAAGGTTATGACAGAGATTAATTCACTTCTTCCGTCAAAAGATTTGAACAAACATCAACCTTTTTGCAAATAAGAAAACCCTTGTTTAAGGTGAGATTTTTCATAAAAGACACTTGAACAGCTTGTGTCGTGCGTAGCCCGAACTACGTTTGCTCTGATCTTCCATGCCGTGTGGAAGTACGTAGGCATAGGATGCGATATCCTAGCGAGCAACCTTCACCCACCTTCCCCCGTAGTTAGGCGAACTACGTTGACTCTGATTTCTCGTTCCAGACGGGAATACGTAGGCATAAAGTGCGATGCTTTGCCGAGTCATGTTTTCTTTTCTTTTCAGACCTCATCCTTTAGTTTAGATAGAAGTGTAATCCGTACAAACCAAGCAAGCATGGATCCCATCGAGTACGATGGACGTGAGGGGTGCTAATACCTTCCCCTTGCGTAACTGACTCCCGAATCCAGGTTTTGGTTGCGATGACCATACCTTTTCCCGTCTTTGCGTTAGGTTTACTTCGAGCGTTTCCTTTCCCTCCTTGGGATAAATAATGCACGGTGGCGACTCTTCTGTCAGCCGGCGCCGATTTTCGCAGTAGCGACAGCTGGCGACTCTGCTGGGGATCCAACGTCCCCTGGCTGCTAAGGACTGCGATGGTTCTTATGCATTTGGGATCCAACGTCCCTTAAGAGAGTCAATCCTAGCGCTTGTTTGCCCGTCAAGGATTTTGTATGGATTTACATTTCTGTATTTACCTTTCAGCATTATATTGTCATTATTATTGCTGTATTGTGGGTTGGACGGGTGTTCCATGATTGAGAGATAAGCCGGACCTGGGCTTGAGTGCACCTAGACTTAGAGTAGAGATTAGTGGGCGTGCACGTGCTTTGCATGTCCTAGTGTCCTGCGAAATCTACACTCAGACGAGGTTCTTCTGGTTGGCCTCCTGTCCTGCCCTTTGGGTGGCTCGGGTTGCTGGTTAGTTGGATTGTCGACTCTGGGGACCGATCATTTAGAAGTTGGCTAAGTGAGGCCTCTTCAGGATTTGATGATGCCACTCCTTCTAGGAATCGTATCATCAACCCTGAAAGTCTGTGACGCCGACGACCGCATAGGATGCCATACCTTTGTCAGTTGCTAGGACATCCACCTGTGAGAGGGTTTGGGGTTATGCAGGTAACTAGACCTTCAGATACCAGTTATTTCTTGATCAGAGATCCTGGGTATTTATGGATATTTGTGAGGTCTATCAGAGACCAGCCAGAGTTTTGATTTGAGGTCTATCAGAGACCAATCAGAGTTATGGTTTGAGGTCTGTCAGAGATCAGGTGGGGTTACATTATGGGTCTATCAGAGACCGATGTTGGAGCTTTGTGTTAGGTCTATCTGAGACCAGGGATTGATGAGTATTGGAGGGTCTATCTGAGACTCTTGATATGGTCCAGGTTTCTCAGCTATAGCACTTGGTCCCTGGTGCATGTTGCTTGCATGGCATTATTTGCATAATCATTATCATTGCATCCCATTAACGTGTGTCTGTGCTGCAGGTGCATTTGCATATCCCCCGGTTCTAGTGTCTGGACTTTAGAGTATTGATCATGGCGGGTTTGAGGATGACAGTTGCCTATAAGCTACCCATTCCTAATATTGCTCCACTTCTGGGTCTGATTTCCCTTGCAGATGAGGATGTTCGTAGAAGCTTCAGACAGAGTTATGGACGGCTGTTGAGTCTGGTTCGCAGATCCACGGATGATGAGTTGAACGGGCTGTACACGCTGATGCAATTCTATGACCCGGCTTTGAGATGTTTCACGTTTGCTGACTTTATCTTAGGGCCTACCATGGAGGAGTATGTAGAGTTTACTGAGCTGCCAGTGCAGAATGCAGTCCCCTTTATTCACTCTGCTGCTGAACCTAAGTTGGAGGATCTAGCCAAAGCCTTGCACATGAATGCTTCTGAGTTGTTGATGACCTCTTGGCGAGGGGTTCCGGGTTTCTCTCTCCAGTTTCTGGTTGGTAAGGCTCAAGAGTACGCCAAGAATGGGTGTTGGGTGGTCTTTAACGCTATTTTGGCCCTATGCATTTATGGGATCGTGCTGTTTCCCAATTTTCCAAACTTCGTGGACATGGATGCATTTCATCTGTTCGCTGCTGGCAACCCAGTGCCTACACTGATCGGGGACTTCTACCATTCGATGCACTACAGGAATGAGAACAGGAGAGGCAAGAATGTCTCTTGTTGCGTGCCTCTGCTGTCCATGTGGTTTAAGAGCCATCTTCCCCTGAAGGGACCTTTTGTGGATAGTGCGACCACATCTGACTGGCCAGAGCGTATGATGAGGCTGTCTTCTGCAGATATTGAGTGGTTTGATCGAGACCTGCTGGGATCTGAGCTTATTTGCAGTTGTGCTGGGTATCCTAACGTTCTGCTGATAGGGAGAAAATGGTGCATCAACTACAACCCATCTTTGTTCGTCCGTCAGTGTGGATATACGCTGAAGAACCCGCCTCAGGAGGAAGAAGTACAGGAATCTCTGTACTTCACAGGTGATTTGAGTGGAGAACTACTAGCCAAGCTTCGGCAGGCCTGGACGCGTATTAACAGAAAAGGGAAACCGCTGTTGGGGAAGAGTGATTGCCAGGCATATGCACCCTACAAAGTTTGGATCCAGGAGAGAGCCAGACAGATATTGATGCCATTTCCAGCTGCTCCGGTCCCTGTTCATATTTCGGTGGAAGAGCCAACCACTGTCACCATAGAGGTCTATGAGCAAATTGTGAAGGAAAAGGAAGCCTTGATGAAGGTCAATGAAGAGTTAGAGAAGGAGCTAGCTCAGATGAGGAGTGAGAAGAATAAGGCCGTCCGTTCTTTCCAACAGCAGATCGAGCTAGTGAACAGGCTAGGCGCTGAGTTGGCTGAGGAGAAGAAGAAGCGCGAACGTCTGGGTCAAGAGTTCAGAAGCTCCCACGACATGCTAGAGGCCAAAAAGAAGGCACTCGACGCCGCTCACCGAGAAATCTCTTCTTGCAATAAGACATGGAATGCTACGCTCACCAACAACAAGAAGAGGGAAGATAAATTGAAGCAACAAATTTCTGACCTCGAGAAGCAGTTGAAGGCTAGCATTGATAAGCATGAAGAAGAGGTAATGGCCAGGTACAGTCTCCAAAAGGCACTGAACAGAGCCATCGAAAGCAGGAACAAAGCTGTGTCTCAGAAGCGGAAGCTAGAAGATCGCTTCGGAAAAGGGGCAGGGGAGGAAACCGCTGGTGACGCGCGACGTGTTCTCAAGAGAAGGAACCCGCTGGTCGAGGGCCTGTTTACCAGACCAGGTCATCCAGAGACCAAGAAGTTAATAGAAGAGTACCGGGCTCATGGGAGTGCCTGATCATTTCATGTATTAGCTTGTATGCTTTATTTGCATTTGCGCTGACCATCACCAGGATTGTTGGTTGAGGTCATGCCATATTATTGTACTCTCAGTGATATTGTATTCTTGGGTTTCTCTGATATATACGAGGTTTTCTATTGATTCGGCTCCAATCATTGTCTTGCTAGCACTGTCACTGCACTGGCACAATCACACTAGAATCGGGGAATGATAATCCCTAATGCACAGACACATTGCATTTTGCATACATACTCATATTTGCATTACAGGTTTGTGGATCGTATATCTTATCTCTTGCATCTTTTTCAGCAGGTATTTTCAGGATTACAGAAAAGTGGGTCCACCGTTACTCTACAAGAATCAACCAGAAGAAGATCATGGATAACGTGCAGAGTGAAATGCAAGAGATGCGTGACAGGATGACCCTGCTCATGCAAACCATGGAGACTATTGCCAAAGGACAAGAGCAGCTGCAGAATCTGGTTCAACCGATAGTCGCACGGGCTGAAAACAACGGGACACCGCAGGGTGAAAATGTTGCTGCTTCTCCTCGAGTTGAGAATCGTCAAGGTGCTGACGCTGTTCCCGTAACCGGTTTGAATGCTGGAGAAGCTGGTCCTGTAGGTGGAGGTGGGAACACCGGTAATATGAATGTCAATGCAGATACTGCTGGGGTATTTGTAGGCAATGTCAACCAGGATTTCAACGGGGGCGTAGAGAATGTCGGAATGAATGGTATTAATGGTAACCAGGGCTTCAACAGTGTGAATATGGGGTATGGCAGCATGGCTGACGCCAAGGCTGGATTTGGTGGTTATGGTAATCTTGGATATGGAGCTGGTGCATACAACACTCAAGAGATGAGTAATCTGAGGTATGACCCCAGGTACGTTCAAACAGGTCCGGGTCGCGATGTCGATTATGTTGGATATGATGCAGTACCTCGCTGGGAGGATCGCCAGGAGGATGTGTTCGCTGGTCAGAATGAAGGCTATGAAAGAGCCGGGGGTGACAACCATCAAATGAGATTGTTGGAAGAAAAAGTGAACGGGTTGGCCAACCAGAATGCTCTCGGGTTGGATATGTCGAATATGGGATTAGTCCCAGGGTTGAGGGTCCCGCTGAAATTCAAAGCACCGTCGTTTGATAAGTACAAAGGGGATACATGCCCTAGGGTGCATGTGCGCGCATTTTACAGGTGTATGTCTGCGTATTCTGAGGATGAAAAGATGCTAATGCACTTTTTCCAGGATAGCCTGTCAGGGCCATCGCTGGAGTGGTACATGAGCTTGGAGCCTTCTCAGATCAGGAGCTGGAAAGAGCTGGCAGAGGCTTTTGTTCGACATTATCAGTATAATAGTGATCTCGCCCCTAACCGAGTTCAGTTGCAAAGCATGTCTCAGAAGTCTAGTGAGAGCTTTAAAGAATACGCCCAGAGATGGCGAGATCTGGCTGCTAGGGTGCACCCTCCAATGGTGGAGCGCGAAATGATGGACATGTTCATATGAACTTTCTCTGGAATGTACTATGACCGTCTGCTCAATTTTTCGATGAGTACTTTCTCTGAGTTGATTTTGATGGGGGAACGCATTGAAAACGGGGTGAAGATCGGTAAAATTCAAGCGGGTGAGTCCAGTTCCGCAGGAGGTAACAAGAAGACGTTTGGGGGTAAACGGCAGGGTGACACCAATGTTGTATTCAATGTTCGACGAAAGAATAAAGGTCAAAATTGGCATCAGCAGTCGCAAGTTGCAAGTGTAACCATTCCAGGGCCTTCTCAGCAGCAGAGACAACAACCACAGCAGCAGGCTCAGCAACAGCCTAATAATAATCAGCGCAGATTTCAGAACCCACGACCGAGAAGAGTATTCGAGGTACCGCCAGTATCATATGCAGAACTCCTTCAAACATTATTGAAATTGCAGCTAGTCGAGAAGAGGACCCTAGCGCCACCAACTGGCCAGCCGCCAGTCGGATATGATGTTAATGAGCACTGTGACTTCCATTCGGGTGCAGCAGGGCACAACATTGAAAATTGCCTAGCTTTCAAGCATAAAGTACAGGATTTGCTTGATAGTACGGCTATTAACTTCGGGAAGGAAGGTCCCAATATCACGCAGCAGCCAATGCCCAAGCATGGTGGGGCTGGGGCCAATGCAATTCTGAGGGATGATGAATTGAACTTGGTTTCAGAAGTGAGTGAGCTGAAAACCCCTTTGAGTTTCGTAAAGCAGCGCCTGTTGGAAGGAGGAGTCTATCCCGGCTGCGGCGAAGAGTGTGAGGACTGTTTAATTCAACCTGAGGGCTGTGAGAAGTTGAAGAGGGGAGTTCAAAGTTTGATTGATGAAGGAACTTTGCAGTTTGACAGGGCTGTGGGGCGAGAGAAGTCTGTTGAGACAGAATCTGAAAAAGAGCGTAGGGAGATTGCTACGATCACCATTCCGTTCAAATCAGTGACAATCTCGGCATCACCGAAAAGGCCGACCATTACTATTACCAACGCTAAGCCAGTCCCTTTTGAAAGCACAAGAGCAGTCCCGTGGAGTTATGGTGCTGAGGTGTATTGCGATGGGGAAAAGATTGACTTGAATGATCCGCCAGCGGGATCCGTTGATAATATAGTGGGAGCGGGTGGTATAACCCGGAGCGGGAGAATTTTCACTTCACCGGAGGTTGAAGCAGAGAGGCTTGCCAAGGGTAAGAACAAAGTTGTTGAGGGAGAATCTTCGGGGAGTAAAAAGAAAGAGCCGATAGCCAAAGATGTGGAAGAATTCATGAGGTTAATCCGCAAAAGTGATTACAAGATTGTAGATCACCTGCAGCAGACCCCGTCAAAGATCTCCATATTATCGCTGCTGCTGTGTTCTGAAGCACATAGAAATGCTCTGTTGAAGGTACTCGAAACATCCTTCGTGCCGCAGGAGATTTCAGTTAATCAGCTGGAGGGAGTTATGGCACATGTTAACGCTGGGCATGGACTGGGATTCACGGATTTTGACTTAACGCCTCGAAGGCGTGATCATAATAATGCTTTGCACATCTCTATCGAATGCCGGGGCACTGTGTTATCCCATGTGCTGGTAGACATTGGGTCCTCATTGAATGTGTTACCAAAGAAAGCTCTGTTGAAATTAGACACCCGTGGGTTGTTGTGCACACCCAGTGATTTGGTCGTGAGGGCCTTTGACGGAACCAGAAGGTCAGTATTCGGGTCGATAACGTTACCCATTCAGGTAGGTCCGGAGGTGTTTGATACAGTGTTTTACATCATGGACATACAGCCCGCATATAGATGTTTGATTGGGAGACCTTGGATTCATGCCGCTGGGGCAGTAACTTCGACGCTCCATCAGAAGTTGAAATATATGGTTGAGGGGAGTATTGTGACAGTGTGTGGCGAAGAGGATATCTTAGTCAGTCACTTGTCTTCTTTCAAGTACGTGGAGGTAGATGGGGAGATTCATGAAACGCTGTGGCAAGCGTTCGAGGAGGTGAAGGATAAAGAAGAAGCTCCGGTGAAGAGTGAAGGGCCAGAGGTGGCCGTCTCCTCATATAAAGAAGCCAAGGCGTTGGTTCAAGCAGGAGAGACTCAGAAGTGGGGGCAGGTTCTAGACATCCCATTGAAACAAGACAAGTATGGCTTGGGGTACCGCCCATCTTTCTCGCAGAGTGCGCCTAAGTACAAGGGACCTGTCGTGTTCACACCCGGAGGAGTTAGCTTTGAGAGGATTAATGCTGTGTCTGATACGGATGAAGCGGATAGCGATTGCGGCATGGACTCATGGATTCGACCCAGCACGCCGGGGCAAAGTCTATGCAACTGGTCCATCCAGGACGTCATCCAAGTCACCAAACAGTAATGCATTGTTTTTTCAATCATTGTATGATCACATGCCTCGCCCGGGCATCGTTGATCTTGTCTTAGGGCCTAACTGTTTACCTGTATGTTTGCATGAATCAATAAATGACGGCGTTTTTTTTTACATTCAAATGTTGTGATCCTTTTCTTTCTTATTTTATTTTTCAATAAAATGGCAGCGCAGTTATGCATTTTGCTTGTACATCATTTTTGAAGCACTTAACCGTTTCCCTCGAAGGATTCATGAATTTTCAGATGATACCGACCACAAACTTCCTATGACTCGTTTAGACTTCGAGCATCCGATCTTCCAGGCCGAGGAGGAGATTGTGGAGGATAGTGACTTACCAGAAGAGCTCAGTCGGTTATTGAGGCAAGAGGAGAGAGTCATTCTGCCTCACCAGGAAGAGATTGATATTGTCAACTTGGGGTCTGAAGAATGCGTCAGGAATATCCGTATAGGGGCTGAGTTACAAGAGGACATTAAGCAGGAGCTTATTGAGATGTTGCGTGAATACAGTGATATATTTGCTTGGTCCTACGAGGACATGCCAGGTTTGGACACTGATATGGTTGTTCATCGTCTACCGTTGAAGGAAGATTGCCCGCCCGTGAAGCAGAAACTCAGAAGGATTCATCCTGACATGGCCGTAAAGATAAAGGAAGAAGTGCAGAAGCAATGGGATGCTGGGTTCCTGGCTGTTACCACTTATCCCACTTGGGTCGCTAATATCGTGCCTGTGCCAAAGAAAGATGGCAAGGTTCAAATGTGTGTTGATTATAGGGATCTAAACAAAGCGAGTCCGAAGGACGATTTCCCGCTACCGCATATTGATGTGTTAGTTGACAACACAGCTCAGTTTTCAGTGTTTTCCTTCATGGATGGCTTTTCAGGGTACAACCAGATCAAAATGGCTCCTGAGGATATGGAAAAGACGACCTTTATCACCCCGTGGGGAACCTTCTGTTATAAGGCGATGCCCTTTGGTTTGAAAAATGCTGGGGCAACGTACCAGCGGGCCATGACAATGCTTTTTCACGACATGATGCACAGAGAGATTGAGGTGTATGTCGATGACATGATTGCTAAGTCTCAAACAGAGAAAGAACATCTGGTTAATTTGTTGAAATTGTTCAAGAGGCTGAGGAAATTCAGGCTGAGGCTGAATCCAAATAAATGTACCTTGGGAGTGAGATCCGGGAAGCTACTGGGGTTCATTATGAGCAAGAAAGGAATCGAGGTCGATCCTGCAAAAATAAAAGCGATACAAGAGATGCCAGCACCGAGAACAGAAAAAGAAGTCTGTGGATTCTTAGGGAGGTTGAATTACATTGCTAGGTTCATCTCTCACCTAACGACCACGTGCGAGCCATTATTCAAGCTGTTAAAGAAAGATCAAGCGGTAGCCTGGAATGAAAATTGTCAAAAGGCATTTGAAAAGATAAAAGAATACTTGCAGGAACCTCCGGTGTTGATACCCCCAGTAGCGGGACGACCACTGATTATGTACCTGACGGTTCTGGAGAACAGTATGGGTTGTGTTCTCGGTCAACATGACGAGACAGGGCGGAAAGAACATGCAATTTACTACTTGAGTAAAAAGTTCACAGATTGTGAATCTCGATACTCTATGCTCGAAAAGACGTGTTGTGCGTTGGCGTGGGCTGCCAAACGTCTAAGACAGTACATGCTGAATCATACAACCATGTTGATATCGAAGATGGATCCGATCAAATATGTGTTTGAGAAGCAAGCGCTCTCTGGAAGGATTGCTAGATGGCAGATGGTATTGACAGAATACGATATCCAGTATGTTTCCCAGAAGGCCATTAAGGGAAGTGTTATGTCCGAATATCTCTCCGAACAGCCAATTGAGGATTATCAGCCCATGAAGTTTGAGTTTCCTGACGAGGACATAATGTACTTGAAGGCTAAAGATTGTGACGAGCCGTTGCCTGGTGAAGGTCCTGAGCGGAGTTCCCAGTGGCAAATGATTTTTGATGGGGCCGTCAATTCGTACGGTAGTGGGATCGGGGCTATCATTACAACTCCCCACGGGTCGCACATCCCATTCACAGCCAGATTGACTTTTTCAGTGACGAATAATGAAGCCGAGTACGAAGCTTGCATTATGGGGTTAGAGGAGGCTATTGATATGAGGATTAAGAATCTGGATGTATATGGGGATTCAGCATTGGTTGTGAATCAGATTAAGGGAGAGTGGGAGACGCGCCAACCTAATCTAGTGTCGTACATGAATTATGCGAGAAGGTTGCTACCTTTCTTTGATAGAGTAGAGTTCCATCATGTACCTCGGGCGGAGAATCAAATGGCGGACGCCCTTGCAACGTTATCCTCGATGTATAAAGTCAACCGCTGGAATGAGGCTCCCAGCATTGTCATCTCTCGCCTTGATAGGCCGGCCTTTGTGTTTGCAATCGATGAAGCATCCGACGGTAAACCATGGTATTTCGACATACAGAATTTCCTGAAGAATAAGGAATATTCGGCTGGGGCATCCAGTCGCGATCAGAAGACTCTAAGGAGATTAGCAGGCAACTTCTATCTGAATCCCGATGGCGTTTTGTATAGAAGGAACCACGATTTGGTACTCCTCCGGTGTGTAGACGAGAAGGAAGCCAATTTACTCATGGAAGAAGTTCATGAAGGAACTTTTGGTACACATGCAGGTGGGCATGCTATGACCCGAAAGTTGCTGCGAGCAGGGTATTACTGGTTGACGATGGAAACTGACTGTTTCAAGTTTGCCAAGTGGTGTCACAAGTGCCAGATCTATGCTGATAAGATCCATGTGCCACCCAGTCCACCGAACGTTATGGCATCCCCATGGTCGTTCTCCATGTGGGGAATTGATATAATCGGTAAGATTGAGCCTACTGCTTCTAATGGGCATCGCTTCATTCTGGTTGCGATTGATTACTTCACTAAGTGGGTGGAAGCGGCTTCTTATGCCAATGTGACGAAGCAGGTGGTTGCCAGATTTATCAAGAAGAATATAATTTGCAGATACGGTATTCCTGAGCGGATCATTACTGATAATGGTTCGAATTTGAACAACAAGATGATGAAAAATCTGTGTCGGGATTTCAAGATCGAGCATCATAATTCATCTCCCTACAGACCCAAGATGAATGGCGCTGTTGAAGCGGCCAACAAGAACATAAAGAAAATTGTTCAGAAGATGGTGGTAACGTATAAGGATTGGCATGAGATGCTGCCATTCGCTTTGCACGGTTATCGTACTACAGTGCGTACATCAACCGGGGCAACACCGTTCTCACTAGTATATGGCATGGAGGTTGTCCTGCCATTGGAGGTTGAGATACCATCTTTGAGGGTTTTACTGGATGTTAAGCTGGACGAGGCAGAATGGGCGAGAAGTAGATTGAATCAGCTGAGCTTGATAGATGAGAAAAGACTCGCATCCATTGCACATGGTAGGCTGTATCAGAGCCGGATGAAGAAAGCGTTCGACAAGAAGATTCGACCTCGGAGCTTTCAGACGGGTGATCTTGTGCTGAAGAAGATTCTCCCACCGCAATCGGATCACAGGGGCAAGTGGACCCCTAATTACGAAGGTCCATACGTCGTGAGAAAGGTCTTCTTCGGAGGAGCCTTATTGTTATCCACCATGGATGGTGAAGACTTTTCGTCCCCTGTGAACTCGGACGCAGTTAAAAAATACTTTGCTTAAAATTGACCCGCTGGACAGCAAAAAGAGAGTCCAGGCAAAAATGGGGCATCCTGGCGAACCGAAAAAACAGAATAAAAAGGTTCGGGCAAAAGTTAGGGATATAATTGAAAAAGTGTACACCCGCGAAGTCGAAAACCTACACTGGGCGGCTTCGGCAAAAAAGGGTATCCCGGTGAATCGAAAACCCACACAGGGCGATTCACGCAAAAGTTAGGGATTTGAGAAGCAAATGACTGCGGTCCAAGTTTGATTGTTAAGCGGTTTGGGAGCATCTGGGGGTCTACTATCCAAAGCAATTTCTTCCGAAGACAGAGGTCGGGAAAGCGTCAGAGTCCGACGAGCCATAGGAGGATCGGTTCATGGTGTTCGTCTGTAACACGTTGCCGATATGTGTACAAATTTTATTCTGTATATTTGTATACTTCTGCATTTTGTTTGTGTGTGACTACCTCTTTCAGGAGTTGTATCTAATGTACAAATCTTGCCTATTCTCAGGCCGTTATCAATAAAGTGTTTTATTCAGTGTAGTGTGTGACTTTGGTTTTAATTTTTTACAGTTTTGTTTGTAAAAAGCGCCGATGTTTTGATAAACTTACATGCGTGTAACCAGGCGGGCCTCGACCGATGATTGTTAAAATCAAAAATTACCTGAATGGTTGTCGTGGGTGATTACTAAGATGTTTCTTTTTGCATAGATTGCCTTGTGTTTGCTTGATGACTTTTGCAGGTATTCGAAAGCTTGCAAAGTTCCCCGCCAGAGACCATGGCAGGCTGGTGCCCTTTCCAGAGGGTGAATGTTGTGTCTTCCCCAATGAAGTCGCCCCAGGAAAAATTGAATGTCATCTCCCCAGGAGAGTTGAGAGTGCGTCGAAGGAAGATCAATGTATTTTCAGCAGATCAGAATTGGCTTATCAAGCAGAGCAGAGTCCTCCCCAGTGAAGGTCGAGATGGATGTGACTAATTCCTCAGAGAGTTTTTGTGCAGTGCAAATCAGAATGTGTAGTTCAATCCCCAGCTCAGTGATAGCGGGATGATTTACCCAGCTCAGTGACAGCAGGAGGGGTTCCCACAAAGTGTGATTAGGTGGTTGGAGATGCTGAAAGGAGTCTTCCCGAGCAGGATTGTCCTTTCTTTCCCCAGCAAGTCATTCTTCCTCGTCAAGAGGATCGTCCTCAGCGGATTTTGGGAGCTTTGAGTTCGTGAGCTACTTTCCTAGTAGTATGGTCATCCCCAGCGGAGTTTAGTTCACCTTTCCAACATTTATTTTGTTGGAAACGTATCGGTAGTATTCCGGTCATCCCCAGCGGATCCAGTGTGTCTTCAGCATTTATTTTGCTGAAACAACTTTTTGCGTAAACATGCATCATGAGCATTTGCATTCTACCAAAGCACGTAGCATTTCCACGCGGTATGGAAGCATTACGTCATTATCAAATATGCATTGTTGAAACATAAACCAGGTGGTTACCTCTTCAGTTTCAGATATGTTATTCCCTGCCGATAAGAGAAATTGTGGTTTCAGGAAGATATGGATTTTGCTGTCAGGCACGCAGTGATCGTGTTGATTTTGAGGAGTTGATTTGTGGCCCAAGTGCGCAGTAATCGTATTGGTCCCGACCTTTATGGGGTTCATGTTGTAGGGCACGCAGTGATCGTGTTGATCTTGGTATGTGTATCTGTGGTCGAATAGCGCAGTGATCGTATTCGTCCCGATCTGAGAAGATTGTTTTGTAAGGCACTCCGTGATCGTGTTGGTATCATCTCGGGGTTTTATTGAGCAGCGCACGCAGTGATCGTGTTCACTCGATTGGTGGTGTAGGACACGCAGTGATCGTGTTTACCATCTTATGTGATGTTGTTGGTCGATATGCGCAGTGATCGTGTTCGTCCATTATATAGTGGTTATAGGGTGAGGCACGCAGTGAACGTGTTCATCTGATTGTGGGTGGCAGAGGTACGCAGTGATCGTATTCGTGCCATGTTTGAAGTTATGTCACAGCACGCAGGGATCGTGCTTCCTCCAGTCAAGAGGGCCGTAACATGAGGTGCGCAGTGATCGCGTTTACCCTATGTATGGTCAGGATATGCAGTGATCGTATTCGTCCAGTTATGTGGGTTAGTTGAGGCACACAGCACGCAGGGATCGTGTTTTCTCCAGTCAAGAGGATTGTGGCTCAGAACGCGCAGTGATGGTGTTCGAACGCGCGGGGATAGTGTTCAAGATACGCAGTGATCGTATTCGCATAGCACGCAGTAATCGTGTTGATAGTACCATGGGAGCTTGTGACGCGGAGCACGCAGTGATCGTGGTTATCGTATCAGTTGGTTTTGTTGGTCGGCATACGCAGTAATCGTATTCATCCTGTTACATGGGTTGGTTTTGTGACACACGCAGTGATCATGTTGACATCCGTTTGGGGGTTTTGTTGGTCGAGACGCGCAGTGATCGTATTCATTGCAGCACACGCAGTGATCGTGCTTATCATATTGGTGGTTGAAGTACGCAGTGAACGCATTCGCCTCTTCTATGTGGTTATTCCGTATGGCACGCAGTGATCGTGTTTATCTCATCCGGTTGGATTTATGACTTTGATTGTAACGCAGCACGCAGTGATCATGTTCATCGTGTTTGTCCCATTATGTGATTTTGTTTGCAGCATCAAGACGCGCAGGGATCGTGTTTTCTTCTATCAAGAGGGCTGTGGTGTAAAATACGCAGTGATCGTGTTCATCTTGCTACAGAGGTTTGTTGTGCCAGGCATGCAGTGATCGTGTTCGTTATGGCATATTCCCCCTAGCAGAGTTGCTTGGTCAAGCATTTCTCTTTCTCCCCAGCCGAGTCCTTTCTCAGAGTGCTGTGGAGATAGCATGGTACAGATTGGGGGTGGTTACCCGCAGTTACCTCAGTAGAGGTATAATCCCCAGCGGGGTGATTTTCAACGAGATGCTTGGTTAAGTTCCTCGTAGTCCTCGGCAGGGCGTTCTTCGACAAGTCGCTTGGTTAAGTTGCTTGTATGCCCCCAGCTGAGTCTTTCTCAGGATGATGAGGCGTCAGTATTAGAAGGTTGTAATATAGATTGTCGGGTGGTTACCCGCAATTCCCCAACAGAGTTATGTTCTCCAGCAGGGAGCTTGCTACAGGAGTGGTTTGGTTAAATTCCTCGTATTTTGCAACAAGGTTATTCTCGCCAGGGTATTTGGTTAAGTTCCCTATTTCTCCAGCAGGTGTTTGACGACCATCGTCAGAATCGTCCTCTCAGAGTTACTTGGTTAAGTTTCTCATTTCCCCGCAGAGTCGTTTGTTTATGTCTTCGGACATTGTCCCGCTTGGTTAAGCGTTGGCTCGTTTCTTCAAGATATGAAAGGTTGATCAGTGAAGTCAACATGACAAGCGAAGTCAATTTTCTCCCGCTGGTTAGCGTGTGCTTGGTTGATAAGTGAGATCAACAGTGGTTGATAAGTGAGATCAACAGAGGTTGATAAGTGAGATCAACAGAGGTTGATAAGTGATATCAACAATTTATTATCGTGTGGTGTGATCATTTCTTCGGAATGGAGTGGTTTGCGGACAACATCAGATTATTGGACAGATGGATGGCTAGTCATTGCTGTGACAACAGAAGCCAGTTCCCAGGGTTTTCCCAAGCAGTAGTCGTTTTCGCAATTTATTTTTGCGGTTGGCAAATTTCCGGGTTCTTTCGTATTCAACCGTCTCGTACCTCGAATGTCTGAAAGCTGAGCGCTCTTCATCCAGTCGGGTCCAAGTCGCTTGAATAGGGGCAGCTGTTGCACCCCAAAATTTGCCCAACCTTTTCTAACCTAGGTTTATGTTTCAATTGCATAGTCATTTGCATTAGTATCATGTACATAGTGTATTCATCTGCATTGCATAGCATGAGCAAGCTATCTTAATCAGGGGATCAAAGTGCTATTCTTATCTCAAGAGGTATATCCAAGGGTTTCATTCATAATCAAGACTACTCAGGACATCAGAGAAGAATTTGAGCTTTGGAGAGTTGACAGGTGGATCAGTGAGTTCTCTCCTATCTTGATGTTGTTTGGGGATCATCAGAAGAAGTATGAGCTATGAGCCAAGAACATGAGGTGTGTGTGGATGTTATGAAAAGCCTAGATGATCATTTTGAAGAAGAATCAAGTCATTGGAATGATTGCAAGAGCCTCAGTTGAAGTCAGTCAACCAGGTCAACACCAGGTCAACACTAGGTCAAAGAAGTGTTTTGAAGGGCATCAAGGAGCATTTGAGGATTGTGGGATTCATTATTTGCTATATGGATATGGATATGGTATTGTGCTAAAGAAAAATCAAGAGGAGTCAAGGAGAACTGGGGTTACTAAATTAGGGTTCCAGTGTAAAATCCCCTGATTTAGGTCAAACTTCAAAGCAGTATAACTCAAGATGCAAGCTTCATATGAATTCTTGGTCCACATGAAACTTGTAGAGTATCTTCATAGCTTTAATTTGAGTGGTGGAAGTCATCAAGATGATTTATAGAACTCAAGTTATAGCTCTTGCAAGTTACAGGTCATTTGAGGGCACTGAAATTTGTCCGTGAAAGTTTTCTGTATTCCAAGCAACTTTTGACCTTCAAGGGTATTTCAAATGTATTTCTGGCCAACATAAGAGTTGTTCCTTATTGTCTTATCTTTCTAGAATGGTATGGTATGCCTTCATATGATTTGTAGAACTCTACTTATGGTCTTGGCAAGCAAAGGGTATTTTGGTCATCTGAGGATTATAGGTCATTCTTGGCCTATGCCTAAAACTCATACAAGGAAGCTTCAAATGAAAAACTTCACAACATCGAAGTTGCTCAAAATTTCATTTTAAGTTAAGAAAAGAAGTCATGAAATTTTGGAAATGCATAGAATGAGACTTGACCAAAGTTGGTGAAAAATGACCTAAAAAAGGCATATAAGTTGAAAAAGTTGAAATGAAAAATTGGTTTGAGAGATCTACAAATCCAAAATGGGTCATCCAATATAACAAATTGATTCCAAAAATCATTTTAGAGACATTGGTTCAGCCACGTTTTTGAGTTAGGGGTTAAAAATTGGACTTGCTTTGTATTTTTGTTACTTGCATCATAAGGCAAGTGTGGAAAACTTGGCATAAGTGAAATTTCAAGGCAAGGAGATTGGTTTTTTCACACATACACTTTCAATAACTCATGAGAGGAGATTTTGACACAAATATCCAAAGGATGCAAGCATGATATGAGATGATTCAAAGTATCATGGCATGAGAACTTCCATAACTTTCCACCACTTTCTAGAATCCTCTAAGATCATCCTACAAACTTCTAGATCTGTCTCTCCTCATCTATACATTGAATTGAAGCCATTGATGCAAGGGGTTGGTGAAAAGAGTGTGAAGAGAGAGTGATATACCATTTTCTCCATTTTTGCAAATCAATCTCAAACTCCATTTTCTTCTTCCTTTCCATTGAATTTTTCTCACCAAATCAATTCCTTGGATCCTACTGAACAAGTGCACATAGATCAAAGTGGCCATTGATGAGTGTTTGAAGGTGTATCTTCCAAAGTGCAAGTGAAGCAAATTGGATCCAATCTCACAGCTCAAGCATCATCCATCCAAGATCTTGCAAACAGAAAGATTCTCAGCCATTGAAGACCATTTGTGACAAGTTTCAAGCAGTGGATTGGAGTGTAGATACATCTAACATCACCATTTTTCAGGTTTGCAAAAGCATTCGAATCCCTCTATTTATGAATTATTAGATGAAATGGCTAGGGTAATCATGATTAGAGACCTTAGGTGTGTGATTCCTGAGAATTAGAGAGAGTTCCATGGAGGTTGTTAGCAGGGTGATGAAACTTTGAGGATCAAGAAACCTTAGTTTAGGGGATGTTAATCATGATGTATTAGTTCAGAACAATCAGTGCAATGTGGTGAGTGCATTAGTACAAGAATTTGCAAGTTTGGTGAGCTTCCATTGCAGGGTGCAGTTGGTATCTCATGAGGTTCCACCTATCGGGTTTTATCCTAGGGCTAGTTTCAGTCCATACTAAAGGCATCATCGCGTTCAGGGGAAAGAAAAGAGCAATTTTGCTCTTTATAAGTCTTGATTTCATGGCCTGAGGAAGGAGAACGAGGAGCTTGAAGATTCATGCATGGAAGCTGAATTTCTGAAACCCTAGCTTCATGATTGGGGACGATGACCACTGACCGTCCGATCACTTCTATTATTTGACATTTTCATCTCATCCAATGGCTGGTATTTGAAGAAGAAAACGGAGGGAAAGACTCAACATGAAACGCAGCGTTTCACTAAACGTACCACTCTGGGCCTGGATCCAAATTCATATCCCCACCCCCAATTGGAAGCCCAACGCAATTTTAACTTGATTTTGTTGCTAAACGCACCGAGGTTTTAATATTTTCTCTTTTATTTTTCAATTCATTTTTCTAAAGCGTACTGGGCCTTGCCATATTGATATCTGCACCCCACGTTCATGGCCCAATGGTGAATTATAACTAGGCGTGTATGCTATTCAGACCCCCTCCCCTTTTAATTCATATTTTGTGTTTTTAATTTCTTTAATATTCTTCTCATCTTTAAAAAATCATAAAAAAATGGAAAATTTGATATTTTTAATTCCTTCTTTTTGTGGTAGGTCAATAATCCTGTCTAGAAAAATATTAAATAATAAAAATGGCATTTTATTTTGTTTTAATATTTTTCATGCATTTTTCTTGTAAATAGCATTTTATTAAGTTTAGTTTAGTGCTCAAATTTGGTGATTTTAGTTTGAATAGGTGCTTTAGCATTTTTAATCCATTCTTTTTAGAGTGATTAGCATAGGACCTTAAATAGTTCATAGGATTTTAATTCATATTTTTAGAATTTAATCTTAGGTGATTTGTTTAGGTGAGATTAGCATGATGAAAATTAGGGTTTTAGGTGAGCATAGGTGAGATAGATTAATTCTTTTTAGGGATTTTGTTTTAATTTTTGGGGTATGGGACTATAGGGGTTATGGGTATAGGATAGATCCCTTAGAAAATATTAGGTTTCCCCTACTGCTATTAGTATATTGCTCATATTTGATTGACTGTGTGGTGTGCCCTCTTTAGGGTTATCATTTTGTCTGTGTATGGGGTATTGGGTTGTTTGGGACTCAGGGTTTGAGCTGGAGCCTGTGAAGATGAAGCCCATTTGAAGATCAGAGAATGAAGACCAACTTCCAGAGTGGATGAGGAGCATCTCTTGCTGGTAGCTGTTGAAGTTTGTAGGATCTAGGAGTTAGGCAGAGC
The DNA here is from genome assembly GCA_963859935.3 of Lathyrus sativus. NCBI lineage: Eukaryota > Viridiplantae > Streptophyta > Magnoliopsida > Fabales > Fabaceae > Lathyrus > Lathyrus sativus. Next base: position 35,420,877 of record OZ012739.1, on the reverse strand, counting down.
CCTAGAGTAGACAACTTGATTCTCAAACATGGAAGGTCTTGACTGCCTCCATTCTTCTCTGTGATGCAGAGTCTCTCTACGACACTCACCCCCTTCCTTTGGAAGGCTTGGTGCTAATGTCTAAGGGATAGAACTCTTGAGAGAAATATTCCTTGTGTTGATAGCAGTATGTTTTCCATCCTTAGTGGTCAACTAATTGCTTAACACCCAGTTTATTCTTGTGATTGATTCCTCAGTTTGGAGGTTAGGACTTGAAGAAAAGCCATTGGGAGATTGAAGATGAAGACTGATGTCTGCTTGAAGCCTGAAGATGGTTGCTGATGCTGATGAAGACTGCTTTGCTGTTTAGCTTTTGCTGTTTTAATTTTGATGTATTGTGTGAATTTCCCGGACTGTATTGTTTGTTGTTTAACTTGTTGGGTTGAAAGTGAAGCTTGTTCACTTTTGCCTATTGTTTTCTAGGTTCGAGGTTGAGTGGGACTCCCTTGCCTCGCTTGTATTGTTGCATCCATGCATTTTACTGCTTTATTGTATATATCTGCTGTTTCTGTTTCCGTTTATCCCGTAGGATCTCTGTTTCTCTCTGCGCAAGAGAGGAGCATGATAGACATTAGGTGTTAACCCATGCATGATAACATTAGGGTAGATTTGTATCCCCTTCTTTTCAACCCTAGGATTTGTAGAGTGTCATCTCTTTTTCCTTCAAAACAACAGAAAAACACTAATAAAGGTTATGACAGAGATTAATTCACTTCTTCCGTCAAAAGATTTGAACAAACATCAACCTTTTTGCAAATAAGAAAACCCTTGTTTAAGGTGAGATTTTTCATAAAAGACACTTGAACAGCTTGTGTCGTGCGTAGCCTGAACTACGTTTGCTCTGATCTTCCATGCCGTGTGGAAGTACGTAGGCATAGGATGCGATATCCTAGCGAGCAACCTTCACCCACCTTCCCCCGTAGTTAGGTGAACTACGTTGACTCTGATTTCTCGTTCCAGACGGGAATACGTAGGCATAAAGTGAGATGCTTTGCCGAGTCATGTTTTCTTTTCTTTTCAGACCTCATCCTTTAGTTTAGATAGAAGTGTAATCCGTACAAACCAAGCAAGCGTGGATCCCATCGAGTACGATGGACGTGAGGGGTGCTAATACCTTCCCCTTGCGTAACCGACTCCCGAATCCAGGTTTTGGTTGCGATGACCATACCTTTTCCCGTCTTTGAGTTAGGTTTACTTCGAGCATTTCCTTTCCCTCCTTGGGATAAATAACGCACGGTGGTGACTCTTCTGTCAGCCGGCGCCGATTTTCGCAGTAGCGACATTATGGCTTTGAAGAGTGTCTTCTAAAGTCTTCTTTTGTTGATTGATATCACTACTGTGATTAAGAGGGAGTGAGAGGTGTCTCATATCTAAGAGTGTCCTAGGTAGAAGTTGCAATGGTAATGATTAAGTGAGGGGTTATAAACGGGGGAGTTTAGCTCTGAATTGATACTACTAATAGTGGATTTCCTTCCTGGCTTGGTAGCCCCCAGACGTAGGTGTGTTTTCACCGAACTGGGTTAACAATTATTGTGTCTCTTTAATAATTTTTATTTGTTTATCTTTGTTCTTATTATACAGATATTTGTGTCATGAACATCACCTTTGACATCTAATATCTGATACCAGAATTTCAATTGGTATCAGAGCAGGCATCCTGCTCTGGTTCTGGGTGAGATCTAGGGACAATACTTTCTGGTACCATGGACAAAGAAGGAGGATTTGTGAACAGACCACCTGTTCTGGACGAGAATAATTATGACTATTGGAAACCCAGGATGGTTACCTTCTTAAAATCTCTGGACAACATGGCATGGAAAGCTATCATAAAGGGATGGGAACATCCTGTGATTATTGATAAAGATGGAAAGGCTACAACTGAATTAAAGTCTGAGGAAGAATGGACAAAGGAAGAAGATAACCTAGCACTGGGAAACTCCAAGGCCTTGAATGCCTTGTTCAATGGAATTCATAGGAACATATTCAGGTTGGTGAACAACTGTGAAATTACTAAGGAAGCATGGGAGATTCTAAAGACTACTAATGAGGCACATCCAAGGTAAAAATGTCTAGACTTCAACTCCTTACTACTAAGTTTGAAAACTTAAGAATGAAAGATGGTGAAAGCATACATGACTTTCATATGAATATTCTTGAAATTGCCAATGCTTCAAGTGCTCTTGGTGAAAAAAATGTATGAAGAAAAGTTGGTAAGAAAAATTCTCAGATCTCTTCTCGGGAGATTTGACATGAAAGTAACTGCTATAGAAGAAGCCCAAGACATTTTTAAAATGAGAGTTGATGAACTCATTGGGTCTCTTTTAACATTTGAAGTTAGAACAAGTGACAAAGCTGACAAGAAAAAGAGCATAGCCTTTGTGTCAAATACTGAAAGAAGAGATGATGAATCTGATGAGGATACAAATGAAAGTCTATCAAAGGCTATAGTTCTGCTAGGAAGACAATTCAACAAGGTAATAAAAAGAATGGATATAAAGACAAGACCAAATGTCAGAACACCTCACTTGACATCAGTAAGTCAAATGATGCAGGAAGAAGAACTAGGACTGAAGAAAAACCCATAAAAAACAAATGGATACAGTGTTATAAGTGTGAAGGTTTTGGTCACATCAAATCTGAATGCCCTACCTATCTCAAGAAACAAAAGAAAGGCCTAGTTGTTTCATTGACTGATGAAGACTCTGATAGTGAGATTGAAGAAGAATATGCCAAACATATAACTACCTTGACTGGAAGATACTATTCTGATGAAGAATCCAGTGAAGATGAATTGACCTTTGAAGAACTAGCATCTTCCTACAAAGAATTGTGCCTCAAAAGTGAAGAAGTATGCCAGTAAGGTGAAAAACAGAAGAAACACATCATCGAGCTAAAGGCTGAAAAGGAGGAACACCTGATAATTATCAAGGGTTTGAATGATGAAGTTGCTGAACAGGATAAGACTATCACTAAATTAAGAGATGAAGTTGCTCAACTAACCTCTCAACTTGACCATTTGGGAAAGTTTGTTAGAATGATGAATAGTGGTACCAAAACCTTAGAAGAGATTCTTCAATCTGGTAAAAGATATGGAGACAAGACAAGGTTAGGATTCCATGAAGACAATAACTTTGCCTATCACCACAAACCTTCTGTAGCAAGGCAGATAATGTTCCAGCAGATGTTTCAACATCATGACAGAAAATAAACCAGCCAACCTAGAAAATTCCAAAGATGGAGATGTCATCATTGTGGTCGCTTTGGTCACATAAAGTCATTATGTTTCAAACTGAATGGATATCCAAGCTCTACAACTCAGACAAGACCTAACCATAACACTCTCCTCTCCAAGAAGCAATGGGTTCCAAAGGGTCCTTCTATTAAACAATGGGCTCTTAAAACTGATAATACTTGCCTCATAGCTCATATGTCCCTAAAAGTTTCTACTAAGGAAGATTGGTACTTTGACAGTGGGTGCTCAAGACACATGATTGGAGTTAAAAATCTGTTAGTTGACATCAAACCTCACTCAACCAGCTATGTAACCTTTGGAGATGGGGCCAAAGGTGAAATTAAGGGGGTTGGAAAGTTAAACAACTTAGGAACACCTGATCTTGACAATGTTCTGTTAGTCAAAGGATTAACTGCCAATCTAATTAGCATCAGTCAACTATGTGATCAAGGTCTAAGTGTCAACTTCACTAAACTTGAGTGTTTGGTTACTAATGAAAAGGGAGAGCTGATCATGAAGAGAGTCAGATCCAAGGACAATTTTTATCTATGGGCCTCTCAGGACTCTAAGTGTGCTCTTGCCAAAGAAGCTGAAGTAAGACTATGGCACCAGAAACTTGGGCATTTGCATTTACAAGGAATGAAGAAGATCATATCTATAAATGTTGTCAGATGTATCTCTAATCTAAGGATTAAGAAAGGAGAAATCTATGGTGAAGGCCAAATAGGAAAACAAACTAGGATGTCAGATAAGATGTTTCAACATTGTGTACAGCAAATGCACTCTAAGTTAGAAACAAGCCTTGTTGAGGAATTAACTAACCTTCTTGGAATACAAGTCATACAGATGGAAGAATCCAAATTTCTATCTCAAAGTAAGTATGGGATGTCGTACACTCATGAATCTGGGTGTGTGCTATCTGGATATTATGATACTGATTAGGCTGAAAGTGCTGATGACAGAGAGAATACATCTGGAGGATGCTTCTCTTTGGGCTCGTGGTTTAGCAAGAAACAAAGTTGTGTATCCCAGGCTACTACAGAAGCAAAATGCATAGTTGTTAGGAGTACTTGTTCTCAACTTGTATGGATAAAACAGATGCTTAATGAGTATAATGTCACACAAGATGTCATGACATTATTCTGTGATAATCTGAGTACTATGAAGATTTCCAAGATTCTTATTCAACATAGCAGAACTAAGCATATTGATATTAGACGTCATTTTATCAGAGAGCTTGTTAAAAATCAAATCGTCACTCTTGAGCATGTCACTACAGAAAATCAATTGGCTACTAATCAGTTTGAGACTTTCAAAGGAAACTTAGGGATTTGTATTTATGAGGACTTATAGCAATTACTGCTAAGAGGGATTCTTGCTTTTAAAAGATGTTTTTTTCTTAAAATAGAGATGTTCCAACATCCCTCTTTATTACACAACACGTCCTTGTCCACTCAAGCACACTACCCCTCTCAAAGTTTTCCCTCCAACTGCTCCTTCAACTTCCACACCTCCCCAAGACCACTCCTTCACATGCAAATGAATCCCAACAACCTTCCAAAGGTAACACTTCTGAATCCCCTTCTGAGAACATTACTAGAATGAAAAACAAGGAAGGCTCTGCATATGTGGATAGATCTATTAGGGAACTTGTCATCAAGATCCTCTATGGAGATCATAATGTGCATGGTATTTCCACTCCTCTCTCTCATGTTGATCCATCCCCCAGCACTGATAAGAACCTAAAAGAAAATGCTGAAAAACCCTCTACTGATGACAACCCTAACACTAAAAACTTGGAAAAACTTGCCAGTTCTGTGGTACATGATGTGTATAAGGGTAATGAAGTAGGTCTAAATGATGATGTGAATGAGGCTGAAGATACTAGTCTGAATGTTGATATGGATGTTGCTCCAACCAAGAAAAATACCTCTAACAATGTTATAGGTGTTGAAGATGTGCCCTCTGATGATGAGCTCATCAAAAATGTTGCCCCAGGAATTGATAAGAGACTGAAGTCAAGAAAAGAAAAGGTTGTGCTTGAGGAATCTCCTTCCAAAAGCCAAATGAAGAAAACCGATGTTGGACCTCCCAAGGCATGGAGCAAGGTCTCTCTTACCTCCAAAAAGAGAAAGCTGGGAGTTGAGAACACTGACTCTGATGAAGATGTTGTAAAGGATGTCCCTGACATATCTCTTGTGAAGAAATCTACTGCCAAGAAGACTCCAAAGGAAGTGTCTGTTGCTCCACTTTACAATGTCTCTTTTTACTCTATCAGCAGTGCGACAAAGTGGAGATATCTATCAAAAGAGGATTGTTTTGGAAAGGGAGCTGGGGAAAGATGCTCAGGAAATCAAGGAAGTGATGGATTTGATCACTGAGGCTGGACTGCTCAAAACTGTCACTGGCTTCTCTAAATGTTATGAAGGGCTGGTGAAAGAATTCATTATGAACATTCTTGATTCCATTACTGATAGGAACAACAAGGACTATATGAAGATATTTGTTAGGGGTAAATGTGTGAAGTTTTCTCAAGCTGTAATCAACATATTTCTGGGACGATCAAATGATGGTAAGGAATAAATGCCTACTATAGACAACCAAGTATGCAAGGTCATCACTGCCAATCAAGTCAAAGCATGGCCTTCAAAAGGTAAGTTGTCAGCTGGACAACTCAGTGTGAAATATGCCATCCTTCATAGGATTGGGGCTGCAAATTGGGTTCCTACCAACCACACCTCCACCATTGTTGTTGGGCTTGGCAGATTCATTTATGTTGTAGGTATCAAGGTTGATTTTGATTTTGGCTTATACATTTTTGAGCAAATTATTAAGCATTCTACTTCAAGTGTCATCAAGCTACCTATTGCCTTCCCTTCCCTCATCTGTGAAATTATATTGAATCAACACCCTGGGATTCAAACTCTAATGATGTTGCTAGCAAAAGAGAGCCTGTTTTGTCCCTTCACTACAAACGTTTTGCTGGAAGACATGTTCCAGATATTGTTCTGACATCTGGTGAAAGGGCCACTGCTTCAAAGGCAAGGATTAAAAGAAACTTGTAGGGAATTAGGGGAAACAATTAATGTTACTACGGCAAGAAATATCAAGTTGGAATCGTTAATTCAATGCCTAGAAGATGATGTTGCAAATATTAATGATGCTAGTGAGGCTGGGTTTGGGGAGGAATCTGAGGATGGTAGTGAAGATGTCCCAACTGATGTTGAAGAGGTTGTTGGTTCTAGTTCTGCTTCTGAAGATTAAGTTGTCTGCTTTTGTATTGGGTTACTCTTATGGTTTCTTTTATTTATTTTGTCTGCCTTTGCAGAATGATCTGAACTTGGTGCACTTCATGTGCCTTTGGGTTGTAATTTTATTGGGGTCTCCATGCCCTTAACTTGATTATTTCTAAACTTATGATCTATGTTATATATCTTAGCTTTCTGTTCTAAAAAATGTGGCTAAAAAGGGGGAGAAGATTGTTCTGTATATACAGTTTAGTATATAGTTTTGACAGGTGTGTAGCTGGTTGGAAGATGGTGTCTGCTGTTGTGCTTGGGCTGTTGTGGTGTTTGTTGCTTAAGTTGAGGGGGAGTTTGTTTTGCATTTACTCTCCTTACTGCTGTTGTGCTTGGGTTGTTGTGGTGTTTGTTGCTTAAGTTGAGGGGGAGTTTGTTTTGCATTTACTCTCCTTAATGTGTAGTTTTTCCGCTGTGTTGTACTCCTTATTGGTTTTTATTTTTCTTGTGATTTGTTTTAGCCAAAATTTTCCAAAGGGGGACTTTGTTAGTTCTTGATTGGCAGGTATTTTGGTAAAACTATGTGTAATCACAGGATGTCCTACAGGATGTTGTAACATCTGTCTGTCAGGATCAGCAGGTTGCTTTGGACTTTTTAACAGGACTTATCTCATGATGTCAAACAAGATGTCTTGACACTCATGGACAAAACATTCTCTATGAATATGTTTTGTCTATCCATTTCTTTATGTGCAAGTCTGCTGCACTATTCTGGTGTAGAATCTGCGTGTTTTTAAGTGGTGTTCTAAAAGTGTTTCTGATACACTTATTATGGATAAGATTTGATTTGATATGGAGTTATTCTTAGAAGATTGATTGAAGATTGGAAGAATGATTTGATTATATCTGATTGATCAAATCAAATCTGCTATATTGTTGCTACTGATGAAGATTGAAATCGTCTCAAAACCTGCTGTTACTTTTGCCACAGCCCAAGCCCATTATGCATTGCTATTTAAAGAAGCATAAACCCTAGCTTGGATATCAGAGAAGCAAGGATTAACAAGTGTGTGCAATTGTGTCAAGTTTAAGCTTCGTGTGTGTTAGTTTTGTGAGCCATTCACTCATTGGTTAATTTGTGAATGACTAGGTTGTTAATTGTAAATTGTTCACTAAAAGCTTGTAAGCAAGAGTGTATTATACTTGATTGAAGATTTTAAGCAAGATTTAGTTCTGGCTTTGAAGAGTGTCTTATAAAGTATTCTTTTGTTGATTGATATCACTGTTGTGATTCAGGGGGAGTGAGAGGTGTTTCATATCTAAGAGTGTCCTAGGTAGAAGTTGCACTGGTAGTGATTAAGTGAGGGGTTGTAAATGGGGGAGTTTAGCTCTGAATTGATACTACTAATAGTGGATTTCCTTCCTGGCTTGGTAGCCCTCAGACGTAGGTGTGTTTTCACCGAACTAGGTTAACAATTGTTGTGTCTCTTTACAATTGTTATTTGTTTATCTTTGTTCTTATTATACATATATTTGTGTCGTGAACATCACCTTCGACATCTAATATCTGATACTAGAATTTCAGAACCAAATCGATACTTGCTGGTGAAAAGGAATGCATTCCACATTCCTAGCCAATTATGACATTGTTCACCGGAGATCAAGATCAAAAAGGAACACTACCCGTCTTCCCTTGAGGATTCCTGGTAAAACATGCAATGCATAATGTTTTCCTGATTGATTTTAGCTTTTTGTTATTCTCAATGATTTATAGTATTATGTGATCATAAATAATTGCTCAATTTGCAAACAAAATACTGAAAAGAGACAAATGAGAAATCAAAGGATGAAAATTTTATTGAATGCAAAAAGCTTTTGTACATAAGATGTGTATGAGGATGTAAAAATATTTAATGAGGAAATTTACAATAAAATTGCAAAAAGGTAAATGGAAATGGGAAATTTGATTTTGCATTGATTACAACATTGGCTACAATCCCATGCAGGTCCAGGTTCCAACACTGTGCGTCTGTTGATGATGACTTGACTGATCATTTCCCGTTTGAGGCATAGCCATGACGAAGATAGGCTCAGGTGTTTACAGTCAAAGGCCATTATCCCTAATTTTTGCTTGGACATTAAATTTTTTTTTCGTCCACCAGGATACCAATTTTGCCTAAGTCGCCCTTTTAGGTTTTCAACTTATCGGGTTTTTATATATTTTTTTTGCTTTTTCCCTAACTTTTGCAAGGACATTTCTTTTTCTGGTCCATCGGGACGCCTATTTTTGCCTAGATTTCCCTTGCGGATGCTAATCTAGCGGGATTTCATCATCATTTTTTTCAGGCATAATATTTTTTGACTGTATCGGAGTTCACGAGATGTGGAAACTCCTCCCCATCCATGGCAGTGAGGATCAAGGCTCTGCCTGAGAAGGCTTTCTAGATAATGAAAGGTCCTTCGTAATTAGGAGTCCACTTGCCGCGTGGATCCGCATGAACAGGAGAGTACCTCTTGAGCACGAGTTCACCTACTTGGAACGCTCGAGGAAGAACTTTCTTTCCAAAAGCTCGCTTGAGACGTCTCTGATACAATTGACCATGGCAAACGGCTGTCAGGCGCTTTACTTCGATGAGATTCAGCTGGTCATATCTAGATTGAACCCATTCAGCTTCACCAATATTTGCTTCCATGATGACCCTAAGAGAGGGAATTTCAACTTCGATGGGTAGAACATCCTTCATACCATATACAAGTGAATACGGAGTTTCCCCAGTGGAAGTACGAATTAAAGTTCTGTAGCCATGTAGTGCAAATGGAAGCATTTCATGCTAGTCTTTGTAAGTCTTGACCATCTTTTGGACAATCTTCTTGATGTTTTTGTTTGTTGCTTCGACGACACCATTCATCTTGGGCTGATATGGTGAAGAGTTGTGGGGCTCGATCTTAAATTCTTGACACAACTCTTGCATCTCTTGTTGTTCAGAGTGCTTGCATTGTTAGTGATAATGTTGCTAGGAATCCCGTAGCGACATATTATCTCTTTCTTGATAAATCTGGCAACCACTTGGCGTGTAACATTTTCATAAGAAGCAACTTCAACCCACTTGGTGAAATAATCGATAGCAACTAGAATGAAGCAATGATTGTTTGAAGCTTTCAGCTCTATCATTCCAATCATATTAATACCCCACATAGAGAAGGGCCAAGGAGAAGTCAAAACATTCAATGGAGTTGGCGGCACATGGATCTTGTAACAGTAGATTTGGCACTTGTGACATCTTTTGGCAAAGTTGTAACAATCTACATCCATTGTTGTCCAATAATACCCAGCTCGAAGGATATTTAGCCATAGCAGGACCTTTAGCATGTACACCCTCACAACCTTCATGTATGGACCTTATGATTGTGTCTGCTTCGTGTCTATCCACACATTTGAGCAACACAGAATCATAATTCCTCTTGTACAGTACACCACCATTTAAGAAGAATTTGGCATAGAGCCGTATGAGAGCTTTCTTATCAGTGATAGTAATACCCTAGGGATATTCCTGTTTTTCCAGATATCTTTTGATGTCGCAGAATTAAGGCTTATCATCGGACTCGTCCTCGATTGCTAAACAGTGTGTTGGTTCATTCAAATGATCAATGCGGGTAGAAGGAGCTTCGTTCTTCCACTTGACTTTGAACATAGATGCCAAGGTGGCAAGAGCATCAGCTAGTTGATTTTCCTCCCTTGGGATATGATGAAAAGAGATCTCATCAAAGTAGGGAGTCAATTTCGCAATGTGTTTCTGGTACAGAACCAACTTGGAATCCCGAGTTACAAAGTTACCTCTGACTTGGCCGATCACCAGGGCAGAGTCTCTGTAGACCTCAAGAATCTTGATTCTCATGTCAATTGCAGCTTCGATACCGTAGATGCATGCTTCGTACTCAGCCATATTGTTGGTGCATTCGAAGCATAATTTGGTAGTGAAGGGAAGATGAAAACTATTCGGAGAGATGAGGATAACACCAATCCCACAACCTTTAGCATTGGCAGCATCGTTTAACACGAGCGTCCATCGCGCCCCTGGTTCTTGTACTATATCAGGGTCTGGAGTCTCATAATCTCTGATGAATAGAACATCCTCATCAAGAAAGTCAAACTTCATTTATTGATATCCTTCCACTGGCTGATGAGCAAGGTAGTCAGACAAGATGCTCCCTTTTATTGCTTTCTGGGTAACATGTTGGATGTCATACTCAGTCAACAACATTTTCCATCGAGCAATTCGTCCAGAGACAGCAGGCTTTTCAAAAATATACTTTACCGGATCCATCTTGGATATCAATAAAGTAGTATGGCAAATCAAGTATTGTCTCATGCGTCGAGCGACCCAAGTCAGAGCACAACAAGTTTTCTCCAATAGCGAGTATCTGGTCTCACAATCATTGAACTTCTTGCTCAGATAATAAATTGCATGTTCTTTTCTGCCAGTTTCGTCATGCTGACCTTAGACACATCCCATTGATTCATCGAGAACAGTGAGAGACATGATTAAAGGCCTACCAGGAATCAGAGGTACTAAGATCGGTGGTTCTTGCAAATATTTTTTTATCTTGTCGAAAGCTTCTTGACAATCATTGTTCCATTCAACCAATTGACTTTTTCTTAGTAATTTGAAAATTGGTTCGCAGGTAGCCGTCAGATGAGAAATGAATCTGGAAATGTAATTAAGTCACGGACTTCTTTTTCTGTTTTGGGAGGCGACATGTTCTGAATTTCCCGAACCTTGTCAGGATCAACTTCAATGCCCTTCTGACTCACAATAAAGCCTAACAGTTTGCCAGATCGAACTCTAAAGGTGCACTTTGCCGGATTCAACCGTAGTCTGAACTTGCGGAGTCTGTCAAACAACTTCTTTAGATGGTCCAGATGATCATCTTCAATTCTGGATTTGGAAATCATATCGTCCATGTAAACCTCAATCTCTTTATGGATCATATCGTGAAAGAGGGTTGTCATGGCACGTTGGTATGTTGCCCCTGCATTTTTCAAACCAAATGGCATGACTTTGTAGCAATATGTACCCAAAGGCATGATGAAAGTAGTCTTCTCCATATCGGATGGGGACATCTTGATCTGATTATATCCTAAGAAATCGTCCATGAAAGAAAAGACACTGTGTTGTCTACCAAAACATCAATATGAGGCAGAGGAAAATCATCTTTTGGGCTCGCCTTGTTGAGATCTCGATAGTCTACACACATTTGAACCTTTCCATCTTTCTTTGGAAGCGGGACAATGTTGGCAATCCATTCAGTACCAAGATTGACAATTTGCACTTGCTCTTTGTATGGATGAATCTCTTTCTGCTCGTGCTCAAGGAGCCTTGCTAATTCAGCCTGTAATTCACAATCTTCCTCACTATCTTCTTCGGCTTGGTTAATTGGAATCCCAGGATTAGAATGGGTGTTTGCCAAGTTGTTATCAATGCAAATATTTGTTCTGCATGTTTATGAGTTATGTTTAGAATGAAGCTCTTTGAAAAGTGAAAAATAAAAGAAACTTTGCCATTTATTTATTTGTGAAAAATAAAATAAAGAAATAAATAGGAGCATGATTTGAATGCAAAAAAAAAACTTTTATTTATTGATCACATAATGTTTCAAAAGCGCGAGACCCTTACAAACTATCCACTCGTCTCAGGCGAGGATGAGGGAACAGGAAAACAAAATGCATTACATGTTTTTAGGAAAAACCATGGGAATCACGGTAGATGTCCAATTGTTGAGCTTGAAGCCCGGCGGGAATTTGCATACAAAGCTTGTACCTCGGCTGCTAGGACCTGCATCATCAATGGCTGACACAATATCCCTCTCTTGAAATCCAGCGCTTGTGAACTTGATCAAATTGCTCTTCTGATGACTGCGCGAACTAGCTTTTTGATCAGGATGATAACCTAGTCCAAAGCGATCATGCTTTTCAACCACATTCAGGATTTGCCCCCAGCCAAGTAAGGTACCTTTCTCAATGGTCTCTTTAGCACTCTTGACAGATGACATGGCCATCTTTGGTAGTCTACCAGAATTGACAGAAGCGGAGCTGACATCTTCAAATTCGAGACATTGCAACGGCACTTCAGCTATGCCTTCATCAATCTCGACATATCATAAGGAAGATAACTCGCTTACTAGCAAATCTTCTTCACCACAAACGATGGCCATCTGATCTTCAAACATGAATTTTAGCTTCTGATGTAACGTTGATGTAACTGCCCCTGCGGCATGGATCCAGGGTCTACCCAGTAAACAACTGTATGCAGGATTGATATCCATCACTTGGAAAGTGATGGTAAACAAATGAGGCCCGACTTTAATGGGTAAATCCACTTCGCTGATGACTTGCCTACGAGAACTGTCAAAAGCTCTAATGATCAAAGCGCTTGGTCTAATCTCGCTCCCTTCTACCAATAGTTGACTCAATGTACCCTTAACCATCACATTGAGAGAAGAACCGGTATCCACGAGAACATGAGATAGCAAAGAGTCCATACATGTCACTAAGATGTGCAAGGCTCTATTATGGGCAGTACCTTCGGGAGGCAAGTCTGACTCGTTGAAACCAAAGTACCGACTAGCAGTTATGTTTGCGACGACGTCGTCAAATTGTTCTACTGGAATGTCGTGCATCACATGAGCGGTGTTCAAAACTTTCAACAAAGCTGACTTGTGCGCTGGTGAACTCATGAGCAAAGATAAGATAGAGATCCTTGACGGAGTTTTCCCTAGCTGATCCACAATCTTAAAGTCGCTCTTCTTGATCAACTTGAGGAACTCTTGATCATCCATGACTTCTTTTCTTTTGGTGATGTCTGCAGACATAGTGACTAGAACTGATGTTGTAGTTGATGTCCCTTGTTGTACAACAGGGGTTGCTGAAGTAGATTTCTCCTTAAGAGGAACGATAGTTGGAATTTGCACTGGCTTAGATACAACCTTTGGAGCAAACACTCGCCCGCTGCGATTCATCCCTCTAGTGGCGGTGATGTTCACGATTTCAGATTCTGAAAATTGGATTTCTCGACCCCCAGAAAACACGGTTGGACCATACTTCCAAGGAACTTCCTTCGAATTCTAATACGGGAATGGCTTAGGAACACAGACAGTGATAGGCTGGATCTTCTTCTTAGGAGCTTCCACAGGAACCTTCCTATATACTATCGTGAATGGCTCGATAGTAGCTACCTCTTCCAGGGACTTGGCTCTGGCAAACTGAACTACACCTTGGTTTATCAAGATCTGAACGCAGCCTTTCAACTTTCGACACTTATTAGGATTATCATCACAGATCTGACATTTTCCATGAAGACCTTTCAATAACCCTTGTTCCTTCAACTTCTTGATTATAACAGTCATCGAAGTTCTCACTTTGTCGACATCTCTAATCAACTCAGCCATTTGGTCGTCCTCGATCATATTAACCACAGGTCCACCATGAGTAGGCAACATATTAGTCTGTATATTGGGACGCTCCTCAGTAAATGTCAGTATTTTTTTATCAATAAGCTCTTGAACTTTGGCCTTGAGAACAATACAATCTTCAGTAGCATGCCCTATGTACCCAGCATGGTAAGCACAGGATGCATTCAAGTTATGCTTCAGACCATAAGGAGGAACTGCAGGTGCAATCTCTCTGGGGACAATTGCCCCTTCATGAATCAAATAAGGAAACAACTCTGTGTAAGGCACAGGAATTCTGTCAAAATTCATCTGCTTACGGTTGTTCTGATTATGGTTTTGTTTGTTCTGATGTTGATTTCTGTTGTTTTGCTGAGACTGTTGTTGTTGAGGTTGATTCTAATTCTGAGAATTTTGAACTTGTTATTGTGGATGATACTGATACGGCGGTTGTTAATATTGAGCAGCAGCAACATAAGGATAAGGATAATACGGCATGGGACCCATGGGAACCTAATATTGAGGAGAGGCCTTCTCCATCACAACATTCATTTCACCTTCCTTTTTCTTTGAATGACTACTTTAAGGTTTCTTGGTTGGTTGTTGAACAACGGAACCAGCAATCCTACCGATCTTCAACCCGTTCTCAATCCTTTCACCAATAGTAACAATATCAGCAAAATTTGTCGAAAAACTGCCTACCATTTTATCATAATACAACCCTTGCAAGGTGCCCATGAAAATGTCGATCAATTCATTGTCATAATACAACATTGTGACTGATTCTGTAACTGCAATCTGGTAGGAGACAAATCAAGATTATGTTTGTTCTATTTCAAGAATGCCTCTGATAGGTCTCTCCACGAGCGAATCTTGCTACATTTCAAACCCATATACCAATCTAGAGAAGCTCCAGACAAGCTATCTTGAAAATAATGCACCAGTAGTTCATCATTGTCAATATAGGACGCCATCTTCCTATAATACATGGGAAGCACAACATTGGAAACCAAACACAAGTCTTTGGGAACCAAACACAAGTCTTTGGGAACCAAACACAAGTCTTTGGCTTCCATGCCAAAAGCAGAATATCCTTTAATCGCACGGATTCTCTCGTCCAACAACCTATAATCAGCAAGTCTGTTATGAGCAGTAGGTCTAACAAGAGCCTGAGGATTTGGAAGCTATGACGCGGCTGGAGCAGGTATCTGTGGAGAAGCAAACTGAGACGGGTATACCAACCCAGAATTTACCATCTGACCAGCATTCTGACCCATTTGAAAACCATACAGATAACCGGTAGGAAGTACCACAGCAGCAGAAGATGCTCCAGGGTAGGGCATAGAATGAACATTCTGAACCATAGTTTGAGCAGGCAGAGACAAAACCGAAACATGAATAGGAGGACCCCTATATGCATGCTCACCTTCGTCAGGAATCTCAACATCAGTAGACACAAAAGTCTGGCGAACCTGTGTTTGAGGAATCTTGTGATCATCATGATTCACCATATGAGGTGGAACCTGTAACACGGTGGGAGAACTGACTTTAAACAATGTTGCGGATAGCAAGAGTCGCCACCGACTTTTATTTTATCCATAAGGAAAGGTTATAAAAGAACAGGAAAGACCTTAGAGAATATTTTGGGTCCGGGGGTAGGTTATGAAAAGGGAAGGTGTTAGCACCCTTTTCATCCATGGTTATCCATGGGCTCTTAGGTACTTAAGCTCACTTTTGAATTGTTTTGAAAGTGTAGTGTGTGAATAGAAAATTTTCAGAATAGTTAATAAATAATCCATGTAAGGATGTGTTAAGAACTTGTTTGAAAACTTGTTGAAAATTTGTTTAAGTGTGAAACAGTTTTGAAGTGAGCAAGCACCTAGGAGTAACCTACCCTAATGTTTAAAGGTCTTTCTTATTCTTTATTCTTTCCTTTAGTAAGACTATCCCTACTATAATGGAGTAGGTAGTCCTTACTTTGGATGTTAAGGGACATATGAGGGACAATTGGATTTTTGAAGGCCATTGTGGGGGTGTAATAAGCAAACTGGAGGGACTATCATCATTTTTCGAAAGGGACTCGATTCGTAAAGGCAACCATAAGGGACTTTGACGATTTTTCTTTTTGAGGGACTTGCTTTATACACCCCACTTAACCAATATTCATAGGCAACTTGAGGGATATCCTTAGGAAGTGAGACGGCGATTAAAATCGACTTACGTGTGTGAAATGTTTAATTTAATTATCTTATATTAAAATGATCTAATTTATTTTAATATTACATACATGTTGTTACACTCCCTAATTACTAACCATAATAATAATTAAATAATTAAACAACTTTACATCCAAGAAACAATTACAAAATAATAAGCAAAATAATTAAATAGCAAAGATAAATAAAATATAAATAAGCAATAATAAATAATAAAGGAGGTTAATTCTAAGTTTTAAAAGTTTATGTGAATTTTTATTATAAGAAAGTTCTTATGGTTATTTAAAAAAACATAAAATGGATTTACACATTATATATAAAAAAAAGTTTAAAAAAGGTTTGCTATTTATTTGTAAAATTAAATAAATATAAAATGGATATATTAATTATTTAGAAAAGAAATTATTTAGCTTACAAACGATTATTAGAGAAAAGTAGATTAATTAGTTAACTATAAAAAAAAGATTTACTAATTAAAGATTAATTATGGATAAATGAAATATTTGCTTTATTTTAAAACTGATTAAAGGTTTATTATTAGTTACTTTAAAACTAGGTTAATGGTTAAAGCAAGGGATTAACGAAGTGATTAGTGAGTGTTTGTGTGTGATTAGTGTGTGTTACTGTGGTTAATCATATTATAACAAATAAACAAACAGAATAATAGAAAAAAAAGCGAAAAGAGAGAGCCCTAATCCCCTCGTTTTCCTTTCGTCTTCCTCTAAATCTCTCCGCCCCTCTCGATCGTTCCCCTCATCTTGCGCCATTCTCCCTTTGTGAATCCATCACCTTTCCACGGCTTCAGTATCTTTCGAACCTGAAATACAACAAAAATATCAACAAATTCGATAAACTCTACAACGAAGTGAATTTTTACCGAAGGTTGGCGGCGGCTTGCTGGAGATGACGAAGGCGGATGCTTCGTTGGATTGGCTTCGCGGCGGCCTGAGACAGTTTCGTCAAGATAAGTTCCTTCTGCTTAATTTTTTTTTTAGGTTACGAATTTAGGGCTTCTTGCGGTAGTTATCGGTAGTCTTTCCATCTCCCTATTCATCTCTTTATATAGGCCTTGGATTTGAGAATGATTTGAATGCTGATTGATTTGGTTTTAAAGATTTCCTTTTTGGTTATAATTTGATTTTTGAAAGGTTTCCTCTTTCGAACGATTTCACTCAATGCTTGTTAATGAAAAATCCAATCTCTTATTTGGATGTATCAAATCTGTCGGATGTCTTATTTGTCTAGGTTCAACGCCTTGAAAACGGATGGGATCTTTTGGAATCTTTTCCTTTCTCACACGGGTATATTCCTCACAGGATTTTACTAACTTGGATTTGGAAATTTGACAGGTGTGCATAGCAGGGGTCTTTGGGCCAAAAGGATATCTATAACCCAGAGGAAATTCAAGTCAGCTTCTTGGTATCTGATGTGTTTGCAATGGATTTCAACTGATACGCTTTGTGGTGGATCGCAATTCCTCTTGGTGTTATCAGTGTTTCTGCAGCTTCTTCTCTGTAAATGCTCATCCTTCGCGGCTCAACCAAAAGATCAAGCTGAAGAAGGAGACTAGCAACAGCAATTTGATGTTCCATTGGAGCCATTTGAAGATATCTGGTTGCTGAACGTACTTCCATTTAATTGAACTAGTTCTGAGAGAAATTTCGCACAGATTCCTCGCACGCTATCATTTCCAGCATGAAATAATTCAAAAACAAGTGGCAATTCAATTCTATTTACTATTGAGCTCTTGCAACTTTTCAGCTTGCATACAACGCAAAGGTATGGAAATGATAGACCTTCTTCCTTCCATTCTGTCCAAATACTTTACTATGGCTGAAATTCCATTTGCTGAGATAGCACTGAAAGCATTAACTGACCTGTTATATTCGTCTCTTCCCATTAGAATTTGCTCAAGAATTGTTATGGGGGCAGCTCTAGGGTTTATAGCTAACTGAAAGTCATCTATATCCTCATTTTGTTCTGGATCACTTGGATAAGAGAGGGTATAAGTTCATGCTCCGAAAGCTGAGCGGAAACTGGCCTTAGCTGGTAAATAAGAAGTGCAACTTCAGCCAAAACCAAACTTAAGTAGAGCAGCGGAGATCATTGCAATGTTTTTTGCTGAGGGAGAACACGAAGGACCTCTTGGTGTGTTAGAAGTTGAAAGTTCTTGAGCTAGTTCAGGATTCTGTTCTTTCCATGATACAATCAGTCTCTTCAAAACATGGCTTGTTTTCGGTAAGATGTTTGCAGGTACTATCAATATCCTTAATATTAGAGTTTCTTCCATTTGTAAGTATGGCAACTCGGTTCTGAGTGCTTTTAGTGACGTGGCAGGGAGCATGATCAAAAATCCTCTTGAGCGGAGCTGAGACCTTCTTGCAATGGTTGTGAATTGAGGTAGCACACATAACAGAGGTGTATTCAAATTCATTCCCACGTAGCTCGTTTGAATGCCGGTTGACTAGAAGGATAGAGTACGCTTGTGATATAACATGAAGTTCCACTACCTCCTTGTTTCACTACGCAACTCTAGGTAAGAAATAGTTTTATGAGTAAAATAGGATGGCCATATGTCTAATGACCTTGTTTGGTGTATCTACGAGTTGCAACTTGTACTTGTTCTTCCTACCCTTTGCTAGATGACTTCTGAACTTTTACAATTTGCATAAGGTATTGTGCAATGTAAAAATCTGACGTCGAAGATTGTTCTCTTTATTCAATACCGCTGCTGTCTACATTTTAACCCGTGTATGCTTGATGCAGGTGATTGGTGGTTGAAGGATGTTCATGGTGAAGATTAGAGTCCTGGTGATGCTGATGTGAAGAAAATCCTGCTGTGAACTGTGTTAAGATATTTGTCTTGCTGATATGCTTTTGGTTGCCAACAGACCTTTCCTCTTCTTCTTTCAGGGTGTTCGAGATGGTGATGATGACACTACGTGTGTCTGAGCCTATGTTAATTGTGTCTTCGAATCATATTGGGAAATATTCTGAAAATGGTTGCCTTAATTCGATTCTTCGATGTTCTGTAGAGAGTTGATAATGGCTACAGTCATAGTCCTCCAGGCCGCTCGAGTCTCATGCCCGATGATGAATTGAACTGAGGGCTAGTCTTAAATCTCTTCTTCTTGAATTTCACTTTTATTTTCGACGGCCTTTGACTAATGATGGTGTTTTGACAGGTCGAAAGGGAGTCTCGGTTTTGTCACTTGTGGAGTTCTCTCTCTGTTTCTAATGTTCACAACATTCTGCAGTGAGTGGACAACGACGATATAACATGAGCACGCTGGCGTTGGTTTTCTTTGCGTTGACGGCTAACTATGTTACCATTACGGAAGCGAGTTGGTGGCAACCAAGCTGCTGTGCGGATCCGTTACAACTTTGCACATTTGGATCGTCTGCTATAACCATTCCATCGGGCAGTGGTCCTGCTTCAGTTTTCTTTTTATCATCGGCGCAGTCCTTTATGATAAGAACAATAACTACCTGATCTGACGCCGATGGCTCAGATTGGTAACGGGAGTAGGATGCGGCTTTAGTCGTGCCCTCCCGACACTCGATGATGATAATGTTCTGAGAGTGTCAAACAACTTCTAACCTCTTTTCCTGTTGTGTTTTGTTTATCTGTTCTTTTTCAGGTAACCGGGAGCTTGTGGCAAGATTCAAGGGAAGAACAATTAGAGCTCTTTAGGACTTAGGACTTTTAAAATAGACATTCCTTGTAAATGAAATTCTCTTGTAACCAAATAAGTACCCATGAATCAAATTCAAAAGTTATTTGTCCCCTTCATTTGTAAATTAAGTACTTATGAAATAAAATTCAACAAATACTTATTTACTTCTCAATTATAATCTTAAATACTTATGAATAACCAATTTGGAAATTATTTATATTTACTTCTTAGTTGTAAATTATAAACACTTATGAATAAAAAATCCACAAATATTTGAATTCACTTCCTAATTATAAAGTATAAATATTCGCGAATGATATTCAAATATACTTAATTTCTCGTCCATGTGTTTATTCCTCTCGTGGTCTCGATCTCACTGCCTGATTAAATCTGAGTGAATTCAAACTAAATCCCATTCATTGTATATCAAGAGAACGCGTTATCAACTGAAATGGAACCCCGCCCAGAATGGTCTTGAAAGCACTGTGGGACTTGTGAACCTTGTGAACCTTCATAAAGTAGCTTGTGGACTTTATGAACTTCATGAAAGGTTATGCAAGTTGTTGGAGAACTTGTGAACCTTGTGAACCTTCTTAGAACACAAAGTCTTGTATTGTGAGGGCAAATTTTGGGGTGCAACAGCTGCCCCTGTTCAATTTTCTGAAACCTGAGGGGTTAGATTGGTATATTTGCCAGTCGTAACCTGGAAGGTTGAAGGGGATTGAACACAAAAGCCCAAAAATTTGCACTCACCAGTGCATGGAGTGATATTGATGGTTGGTTGAACATGATTGAGTGGGCTTAAAGATGCCACTAGGGGAAAGTTCTTCAGTAGTATAATGAGAACTGTCAGGAGTCTGGAGTAATACAGCATGTCTTCATGAGGATAGAGCAATCAATAATGATAACCCTAAAGCAGTCTTGAAGTGATAAATCTGACCTCAGGAGGATAGAGCAATCAATAGCTCTAAAGCAGTCTTGAAGTAATAATGGCTTCAGGAGGATAGAGCAATGAATAGCTCTAAAGCAGTCTTGAAGTAGTAATATGACCTCATGAGGATAGAGCAATGAATAGCTCTAAAGCAGTCTTGAAGTAATAGGATGATTTCAGGAGGATAGAGCAATCAGTAGCTCTAAAGCAGTCTTGAAATAATAATGTAATTTCAGGAGGATAGAGCAATGGATAACTCTAAAGCAGTCTTGAAATAATTAGATGGCTTCAGGAGGATAGAGCAATGAATAGCTCTAAAGCAGTCTTGAAGTAATGATTTCAAGAGGATAGAGCAATGGATAGCTCTAAAGCAGTCTTGAAATAATAATGTAATTTCAGGAGGATAGAGCAATGGATAACTCTAAAGCAGTCTTGAAATAATTAGATGGCTTCAGGAGGATAGAGCAATGAATAGCTCTAAAGCAGTCTTGAAGTAATGATTTCAAGAGGATAGAGCAATGGATAGCTCTAAAGCAGTCTTGAAATAATAATGTAATTTCAGGAGGATAGAGCAATGGATAACTCTAAAGCAGTCTTGAAATAATTAGATGGCTTCAGGAGGATAGAGCAATGAATAGCTCTAAAGCAGTCTTGAAGTAGTAATATGACCTCATGAGGATAGAGCAATGAATAGCTCTAAAGCAGTCTTGAAGTAATAGGATGATTTCAGGAGGATAGAGCAATCAGTAGCTCTAAAGCAGTCTTGAAATAATAATGTAATTTCAGGAGGATAGAGCAATGGATAACTCTAAAGCAGTCTTGAAATAATTAGATGGCTTCAGGAGGATAGAGCAATGAATAGCTCTAAAGCAGTCTTGAAGTAATGATTTCAAGAGGATAGAGCAATGGATAGCTCTAAAGCAGTCTTGAAATAATAATGTAATTTCAGGAGGATAGAGCAATGGATAACTCTAAAGCAGTCTTGAAATAATTAGATGGCTTCAGGAGGATAGAGCAATGAATAGCTCTAAAGCAGTCTTGAAGTAATGATTTCAAGAGGATAGAGCAATGGATAGCTCTAAAGCAGTCTTGAAATAATAATGTAATTTCAGGAGGATAGAGCAATGGATAACTCTAAAGCAGTCTTGAAATAATTAGATGGCTTCAGGAGGATAGAGCAATGAATAGCTCTAAAGCAGTCTTGAAGTAGTAATATGACCTCATGAGGATAGAGCAATGAATAGCTCTAAAGCAGTCTTGAAGTAATAGGATGATTTCAGGAGGATAGAGCAATCAGTAGCTCTAAAGCAGTCTTGAAATAATAATGTAATTTCAGGAGGATAGAGCAATGGATAACTCTAAAGCAGTCTTGAAATAATTAGATGGCTTCAGGAGGATAGAGCAATGAATAGCTCTAAAGCAGTCTTGAAGTAGTAATATGACCTCATGAGGATAGAGCAATGAATAGCTCTAAAGCAGTCTTGAAGTAATAGGATGATTTCAGGAGGATAGAGCAATCAGTAGCTCTAAAGCAGTCTTGAAGTCATGAGAGGCTATCAGGAGGATAAAATAACCCTGAGGTTACAATAAAGCAGTCCCAAAGTAATAAGAAGCTCATCAGGAGGATAAAGTAACCCTGAGGTTACGATAAAGCAGTCCCAAAGATCATAAGCTTGTTTGTTGGATAATTAACCTGAAAACAAGGTAGCATCCTGTATAACAACATTAGTTTATGCTTTATGTATGATGCATATATGTTATGGTATGATGTAAATGATGTATGTATGCTATGACACTGCTGGAAGTGTCTGGATATCCTTGTATAACAACTGCTGGCCAAGGAAAATAAATCCCGATTCGTTGTTGAAGAATATATAACCCTCCGTCTGCTGGGGATAACAAGGTATAGATAACCTCCCGTTGTTGGGGATAACAAGGTATAGATAACCTCCCGTTGTTGGGGATAGTAGGGTATAGATAACCTTCGTTTTCGTTTGATAGTAGGATAAGTATAACATCCCGTCTTCGTTCATCGTGCCCTTATTGGAAAGTAATTTCCCGTATATCCGTATGAGGATAAAAGAGATGGATATAAATTCCAGGGGAGATTAGACTTTGTGAAAATGGATTAGTCCTACTGATGGTTTGTAACTGTCTTGTAAAGATGAACCGGCGAAGCTTCGTTGAAATCCTTCCCTCGTTCGTCCTTAGTAAATACTATTACTGCATTTTCATGCATTTCTGGTAAACATCAATCATATTAAAAGCATACATGCGTTTCTGGTAAACATCAATCATATTCAAAGGCATACATACATTCAAACACAACCAATGGACGTTTCGCTTATGTAAATAGGGTAAAAGTGAATCTGGATTCAAAAGATGGAATTTATTTATATCAAAAGTGACCCATACACGGGTAAGTTTGTACAAGGAGACATAAACCCTAGTAAGAGAATTTTGTCATGAAGTTTTACAAAAAGAATCAGCTATGTGGGAAATAATCCTATTGAGTTTCAATTCTACTATTGCCACTCAAGTATCTCATCTTCTTGCTGTTGAGACGGAAACGATTGGATTGAGCTTTATCTGTTTGAGCTTGAGTAAGTAGTACAACTGGTTGCAGTTTCATGAGTGATCCAAACGAGACATAGTCATACGCTTTAATCCCTAACTTTTGCCTGGATTGCCCTTTCAGGTTTTCAATCCACCGGGATACCCTTTTTTGCCCAAGCCGCCTTTTCAGGTTTTCGACTTGCCGGGTGTACATCTTTTTATATATATCCCTAATTTTTGCCCAAACCCTTTTGGTTTGCCGGGATGCCCTTATTTTTGCCTAGGCCTGTCAACCTAGCGGGTCTCTTTTTATGCGTAGTATTTTTTAACTATGTCTGCGTTTACAGGTTGTGGGAAGTCTTCACCATCCATTGTAGTCAGTATCATGGCACCTCCTGAGAACACTGTCTTGACTACAAATGGTCCCTCATATGTTGGAGTCCACTTGCCCCTAGGGTCACCCTGTGGTAATATGATACGCTTGATTACCAAGTCACCAGCCTGATATACCTTTGGCTTAACCTTCTTGTTAAAAGCTTTGATCATCCGTTTCTGGTACATCTGGCCATGACAAACTGCTGCTAACCTTTTCTCATCAATCAAATTTATCTGGTCAAGTCGAGTCTGAATCCACTCATCTTCATCCAAGCCTGCATCCTTCATAATTCTCAAGGAGGGGATCTGAACTTCAATAGGAAGAACTGCTTCCATACCATAGACTAAGGAGAATGGGGTTTCCCCTGTTGAAGTACGTATTGTAGTACGATAACCATGCAGAGCAAATGGTAACATCTCGTGCCAATCCTTGTAAGTAACAGTCATCTTCTGTACAATCTTCTTAATGTTCTTATTAGCAGCTTCAACTGCCCCATTCATCTTTGGACGATACGGAGAAGAGTTGTGATGCTTAATCTTGAGCTGCATCTTCGAAATCAACAAGGTAGTATGGGTCAACATATACTGTCTTAGTCGGCGAGCAGCCCATGCCAAAGCGCAGCAAGTTTTCTCGAGCAGTGAGTATCTTGTTTCACAGTCGGTAAACTTTTTGCTAAGGTAGTATATTGCCTGCTCTTTTCGACCAGACTCGTCATGTTGCCCCAATACACACCCCATTGAGTTGTCTAATACTGTTAAATACATAATCAAGGGTCTTCCATCAACTGGTGGCATTAAAATTGGAGGTTCTAGCAAATATCTCTTGATTTCATCAAAGGCAGTCTGGCACTCATCATTCCATTC
Organism: Lathyrus sativus; assembly: GCA_963859935.3. Lineage (NCBI taxonomy): Eukaryota > Viridiplantae > Streptophyta > Magnoliopsida > Fabales > Fabaceae > Lathyrus > Lathyrus sativus. Next base: position 35,396,302 of record OZ012739.1, on the reverse strand, counting down.
CATCACCTGATCTTTCTTCAACAACTTGAAGATTGGCTCACAGATGGTAGTTAATTGGGAAATAAATCTTGCAATGTAGTTCAATCGTCCCAAGAAACCTCTAACCTCCTTCTCAGTACGGGGAACTGGCATCTCTCGTATAGCTTTCACTTTTGCAGGATCCACTTCAATACCTTTTCCACTGACAATGAAACCCAGGAGCCTTCCAGATCTAACTCCAAAAGTACACTTGTTTGGATTCAATCTCAACTTGTATTTCTTCAACCTCTCAAACAACTTGTGCAGATGATCAAGATGTTGCTCTTCATTCTGAGATCTGGCTATCATGTGGCTGTATAGCTTTCTCTTCTTGTTGTAACAACCTAGCAAGCTCTACAGGTATTTCACAATCGTCCTCGTCTCCGTCTTCAGTTTGATAGATCGGATTCTCGAAATTGTAATTGGCAATAGTAGAACTGTTATCAACTGGATCCAGAGTGAATGAGGATCGGCATTTTAGTGACGTGGGTGTGTGTAAGAACACATAGCTGATAAAGCAAAAATAAAAGAAAAAGAAAAGACAAGGAACACAATATTTACGAAAACGAAACGTCCATTGATTTTATGGAATGAAGTATGCAAATGAAATGACAACCCGTAACAAGCACACCATTGTGCCCCGGGTAAGGCACATGGCTTGAAAGTTTTAATTGTTCCAGAAATTATAAATTTAAAAACATAACACAGTAATAGTATTTACTCCTGACTAAAGGAGATAGGGATAACATCTTCAGCTGTCCAATTATTGAGTCCAGCACCCACAGTAGGAAAAATCCATGCCTCCAAGTTGTAGTCTTCATCTTGATCTCCCACAGCATTGATAACCCCTTGATTGGTGATACGAACAGCACGGGCACGACGGACAGCCTTCTGGGACTCTGCTTCCACCACAGCTTTTGCATCATTGAGGGAGGCCATTGCCATTGTTGGAGGGTTTCTGATGACCACAGGAACCTTCTTCACAGCAGGAGGAGTCACACAATCCTTAACAGCCCAGGGAACCACTTCAAATGACTGACATGGAGTTTCAATGTATTCACCTTCTACTTCCAGATACTTGAAAGTGTTTACATGGCTGACAAAGTATTCTTCCTCTCCAAAGACAGTAACAACTTTTCCATTCACCGGATATCTCAACTTTTGATGTAATGTGGAGGTCACAGCACCTGCCCCATGGATCCAGGGACGACCAAGCAGACATGAGTACGAAGGACGAATATCCATCACATAGAATGTAGCAGTAAACACCTGAGAGCCAACCTTGATTGGAAGATCAATTTCCCCATGCACTACTCTTCTAGAACCATCAAAAGCCTTTACCACAATATTACTGGGCTTCAATACCGTATCTTCAGGACTCAGCTTGTTCAGGACTTCCTTAGGCAACACATTCAGAGAGGAACCATTGTCTATCAACACGTGAGACAGGGTAGTGCCCCTGCATTCAATTGAAATATGCAAGGCCCTGTTATGATCCCTCTTAGCAGGGGTCAAGTCAGCATCAGAAAATCCTAACCCGTTGTCATAGGTCAGGTGAGCAACACAATTCTCAAACTGGTCCACCGAAATTGCACTGGGTACATGAGCCATCTTTAGAAACTTGATCAATGACTTGGCATGAGCCTCAGAACATAATAACAGGGAGAGCATAGAAATCTTTGAGGGAGTATGCCCCAGCTGATCAACAATATCATAATCACTCTTGCGAATGATTTTCAATACTTCTTCCATCTGCTTAGAGAGGTCATCAGCAGCTGGCCCATCAGTAGATACAGGCTCAATAACAGGACCCTTGCCCCGAGCATCAGTGGTGGAAGTAACAACAGGAGTAACTGCACTCTTAGAAGCAACTGGAGGAGAGAAGACTCTTCCACTACGAGTGATCTTGCTAGATCCAGCAATATTATCAATGTCAACAGGCATATCAGGTAAAGGCTCCTGCTTGACACCATGGATGTAAACATCAGACCCATAGTGCCAAGGCACAGCTTTGTCAGATGTATAAGGAATAGGACCAGGAGTGGTAATGATCAGAGGAGCTACTCTGGCTTCAGCAACAACTTTCCCAGGACCTTCAGCAGTAATCTTGATTGGGCCCTGATGAGTGATTTTAATGGGACCCTTTGAAGTGATTCTTAGTGGTACTTTGTCAACCATGTCAACCTCTTCAATCTTCTTACCCTGAGTCAGATGATCCACCATACTTTCTACAGATGCTGGTCTTCTTTCAAACACTATAGTATATTTATCCATGAGACGTTGAATCCCATCTCTCAAAATGAAGCAACTATCCGGCTTATAGGTACAATATAGACAATCTTCATGACAACCTGGAAAGATCCCAGCTTGTACTAACCTCTTTTTGATAACAGACAATGGTGTGCTCAACTCCATAACTGAATAGACATGCAGATCTTCATCAATATCTTCATCAATGGCGTTGACAGTCTTCTCGTGATTTGGCATTGGAGCTGTAATCACATTTGGAGCACCTGGTGGATCAAACTCAATTTCTCCAGCATCAATCATATCCTGAATTTTGTTCTTCAAGACCCAGCAGTTATTAGTATCATGTCCTGGACAGTTTGAATGATATGCACATCGTGCATTGGGATTGTACTTGGGAGAGGTAACATTGGGATTCTGAGGAGCCTCCCTCAGGGTAATAAGTTCAGCTTTCAACAAGTGTTGCAATGCCTGAGCCATTGACATGTTGATCTTCGTGAACTGTCTTCTAGCCCTCTGTTGGTTGCCTTGAGGCTGCTCTGTTGTTGCAGGAGTTGGATTTGAAATATGAACTGCACTAACAGACTGATGCCTTCTGTTACGATCAGGCTGACCATACACAGCATTAGATTCTCTCTTCCCAGTAGGAGGCTTCTTTGCAACACCTGATGAAGAAGTGCCCACTTGGATCTTACCACTCTTGATACCATTCTCTACTCGCTCTCCTGTCATGATCAACTCAGTGAAGCCAGATGATGAGCTTCCAATGAGATGACTGTAAAACGGACCATTCAGCGTACACATGAACATATCAACCAACTCCCTATCAGTCAAAGGGGGTTGAACTCTTCCAGCTAAGTCTCTCCACTTCTGAGCATACTCCTTAAAGCTTTCTTTGGCACCCATAGACATGCTTTGAAGCTGCATGCGAGTGGGGGCTAAGTCAGCATTGTATTGATACTGCTTGTAGAAAGCTTCAGCAAGGTCATTCCAATCTCTGATGTTGACACTCTCCAACTGATAATACCACTCTAGCTGAGCTCCAGATAAACTCTCTTGAAAGAAATGGATCCACAACTTTTTATCAGCAGTGTGGGGCTGAATTCTTTTGACATAAGACCTCAGATGCAATTTGGGACAAGAGACCCCATCATAGACAACAAATGTAGGAATTTTGAATCCAATGGGTATGACCACCCCAGATATCAAGCTCAAATCCTCAAAATCCAGCCCAGATGATTTCTGTAATTCCATAGCATCCATTCTATCCACCAGCATCTTGAATTTGTCTTCATTAGGCTCATGGTAGTAGTTAGCCTCAGAATCAGAGTCCCCCATAGTGTTGTGGAGACTGCCTCTCTCCTGCTCAGATTCTTCAGATTCATAGTCTTCAACATGTTCCTTGGTCTTGACAGGACCTTTGAACCTTCTTCCCATGTTGAGCAACCCAGCAGACCTTCTAGCCTTCTTAGTCTTCTTGGCCAGCAGTGTCTTCAATTCATCCTGCCCCTTGGATAGGTTCAGGATCAGCTCTTGGAACTGTGCATTCTGTGCCTGGAGATCCTTAACTGATTGTTCAAGAGCCATTGCTGAAATAAACAGCGAGAAGATGAGAACCCTGTGCACAATTATAAACATGTGATGCAATGATATGGGAATGCATATGCAATGTTTTCAAGGACCGCAGGATTTAAATTTGCTTAAACAAACAAGAAAGTAACTTTTTATTAGTAATAACTTGTTTTGCCTTTTAGGCATACAAAAAATGAAAACGAAATAAGTACAAAAGATGGGGTTTTAAGTCTCCCATGGACGTTTCCTCTTTGTGTTGAGGTATGAGTTGAGGTTTCGTTCCTCATGAAGTAGTTTTGTTAGCTCTAGGATCCTTGCTTGGCTTGCTTTGTAATGAGCCTCGAAAGTATCCCTTTGCTCTTTCAGTTGGATCCATGATCTCTGCAAGTCTTCCATATCAGTAGGCATGTCTGGGTGAAGGATGGTATAAGCTGTGTCTCCTTCAGCAACAGGTTCCATGGTAACTGGTAGGATGGCAGGATATGGCATCATGAGTGTCTGAGCACGAAATCGTACCCATCTGAGATAAGCCTCCATAGGAATGGTGTACTTAGGCTCCAGTGTCTTGCTGTCAATCCTGTTTACCTTTCCCCAAGGTCGTATGAATCTCTGACGGTAACCCTGAAGATCGTTGTCGTAGTCAAACACAATGCCCTAAATCAACATGTCATGTGGACCGTCACTTCGGGCGTAACCGAACTGTCGTAAAGCTAGAGAGGGGTTGTAGGTGATGCCTCCTCTTATGCCTAGAAGTGGCACATTAGGAAACTCCCCACAACGGTCAATGATGGTGACATTCTCCATAGATCTGGAGCACCAATGAATGTCTGAGTGAGATAGCGACATGATCCTCTTGGACCATCTGAACCCTTGCTCATTCTTCATTACTGAGCGAGGAAGGTGAGAAATAAACCACCTAGAAAGTAAAGGTACGCAGCACATCAAAGTTCCTCTTGCCCTTGTAGTACGGGTGTGAAGAGAATGTAGGATGTCTCCAAGTAAGGTAGGCACTGGATTGTGACTCAGGAATATGTTGATGGCATGAATGTCTATGAACTGATCAGGATTGGGGAACAACACTAAGCCATAAATCAATAAGGCTAAGATCTCCTCAAAAGCATCGTAGCTCATAGCCTTCAAGAACATTTGAGCTTTATCCACTAATACCTTGGCAAGAATACCTTTAACTCCACTTCTCGTCTCTAGAACAATGTCAGACTTCTTCAGATGTAGAGCTGCAGCAATAACTTCTGGTTTAAGCTCCTTCTCTAAGCCTGTGAATGGCTTCTGATCAAGAACAGGTATACCCAGAAGTTTAGAGAACTCCTCCATGGTTGGAACCAGCTGATAATCAGGAAATGTAAAGCAATGGTGCTTAGGGTCAAAGAACTGGAACAGCACACTCATCATGTCTTCACTGAACCCTGAAGTAACTAGATCCAATAAGTGACCATGTCTCTTGTTGAACTGGGAATGATCAGGCACTAGGGAAACCAACTCCTTGAGCTTAGCAGGTATCCCTACAAAGTTGATCCTGATGGTGTTTCTACGAGCAGAAGCCATGACCTGCAACAAAGAACAAAGATAAATCCTTTGGTCCTTGAAATGGTTAGGGAAAATGATATGCTTATGATGCATGATGATGTCATGATGTCATGCTCAATCACAAACATGTGGCACACACAAACAAGTCACACCATAGCCCTAGGTTTAAAGGCTTGCATGAGGTTCAAAGGCAAGTACCCTCCCCTGAAGTTAGATGGTTCATCCTGTCCTACAAAAGTAACCAGGTTCTAAGGGATCTCAATATCATTGATCCTTCACAAGGGTGGTTGTTCAGAAGGTAACTTACTTGCCAACCAAAACCCTCCAAGTTTAAGATCTCAATGAGCGTAGTATCGAGTGTCAACCAACTTCAGTCTGCACCAAAGCCGGTTACCTCACTACTTTCTAAAGGCCAAGATGAGTTAACTAGGGTTCTAAAAGTCAGTTAGTGCATTGACAACATATGGCAGCCTCAATATTATCCTCAACTTGACTTAAGGAATATAAGCACCAACCAAGAAGTCGCACTAACTATGGCCACCAGATCAACCGTATCGATATACGTCGTACAGTTTCCTTGGTCTATTGCCATTTACCTAAGGTACACTAGATCCGGGTTAGGACCTTTCACACATAAGAGCACCCCAACAATATAATAATAAAGCAAACAAGGCAAACAATTTAAAGTGATCTTAATTCCTAAGGGTACCCCTCTTAAATAGACTCCCCAGCAGAGTCGCCAGTTCTGTAACACGGTGGGAGAACTGACTTTAAACAATGTTGCGGATAGCAAGAGTCGCCACCGACTTTTATTTTATCCATAAGGAAAGGTTATAAAAGAACAGGAAAGACCTTAGAGAATATTTTGGGTCCGGGGGGTAGGTTATGAAAAGGGAAGGTGTTAGCACCCTTTTCATCCATGGTTATCCATGGGCTCTTAGGTACTTAAGCTCACTTTTGAATTGTTTTGAAAGTGTAGTGTGTGAATAGAAAATTTTCAGAATAGTTAATAAATAATCCATGTAAGGATGTGTTAAGAACTTGTTTGAAAACTTGTTGAAAATTTGTTTAAGTGTGAAACAGTTTTGAAGTGAGCAAGCACCTAGGAGTAACCTACCCTAATGTTTAAAGGTCTTTCTTATTCTTTATTCTTTCCTTTAGTAAGACTATCCCTACTATAATGGAGTAGGTAGTCCTTACTTTGGATGTTAAGGGACATATGAGGGACAATTGGATTTTTGAAGGCCATTGTGGGGTGTAATAAGCAAACTGGAGGGACTATCATCATTTTTCGAAAGGGACTCGATTCGTAAAGGCAACCATAAGGGACTTTGACGATTTTTCTTTTTGAGGGACTTGCTTTATACACCCCACTTAACCAATATTCATAGGCAACTTGAGGGATATCCTTAGGAAGTGAGACGGCGATTAAAATCGACTTACGTGTGTGAAATGTTTAATTTAATTATCTTATATTAAAATGATCTAATTTATTTTAATATTACATACATGTTGTTACACTCCCTAATTACTAACCATAATAATAATTAAATAATTAAACAACTTTACATCCAAGAAACAATTACAAAATAATAAGCAAAATAATTAAATAGCAAAGATAAATAAAATATAAATAACCAATAATAAATAATAAAGGAGGTTAATTCTAAGTTTTAAAAGTTTATGTGAATTTTTATTATAAGAAAGTTCTTATGGTTATTTAAAAAAACATAAAATGGATTTACACATTATATATAAAAAAAAGTTTAAAAAAGGTTTGCTATTTATTTGTAAAATTAAATAAATATAAAATGGATATATTAATTATTTAGAAAAGAAATTATTTAGCTTACAAACGATTATTAGAGAAAAGTAGATTAATTAGTTAACTATAAAAAAAAGATTTACTAATTAAAGATTAATTATGGATAAATGAAATATTTGCTTTATTTTAAAACTGATTAAAGGTTTATTATTAGTTACTTTAAAACTAGGTTAATGGTTAAAGCAAGGGATTAACGAAGTGATTAGTGAGTGTTTGTGTGTGATTAGTGTGTGTTACTGTGGTTAATCATATTATAACAAATAAACAAACAGAATAATAGAAAAAAAAGCGAAAAGAGAGAGCCCTAATCCCCTCGTTTTCCTTTCGTCTTCCCCTAAATCTCTCCGCCCCTCTCGATCGTTCCCCTCATCTTGCGCCATTATCCCTTTGTGAATCCATCACCTTTCCACGGCTTCAGTATCTTTCGAACCTGAAATACAACAAAAATATCAACAAATTCGATAAACTCTACAACGAAGTGAATTTTTACCGAAGGTTGGCGGCGGCTTGCTGGAGATGACGAAGGCGGATGCTTCGTTGGATTGGCTTCGCGGCGGCCTGAGACAGTTTCGTCAAGATAAGTTCCTTCTGCTTAATTTTTTTTTTAGGTTACGAATTTAGGGCTTCTTGCGGTAGTTATCGGTAGTCTTTCCATCTCCCTATTCATCTCTTTATATAGGCCTTGGATTTGAGAATGATTTGAATGCTGATTGATTTGGTTTTAAAGATTTCCTTTTTGGTTATAATTTGATTTTTGAAAGGTTTCCTCTTTCGAACGATTTCACTCAATGCTTGTTAATGAAAAATCCAATCTCTTATTTGGATGTATCAAATCTGTCGGATGTCTTATTTGTCTAGGTTCAACGCCTTGAAAACGGATGGGATCTTTTGGAATCTTTTCCTTTCTCACACGGGTATATTCCTCACAGGATTTTACTAACTTGGATTTGGAAATTTGACAGGTGTGCATAGCAGGGGTCTTTGGGCCAAGAGGATATCTATAACCCAGAGGAAATTCAAGTCAGCTTCTTGGTATCTGATGTGTTTGCAATGGATTTCAACTGATACGCTTTGTGGTGGATCGCAATTCCTCTTGGTGTTATCAGTGTTTCTGCAGCTTCTTCTCTGTAAATGCTCATCCTTCGCGGCTCAACCAAAAGATCAAGCTGAAGAAGGAGACTAGCAACAGCAATTTGATGTTCCATTGGAGCCATTTGAAGATATTTGGTTGCTGAACGTACTTCCATTTAATTGAACTAGTTCTGAGAGAAATTTCGCACAGATTCCTCGCACGCTATCATTTCCAGCATGAAATAATTCAAAAACAAGTGGCAATTCAATTCTATTTACTATTGAGCTCTTGCAACTTTTCAGCTTGCATACAACGCAAAGGTATGGAAATGATAGACCTTCTTCCTTCCATTCTGTCCAAATACTTTACTATGGCTGAAATTCCATTTGCTGAGATAGCACTGAAAGCATTAACTGACCTGTTATATTCGTCTCTTCCCATTAGAATTTGCTCAAGAATTGTTATGGGGGCAGCTCTAGGGTTTATAGCTAACTGAAAGTCATCTATATCCTCATTTTGTTCTGGATCACTTGGATAAGAGAGGGTATAAGTTCATGCTCCGAAAGCTGAGCGGAAACTGGCCTTAGCTGGTAAATAAGAAGTGCAACTTCAGCCAAAACCAAACTTAAGTAGAGCAGCGGAGATCATTGCAATGTTTTTTGCTGAGGGAGAACACGAAGGACCTCTTGGTGTGTTAGAAGTTGAAAGTTCTTGAGCTAGTTCAGGATTCTGTTCTTTCCATGATACAATCAGTCTCTTCAAAACATGGCTTGTTTTCGGTAAGATGTTTGTAGGTACTATCAATATCCTTAATATTAGAGTTTCTTCCATTTGTAAGTATGGCAACTCGGTTCTGAGTGCTTTTAGTGACGTGGCAGGGAGCATGATCAAAAATCCTATTGAGCGGAGCTGAGACCTTCTTGCAATGGTTGTGAATTGAGGTAGCACACATAACAGAGGTGTATTCAAATTCATTCCCACGTAGCTCGTTTGAATGCCGGTTGACTAGAAGGATAGAGTACGCTTGTGATATAACATGAAGTTCCACTACCTCCTCGTTTCACTACGCAACTCTAGGTAAGAAATAGTTTTATGAGTAAAATAGGATGGCCATATGTCTAATGACCTTGTTTGGTGTATCTACGAGTTGCAACTTGTACTTGTTCTTCCTACCCTTTGCTAGATGACTTCTGAACTTTTACAATTTGCATAAGGTATTGTGCAATGTAAAAATCTGACGTCGAAGATTGTTCTCTTTATTCAATACCGCTGCTGTCTACATTTTAACCCGTGTATGCTTGATGCAGGTGATTGGTGGTTGAAGGATGTTCATGGTGAAGATTAGAGTCCTGGTGATGCTGATGTGAAGAAAATCCTGCTGTGAACTGTGTTAAGATATTTGTCTTGCTGATATGCTTTTGGTTGCCAACAGACCTTTCCTCTTCTTCTTTCAGGGTGTTCGAGATGGTGATGATGACACTACGTGTGTCTGAGCCTATGTTAATTGTGTCTTCGAATCATATTGGGAAATATTCTGAAAATGGTTGCCTTAATTCGATTCTTCGATGTTTTGTAGAGAGTTGATAATGGCTACAGTCATAGTCCTCCAGGCCGCTCGAGTCTCATGCCCGATGATGAATTGAACTGAGGGCTAGTCTTAAATCTCTTCTTCTTGAATTTCACTTTTATTTTCGACGGCCTTTGACTAATGATGGTGTTTTGACAGGTCGAAAGGGAGTCTCGGTTTTGTCACTTGTGGAGTTCTCTCTCTGTTTCTAATGTTCACAACATTCTGCAGTGAGTGGACAACGACGATATAACATGAGCACGCTGGCGTTGGTTTTCTTTGCGTTGACGGCTAACTATGTTACCATTACGGAAGCGAGTTGGTGGCAACCAAGCTGCTGTGCGGATCCGTTACAACTTTGCACATTTGGATCGTCTGCTATAACCATTCCATCGGGCAGTGGTCCTGCTTCAGTTTTCTTTTTATCATCGGCGCAGTCCTTTATGATAAGAACAATAACTACCTGATCTGACGCCGATGGCTCAGATTGGTAACGGGAGTAGGATGCGGCTTTAGTCGTGCCCTCCCGACACTCGATGATGATAATGTTCTGAGAGTGTCAAACAACTTCTAACCTCTTTTCCTGTTGTGTTTTGTTTATCTGTTCTTTTTCAGGTAACCGGGAGCTTGTGGCAAGATTCAAGGGAAGAACAATTAGAGCTCTTTAGGACTTAGGACTTTTAAAATAGACATTCCTTGTAAATGAAATTCTCTTGTAACCAAATAAGTACCCATGAATCAAATTCAAAAGTTATTTGTCCCCTTCATTTGTAAATTAAGTACTTATGAAATAAAATTCAACAAATACTTATTTACTTCTCAATTATAATCTTAAATACTTATGAATAACCAATTTGGAAATTATTTATATTTACTTCTTAGTTGTAAATTATAAACACTTATGAATAAAAAATCCACAAATATTTGAATTCACTTCCTAATTATAAAGTATAAATATTCGCGAATGATATTCAAATATACTTAATTTCTCGTCCATGTGTTTATTCCTCTCGTGGTCTCGATCTCACTGCCTGATTAAATCTGAGTGAATTCAAACTAAATCCCATTCATTGTATATCAAGAGAACGCGTTATCAACTGAAATGGAACCCCGCCCAGAATGGTCTTGAAAGCACTGTGGGACTTGTGAACCTTGTGAACCTTCATAAAGTAGCTTGTGGACTTTATGAACTTCATGAAAGGTTATGCAAGTTGTTGGAGAACTTGTGAACCTTGTGAACCTTCTTAGAACACAAAGTCTTGTATTGTGAGGGCAAATTTTGGGGTGCAACAGAACCAGAGTAGGCATGCCCCAAGGATAAGCAGCAGAATTACCATTGGGCATGGACGCAATAAAAGGTTGATACGGACCAAAAGCACTACCACCGGTGATCTGAGGTGTGAAATTCGGAGGCATTCCCCATGGGAAAGCAGCAGGCATTCTATTCAAACCAGGCTGAATAGAAGGTAGATTGACAGAAGGCTGAGCAATAGTCTCGACCGGTGCTTCGATAATAGCTGGAGAAGAAGCAACGGCATGAGTAGGGATCACTACAGGAGTGACAATAGTAGCATCAGTAATAGTTGCAACAACAGAAGTAGTAGCAGCAACGTCCTTCTGAGCACGAAGGAAGTCCATGATAAGGTCCATGTTAGTCTAGAACTGATCCATTCGACCTTGAAACTAAATCAAAGTCTCCTTGTAGGTAGTGTTCTCTTGTTCAATGTCAGCCATGATCCTGGTCTTGTTCGAGCGAGTGAAATAGCGATGTCGAGTCGTCGTCTTGCTACAAGGCATGACGGATAGTGTAAGCACGTGGTTTCTAGATGAAGGTCATGCATATGAACATGATTGAATGCAATGTATGCAAAAATAAAGTTTTTAATGCATATGCAAAAATGTTAATGGTTATGATGAAATGACATGCAACACACAAATCCTGGAGCCAAGCACAGATTGGATCAATCAAATCTGCCCAATCTGAGTATCTAAGTCTGCACAAACTGAATAACTGCGTAATTATGTGTCGGTGCAAAAATATGACGTGAGTGAGAGAACAAAAGGTATGAAGAAACTTGGTTTCCTGCAAAAACCCATATCCCTCTCACAGGTGTGATCTAGAATTTAAATGGTATGGCATCCTATGCAGGTCACCAGTATCACGAACTCTCAGGTCGAGAAACAATGATACGTTCACCATTTTTAGTTTAGCATCACGGTCAATCGAGGAGGTCTCAATTTATTTCCCAATGAATGGTCTCCAGAGTCGTTAGTATTTCTAAGTCAATACTCCCTCAACTACACCAGACGCGTAGGATAGAGTATCTCCAAAGAAAAACCTTGTCTGAACGTGAATTTTATACGAGCTATTGGATGGCCAAACACCACACAAGCTCCCACTACTCTTCACACTAATCTTGTGTGTATACTCAAGCCTGGGTATTGGGCTTATCTCTCAAGGGAACAACACACCCCAACAACAGTAGAATATAGTAGATATCCAGAATATGCAGCACATGAATATTTAAAGCAGTAAAGAAATGCAGTAAATAACATAAAAAATAAAGCGAGTAAAGCATAAAGATAAAGATACAAGGAAGAAATAAAAGCAAGCAAAACTAGGCGAGACCCCAACTCGCAAGAGCAAGGACTCCCCAGCAGAGTTGCAAGCTGGAGCTGGGGAGTCCTAGCTAGCTAGGAAACAAACAAAGCAAGGCGAGACTCGAACCTGCAAGAGAAAAAACTCCTCAGCAGAGTCGCCAGCTGGAGCTAGCGGGATTATACCTGAGTGAATCGCACACTCAAAGATACAACAGAGTTTCCACCAAACTTTATTTAGTCCCAAAGGACAGGGAAAATGTCGATAAAAACCAAGGGAAAGAGAAACGGGAAAGGGGTCGGTTATGCGAAAGGAAGGTACTAGCACCTTAAGCATTCGTCGTACCTGACGGGAACCATTTCGCTTACTTCTAGGATTGGATGGGTTATCTATCTAAAGGCTTCTAGTTATATGATGACGAGAAAACGCATCGATTATATCGCTAGATTTCATTGACGTTTTATCGCGCATTCACCGTTTTAACGCTCGATTTCTCGAGTTTTTCTTACTATTTTGCAGGTACATCGTTATGTAAGGCCGAATCATGAATTAAGAGGAAAGGAACGAAAGAGACCACAAGGAGATGAAGAAAGGCAGAAGCCTGCAAAAAGTCTGCATAATTTGTTACAGCCACGGTCGTTACAAGGGTGTCACGACCGTGACACCCCAATTTGGGCCATCACGACCGTGAGGAAGTAGTCACGACCGTGACACTTAAAATCCTCAAATAACGAACGTGAAGACCTTGTCACGCCCGTGACAAGGATAAAACTTGGTTTTGACTCAGACTACGTCAAGCCACCACTGAAGACCACTTCTCCCCTTATTTCTCCTCAAGGCAGCACGTGAAGACGACTTCTCCCATTTTTTGCTGCCACGTTCCAGCATTTCCTCAACCACTTCAGCAAGGCCCAAGAAACAAAGGACCAAGACTCCAGCCCATTAAAGGCTCTATAAATAGTACCAGCTGAGGTGAACTCAAGGACAGACTTCATCATCCAAAATTCCTGCGGAAGCTCTGCCGAATTACCTTACGAACCAGAATTTTCATTCCAACATTATTTTATTTTCTGTCTTGTTTTATTTGTATCCAAACCAACCGTGTAACAATTTCCAACATTAGGGAATTGTTATACTTTTATTTGTTTCCAACCTTCAGCATTCGTTTTAATTTTTATTTCCGCCTACTCCAAGCCTTCCGGTCTGTGGAAGAAGGAGTCTACTCAGATATTTGTTAATCAGGTTTTTCAATTTATTGCACTTTGATTTAATTATAATGCCTATTTATTCTTCTGCCATGAGTAAGTTATTATTTAATTCTGTGTCTGATTCAACCTCGATGAGTAGCTAAATACCTTAGGGCGGTATGTAGTTATAACAAACTTAACCGGTAAAATATAACCGTAGGCTAAAATAATTAATCACTTAACATTCTGGCTGATACTTTTTAATTAAAATAGACCTTTTCGTTACGAGAGTAAGAAAAGGGTATTAGGTTGGGTCAAGACCACGAGAGTGTGAGATTTTAACCAGATAGCTAAAGTTAGGCATTTAAATTAAATACAGCGAGAGCGCTTTAAGATAAATTAGAATTATTTAGTTTCCAAAAATTACCTCTAAACACTTATGGGCTAGCGAGAGCAGGCATAGGGCTTTAGGGATAAGATCTGATATAAGACCACGAGAGTGTGAGTTGAGGGTATTTAAACTGGTAATCTCTACCGAATAGATTAAGTGAACATCTTTATAAGCCTAGGTTAGATTGACCCACCTAAGTTAGTATAATTACATACCGACCGTCTTAGTACTACTTTATTAAAAACTTAAATTTAATTCCTCCTTTAATAGTCTTAAAAACCAACAACAATCGTGACAACCATTCGCCTTAGCTAAACTAGAAGTTCATCTAGCACTAAGTAACAATAGAATCCCTGTGGATCGATAATCTTAAATATTACTTCGATAGGCTGTGCACTTGCAGTAAGATACCGCTAGACGCATAAGTAGACACGTCTTTAGCCCATCAAGTTTTTGGCGCCGTTGCCGGGGATTCCTTAATTTAGTTACTAGTGCATTTAGGTAGCATTGTCTAGACTAAGGTATCAACTATTTAATTTAATCTCCGAGTGTATGCCAAGTACTCGCTCTAAAAGCGAAGACTTGCAACCTCTAATCCCTGAATTGGAGCGCTTCTTACACGTAAGAAGACGTATATTCGATTTCGAAAATAATTCCAATATTCCAGATCTTCAATTAGATCCGCCTAAACCAGTCGTAAAACCAGACGCAGGGATGGCTGAAGAACAAACCCATCCACTCAAGTATTACGCTAATCCTTCGCAAGGTGAACCGCATTCAAGCATTGCAGCGCCGGCTATCAACCGAAATGATTTCGAACTAAAACCATCATTGATATCAGCCGTGCAACAAAATCAATTCGCCGGAAATCCTACCGAGGATCCGAATCTTCATCTTTCGATCTTTGTGCAATATGCTGATACCGTAAAAGCCAATGGAGTTACCCAAGAAGCCATTAGACTACGTTTATTTCCTTTTTTGCTTCGAGACAGAGCAAGAGCTTGGCTTCAATCTCTGCCTTCGAACTCAGTAACTACGTGGGCAGAGCTTAAGAAAGTTTTCTTGAATAGGTATTTTCCACCTAGCAAGACAGCCATGCTGAGAGCTCAGATCAACGGATTTAAGCAAAGAGAAAGTGAATCATTATTCGAAGCTTGGGAACGCTATAAAGATCTACTTAGACTTTGTCCACATCATGGATTAATAGACTGGATGGTCATCCATACCTTCTATAATGGGCTCTTGTACAATACAAGAATGACAATTGACGCTGCCGCGGGTGGTGCATTGATGGACAAAGAATATAGAGATGCCTATGCACTTATCGAAAGTATGGCTCAAAATCATTACCTTTGGGGAAGCGAGAGAGTCTCAACTGAGAAACCAACAAAAGGAGGTATGTACGAAGTAAGTAGTATGGACCAAGTCAATGCGAAATTTGACCAACTAAGCCAAAAGATCGATAACTTGGCCATAACACCTGCAGCCACCGTGGCTGCAGTAACACCTAACTGTGAGTTATGTGGAGTTCCAGGACACGAAGTTTCTGATTGTCAACTATTGACAGGAACTCCCACTGATCAAGTGAATTATGCTCAAGGAAACCCTTACTCAAACACATACAACCCAGGTTGGAAGAATCATCCGAACTTCTCCTATAAGAATAACAATGCTTATTACGCACCAGGTCAAGCACCAGCTACATCACCAGGATATCAAAAGACTGCTCCTAATATCCCTAGAAAATCGAACCTTGAATTGATGATGGAGAGCTTTATAGCTAGCCAATCTCAGACAAACAAGGACTTCTTAAACCAAAACATTCACACTAGTGAGCAGATTAAACAATTAGTGAGCAAGGTAGATGCATTAGCTACACATAACAAAATGCTTGAAACTCAGATTTCACAAGTAGCTCAACAACAAGCACCTACTGCTGCACCAGCTGGAGTATTCCCTGGACAACCTCAACCTAACCCGAAAGGACATGCTAACGCTGTAATATTAAGAAGTGGCAAGGAACTTGACGGACCTACCGATCCAAGACTTGACAATCCAGCCATGTACCAAAAACCGGATAAACCGACTGAAGCGGCGAATGATCCAGAAGAAAAGGAAGATGAAAGTCGAGAGGTAGTGGAGAAAGAACAACCTTATGTGCCTCCACCACCCTATAAACCACCAATTCCGTACCCTCAAAGATTAATAAGTTCCAAGACGAAGGGTCAATTTAAGAAATTTGTCGAACTTCTGAAACAGTTGAATATTACTATTCCGTTTACAGAAGCAATTACCCAGATACCCTCGTATGCCAAGTTTTTAAAAGAAATCTTATCCAATAAGAAGAAGATAGAGGATAACGGAACAGTTACACTTACTGCCGAGTGTAGCGCCATAATTCAGAATAACATGCCTCCTAAGCTAAAAGATCCAGGAAGTTTCTCTATACCCTGTGTAATAGGAAAATTCGTCATTGACAAAGCTCTATGCGATTTAGGAGCCAGTATCAGTGTTATGCCCTTAACAATTTGCAAAAGGCTAGACATGGGAGACCTAAGACCAACTAAAATGTCTGTTCAACTAGCCGATCGCTCTGTTAAATATCCTGTAGGCATACTAGAAAACGTCCCAGTACGTATAGGACAATTCTACATTCCTACTGATTTTATAATCATGGACATCTCTGAAGACTCCACTACACCTATCATACTAGGAAGACCATTCTTAGCTACCGCCGGAGCCATAATAGACGTAAAAAGAGGAAAGCTAACCTTTGAAGTAGGTGAAGAGAAAGTTGAATTTGTTTTAACACAATTCTTACAATCACCAGCTATAGAGGATACATGCTATCTAATGGACGTAATTGACGAATGTGTAAGAGAAATGGAGCTGAAAGAGACCACTTATTCTGAAATAATGAAAATTCAAATCCCTCCGATTTTCGAAGATGATAATTGGCGAAAACCGTATCAGGATGATAGTCTAAGCGAAAGTTTAGCACTTACACCGGATCCCATGCCAAGTAAAGTTAAACCTACATTAGGATTAAAAACTTTACCTAATAACCTAAGGTACGAATTCTTAGACGTTGAATGTAAAAGACCAGTTATAGTAAACTCCAGTTTAGGAACTATAGAAACAAAGAAACTTTTAGATGTCTTGAAGAAATATCCAACTGCATTAGGATATAACATATCTGATCTCAAAGGAATATGTCCTTCAGTTTGCATGCATCGTATTCTGCTTGAAGAAGATTGCAGAACCTCCAGAGAATCACAAAGAAGAATTAACCCAACCCTTAGCACTGTAGTAAAGGAAGAAGTCAAGAAATTATTAGATGCCGGGATAATATACCCAATCTCTGATAGTGAATGGGTTAGTCCAATACATGTAGTGCCAAAGAAAGGAGGTATCACTGTGGTGAAAAACGCACAAGGCGAATCGATATCGCAAAGAGTAGTGACGGGATATAGAGTGTGCATAGATTATCGTAAGCTAAACAAAGCCACTCGAAAAGATCATTTCCCATTACCTTTCATAGATCAAATGTTGGAACGATTAGCCAAGCATTCTTACTTCTGTTATCTTGACGGGTACTCAGGATTTTTCCAAATCCCTATCCATCCTGATGACCAAGAGAAAACTACATTCACATGTCCCTATGGAACATTCGCTTACAGGAGAATGCCCTTTGGATTATGCAACGCTCCTGCAACCTTTCAAAGATGTATGATGTCAATCTTCGCAGATTTTATAGACAACATCATGGAAGTGTTCATGGACGACTTCTCTGTATGCGGGCAAAGCTTTGAAGGATGCTTGTCGAACTTAGAAATGGTGTTAGAAAGATGTGTAAAAGTAAATCTCGTGCTTAACTGGGAGAAATGTCATTTTATGGTCAACGAAGGAATAGTATTAGGTCATGTAATATCCGACAAGGGAATTGAAGTTGATAAAGCTAAGATTGAAGTAATAAAAGATCTTCAACCCCCTAAAACCGTTCGAGAAATACGAAGCATTTTAGGACACGCCGGTTTTTACCGACGATTCATCAAAGATTTCTCGAAAATTACTAAACCTCTTACTGGTTTATTAATGAAAGACGCTGAGTTCATATTCGATGAAGATTGTCTTAAAGCATTCGAAACTCTAAAAATAGCCCTCATCACCGCACCAATCATGCAACCCCCTGACTGGAGATTACCTTTTGAAATCATGTGCGATGCGAGTGACTATGCTGTAGGCGCAGTCCTGGGCCAGAGAAAGGAAAAGAAACTCCATGCGATTTACTATGCCAGTAGAACCTTGGATTCTGCCCAGATGAACTACGCTACTACAGAAAAAGAATTGCTAGCAGTTGTCTTTGCGCTTGACAAATTCCGCTCCTACCTAGTTGGAGCGAAAATAATCATTTACACAGACCATGCTGCTATCCGATATCTATTAACTAAGAAAGATGCTAAACCAAGACTCTTAAGATGGATTTTACTCTTACAAGAGTTTGATCTAGAAATAAAAGATAAAAAAGGTACTGAAAACGTCGTAGCGGACCATTTATCTAGAATAGAAGGTATTAAACCCGAACAAGTGCCGATTAATGATGATTTTCCGTATGAACAGCTGATAGCACAAATAGGAAGCGACCTAGCTCAGTTAGATATAAATGAACCAGAACCCATGGAAACATTACAGGCAACTGTAGGACTGCCATGGTACGCTGACATTGTCAACTACCTAGCCGCAGGAGCTCTTCCACCAGATCTAACCTATCAGCAGAAAAAGAAATTCTTTCATAATCTGAAACATTACTATTGGGATGAACCATTATTGTTCAAAAGAGGACCATATGGAATCTTTCGCCGATGTATTCCCGAAGAAGAAATAGAAGATGTCATTGCCCAATGCCGTTCATCTCCTTATGGTGGACATGCAAGCACTTCCAAGACTTGTGCGAAAATCTTGCAAGCCAGCTTATACTGGCCTAATCTATGGAAGGATGTCCACATCGCTGTTATAAATTGCGATCGGTGTCAACGCACTGGCAATATTTCAAGAAGAGATGAAATGCCCCAAAAGGGAATTTTAGAAGTAGAAATCTTCGACGTCTGGGGAATAGATTTCATGGGACCATTCCCATCATCTTTCGGTAATAATTACATACTCGTAGCTGTTGATTATGTCTCGAAATGGATTGAAGCCATAGCTTCTCCTACAAATGATACACGAGTAGTAATAAAGCTTTTCAAAAATATAATCTTTCCCAGATTTGGCGTACCTCGACTCGTCATAAGTGACGGTGGCTCGCACTTCATTTCAAAAATCTTTGACAAATTATTATCTAAGTATGGAGTAAGACACCGTGTGGCTACACCATATCACCCACAAACAAGTGGACAGGTCGAAGTCTCAAACAGAGAGATTAAACAAATCTTAGAAAAGACTGTCGCCATATCTCGGAAAGATTGGTCATCTAAACTTAATGAAGCTCTATGGGCTTATAGGACCGCTTACAAGACACCCATAGGTACTACACCTTTCAAACTAGTTTATGGAAAATCTTGTCACCTCCCAGTAGAACTAGAACACAAAGCTTATTGGGCGATCAGAACTCTCAATATAAACTATAATGCTGCATGAGAAAAGCGAATCCTAGACATTAACGAATTAGAAGAATTAAGGTTAGATGCATATGAAAATGCTAAGATATATAAAGAAAGAACTAAGCGATGGCATGATAAACGCCTATCTAGGAAAGAATTCAGTGTGGGAGACGTTGTACTCCTCTTTAATTCAAGACTTAGGCTCTTTCCTGGAAAATTAAAGTCTAGATGGTCAGGACCCTTTGATATAACTAAAGTATTCCCAAGTGGAGCAATAGAAATTAAGGGTAAGGATAGTGAACCATTCATAGTAAACGGACAACGTCTAAAACACTATCATAAAGTTGAAAATAGAGGTTATGCGAATAATCTAAAGCTTTTAGAATTGTCCACCAATTCCCCTGATTAATCTAAACCAAAGCATTACGTCAGGCTTTTGACAATAAAAACAGCGCTTAGTGGGAGGCAACCCATTTACGTATTTTAACTATTCTTTTCTTTTAGCACATTGTTATTTATCGTTTTTACTATTTGTTTAAATTGTTTTGTCAGTTTTACTTTACATTACTATTATCGCCATTACACTATGCATTTCATTTTCTTATTTTTATCTTAAATCACTTTTTACAGATTTTCTAAAGTCTTTTCCACTGATTTGTTTCCCCCGTATTTTCACTGACCATGGCTAACCAACCAATTAACTATATGGAAACCAAATTTAGAGGTAGGAACCAAAGAATGAAGTTCGAAGAGTTATCACAGAGGCAAATGGATTTGACCCTGTACCCAGATGATAGGACCATGGAAACCTTAGGTATACATGATAGTGTCATGTACTTGCTCAACCGACTCGGATGGGAGAATGCACTGATCCAACATAAGTTTGTGACTTACCGCGAGCTTACCCTTGAGTTCCTTAGCTCCTTACTTTACCTACCTGAGCGCGGTTTTGGGTTTAGGAAAGGATTTATTAGTTTCCGCCTATTTGGAATAGAATACGACTTTAACCATAAAGAACTAGCTGACCTGTTAGGATTCCCTAGTGGACCTTTTGCTTTTACTACCACACAGGTAGAATTGATGGATGTGGAGCTAGATTTCTTTTGGGGAACTCTAACTGGAAACTACCACCCTGAACCAAATGACATGAACAATGATGAGATCCATAATCCTGCTCTCCGTTACTTCCACAAATTCCTCGCCCATACCTTCTTTGGAAAAGAAGAAAACATTACCGGAGTCTCTAAAGATGAATTATTTATTATGTCATGTTTCACTAATGGACAGTCTGTTAATGGTGTACCTTTCATGATGCAAACCTTCACCCGCATCCAAGAAGAACCTGAATTACCTATAGTGGTAGGAGGTCTTGTAACCATGATTGCTGATGCCTTAGGACTTAGGTACCAACTGGACAGGTGCACCCGTCTGGGAACCATCCGCCCAATGAATCTTAAATTCTGCTTCAATAGACATATCATAAGGAATTTAGGACGCCCACCTTTTGAGTACCTAATCCGGAACGAAGTAGTCACCCTGTTCACATTGCCCAATCATGCTAGAGTAAGTGTTCATAATAAGGATAATTGGCTTTATGAGTTAAACCCACCTGATTATCCAGCCACTCCTGAAACACCTCAGTCTCACAGGATAACAGATGATATAATGACCGCTGTTGAAACTGACCCCGAGACACCTCCTGGTTACCATGACATTGATCCAACTGACAAAGTACATGAAACCCCTGGAGCGAATCAAGGAGAGTACGCTAACAACTTACAAAACATCATGCACACTCTCAATGCCTACCAAATTGACATTAATCTATTCAAAGAAGACATTAAGAGTATGCGATTGGACATCATAGGATTGACTGACATGGCCTGCGAACAATTCTATCATTTGGACTCTGCCATCGAAGACCTGAAGAAACGCCTTTGAAACGGCTATCAGTGATTTAGTTTATTATTTTTTTCTCATTATTTTTTCTCATTATTTTCGTTTCCAGTTAAATTTATCTTTCGCAACTATTTTATAACATAATTTCCGTTTCTGTAATTTCATTTTTCACCTTATGCCATGCACCTTTTATTTCAATTATTTCTTCATTTTTAGCAACTTATATGCTTTTTCTATATACTGTATGACTTCATTATTTCATGTATACAATCTTAGGTTCGTATACTACTGTGTTGCAAACGATATACAATATGGTGTGTATTTAATACAAATGTTACTAATTAAAATAAATTATTATCAATTTATAAATAACGTGAGACAATGTTCTTTTCTGGGAATTATTCAGCACAACATGCCCTCACGGTCGTCACACCTAACTTACGATCGTGACGTGCTCATTTAGCGTGTCACGACCGTCACGCCCCTGTCACGACCGTGACGACCTCTATTACAGGAATCGTGAGAAATAGAACTGTTTCTCATCGTGTCCCCTCTTCTTCTCCATCCATAACCTACCCAAAACACTACCCACTCATTCCACAACCGCCGTAACCTCTCCACTACCCCCATTAATCCTCCATTATCATCAACTATTTCATTAACACTCTCCCGTATTTAACCCGAACCTCTATCTCCCTCATTCTACCATTTTTCTCACAAAACCTCACAAAATCCTTCCTCCCTCACTCTTCACTCTTGCATGTTATGGATTCCATCACTTTTAGAGAAGGTGAAGCTGGAGTAAACCAGAGAGACCGTTTCATCCGCTTCCAGAACCGCGGTCTGCAACCTACCCGCTACATTGCCACCGACTGTCTGCGAGAACTCGGAATGTTGGCCAGCGTACAAAGCCTACTGCAAAAGGTCGGTCTGTGGGACCTCTGTCGTCAGCCTCAACCTACTTTCGAACTTCTGACGCTGGAGTTCCTCAGCTCTTACAGTTACATCACCCCTCCCGGTTCTCAGAGTCAGCTTACCGGCATCGTAACATTCAGATTGCACGGCCAGGAGTTCAACCTCACGCAAACCAGGATCGCCGAGCTGTTAGGCTTCGATCACGGAACCGAAGCCCACCGTCGCGTGCCCGATAAGTTTAGTGAACAAGCATTCACTCTATGGCACGACCTTACCAACACCCGTGCATCCACCTTCCAGAGCCTCAACGCCACACACATCCACAACCCGGCTATCCGCTATTTTCACCGGGTCATCTGCAACACAATCTTTGCTAGAGAAAGCAACCACAAGCTCAACTCCAAGGAGCTTCTGTTCTTATACTGCGCTCTTCATGACGAGCCGATCAACGCTGCCCCTTTCATGCTTCATCACATCCAGGCCATTACACAGCGAGGCTCCTCCCCGTTCTTCATAGGCGGCATTGTCACCACCCTCGCCATCCAGTTGGGGCTTGGTGACGGGCTCGTTAATCAGCCTCACCTCGCCGCCGAATTCCTGACCATGAGCTACTCCCGGTCCGCCCACCTGATCGCACAGCGAGAGGATGGCAGGTATAGCCCTGTTGTCAATGGCACCATTTTCCACCACATCACTCTGCCGTCCCGCACCCGCATCGACCCATCCAACCGAGCCAACTGGCTCTTTGCGTTACCAGCTGCTGCCGATCACGTCCCGGTTCATGATGATCAGGCAGACGCTCCAGCGGACGAGATGCAGGACGCTATGGATGCAGCTGACCCTGTCCAGGATATCCCAGAGACATCTACCCAACAGCCCCCTGCTCCCGCAGTTACACTTGAGGAAGTCCTCCTTGCGATTCATCAGCAGAACCAGATGAACGCCGCACTGGAGCGACGGCAGAAGGCGCAGTATGATGCTTTACTCGGCACTATTGCTGCCAACCAGGAGGCCACTAATGAGCGGTTTGGAGAACTTTTCGGCGAGCTCGAAGCGCTCCGCATCAGCATTACTGCTACCTCCGGCACCGGTTCTGATCCCGACGCGACTCCCTCCAGACGCCGCTCTCGCACCAGAGGCCGAGCCCGCGGTCCTCAGCAGCAGTAGTTTACTTTTATGTTGTTTTTCATTTTAGCCTTGTACTGTATTTGTGCCACATTTATATCACAACATTGAGGACAATGTCTGATATAGTGTGGGAGAGGTACCTTTCATTTCAGCACTTTTTCATTTTCGTTGTACTTTCAATTCCGTTGTATTTCTTTTAACAAATTAATGAAATGAGCAAATCTGTGCGCTATTTTCTTTAATTTCGAGCTTTCCCCGATTATTAAGCCATACCAGAAAAATCTTTAATTACTCGCATTACCCAACTTACCACCGAATGGTTCGTAACTACGAAGCCGGGAACGATTAAACAAGACCAATACAATCTTGACATCTTCGACCCCCTGCTTAAGAAATTCCATCCCGATCACCATTGCGAGTGCACCTTTAGTTTCAGTTCAAAAGTAACCCCTAGTAGTTTATACTAGCAGTCAGCACCGTCTGAACACAAACCACGTGGGGAGCCGATGAATATAAGCGTTTGATGCCTAATCAATAATGATCCTTCGTATCTCGATGCAAAATGAAAAGAAATTGCACCAAAGTACACGGTCGCAGATAAGAAACGAGAAATATGAGAAGGAATCCGTTTCGAGTTGGTTCAGAGGTACTGGTTCTGAACTCGGTAGGGCGTGCTACGGCTCGATCCCCCACTGTTGCACCCTAAAATTTGCCCAACCTTATTCCTTGGTTTATGTTTCATGTCATTAGCATTTGCATATAGAGTCATGTATATAGACTAACCATCTGCATAGCATAAGCATAGCAAGTCATCCAACAGGGGACCAGTCATTATTCTCATCTCTAGAGGCCTATCAAGAGGTTATTATCCCAATTCAATCTCATTCAAGTCATCAGGAAAGAATTTTGAAAGCAAAGAGTTCAGCAGATCAAGCCTTGAGTCCATCTCCTAGCTGAGGGTATGTGAGGGTCAACAAGAGGGTTGTGAGCTGTGAAGTGAAGGCATGGAGAGTATCTAGACATTATGAGAGACTTAGAAAGTCATTTGGAGAAGGAGACAAGTCATTGATGAGAGCACAAGAGCTATAGTTGAAGACAGTCAACTAGGGTTTCATCTGGGTCAACCCTAGGTCAACCCTAGGTCAATTGACTGATTTAAAGGGTATTCAAGCCTATTGGAGAGATGTGGAGTTCATAATTTGACATGGAGAATAAGGATATGGAGATATGCCAAGGAGAATTCAAGAGAAATCAAGGAGAAGAGGAGTTTCTAAATTAGGGTTTCTGTGTAAAATCCCCTAGTTTAGGTCAAATTTCCAAGCAAGATAAGTCAAAATGCTAGCTTCAAATGGCTTCTTGGCCAACATGAAACTTGTAGAGGATCTCAAGACCTTTAATTTGAGTGGTGGAAGACATCAAGGAGATTTATAGAACTCAAGTTATGGTCCTTGCAAGTTACAGGTCATCTGGGGTATCTGAATTTTTGTCTGTGAAAGTGACTTGACTTCCAAGCAATTTTTACCCCTCAAGGAGATTTCAAATGAACTCTTGGTCAACATAAGAATTGTTCCTCATTGTCTTAGCTTTCTAGAATGGTATAGCATGCCTTCATATGATGTGTGGAACTCAACTTATGGTCTTGGCAAGCAAAGGGTATTTTGGGCATTTGTGAATTACAGGTCATTTTAACCCATGTCCAAAACTCATACAAGGAGGCCTCAAATGGAAAAACTTACAACTTCAAACTTGCTCCAAATGGGATTTTAAGTCTAGAAAGAAGGTCACAAATTGTTGGAAAAGCTCATAACATGAAGTTGCATGATTGGTCCAAAGTTGAACTAAAATGGCTTATAATTTGGATAAATTCAAAATAAAAAATGGTTTGGGAGATTTATAAGTCCAAATGGAGACTTCCAATATATGATTTTGAATGGAAAAGCAATTCTAAGAACAATGGTTCAAACACTTTTTTGAGTTTAGAAGAAAAAAAGAAAGATATTCATGGTTGCTTGCATTTTAAGAAACATTTCAAAAATGGATCAAAGTTGGAAGGCAAGGGAATGTGCAAGATGGATCTAGAAGTTACCATTGGGGTCTATATATTCATGAAATGAGGATTGATCAAGGGTTGGCTTCATTTTTCACCAAGAATCTCCCAAATTCTCTCATTCTTTTTCATTGAATTTTCATTCCAATTCCTCAAATCCTTCACCAATCATCATCACAATCAACTTCATTATACTGTTTCATCATCATAGATCATAATTCAACCAAGAATCAAGTGTGATTCATCCATTTTCGTGCACTTTCTTCAAGAACATCAAAACTGCAATTTCCATTGGATAGCACAATTCAAGCCAAGGATCATTCAAGTGTTGCAAACAGAAGCAAGTAGAGCAATTGTAGATCAGGATCCAAGCCTCACAAGTCTCAGATCCACCAGATTCAGCATCATCCACAAGATTTTACACCAGGTGCGTTTTCATTCAAACAGCTTGATTCAATTAGGTTAGCATGATTTTATTAGTTTAGACATGATGTAGGATGTTAGTAGAATAATTAGGATGAATTTGGAGTGGTTTGGTGATGATGATTAGCAGGTGCACAAAACTGTTAGGATGTAGAACTCTTAGGTTAGTGCATTAGAATTTTAGGTTGTTAGCGCAGGTTAATCACCATTAGTTATAGAGTAGTTTAGTCTAAGTTTGATGGAGAATTGTGATGGTGCATCTCAGAGAACTTCCATGGTAACCAGAACTTGTTGTGCTCGGGTTGAATGATTTGTTGAATTTCAGAGTAATCTAAGACCACAGGATTGTAGAGGGAGAGATGTAGAATGTTTTTCATGTTTATGGCGTGGCGTTTCATGGACTGGAGATGGAGAACTGAGAGCTTGAAGTTAGCTCGTGCATGGTGGCCATGGAGGGAAACCCTAATCCATTTGAACCAAGGAGGAAGACGTAATCGTGGCCATTCATCGTGCCTTGGACCTTTGACTAAGAAAGTAATCCTAGGGTTGAGATTTAATTCTGATTTGGAGGGAACTGACCTGGGTGCCCTAAACGCACCGTTTCATTAATTGAAACGGGCGGGCCTGAGCGCTATGTTGATATTCCCACCCCCCAGTTATAGGCCCATTCCAATTTGAACGTGATTCTGATGCTATTTTTACCCCCCAGCTTGTGTTTTTATTTTCATCAATTCTGAGTGTTGCTGGGCCTTAACCAATTGCTATGCGTACCCCCTGTCTGCCTGGCCCATCCAGAATATAACTAGGGCGCCTTCTATTCTAACCCCCCTCCCTCATTTTAATTCCATTTAATTTTTTAATTCACTTTAATTTTTACCAACTTTGAAAATTCATAATAAATTCATAAAAAATTATTTTCACTTCATTCTTTTTACATCATTTTCTTTAGGATGTGTAGAAAATTATAGAAAAATAAAATTGCATTTTTATTTTTATTTCATATTTTTTCCATATTTTCTAAATAAATGTCATTCTAAATAGATCCATTTCATGCATGATTTGTTAATTTTTGTTCTACTAAATGCTTTAATAATTTTTGTTCATTCTTTTTAGGGTGTTTAGATGAAATGTTGAACTTGTAGATTCCATTTAGTTCCCATTTTTAAGAATTAATTTTAGGTGATTAATGTAGGCTTGAACATCATGAACAAATTAGGGTTTTTAGGTGATGACTTAGGGAGTTTGATTTCTTTCCCTTAGGACTTAGGGTTTGAATAGTTTAGTTATGGGACTATAGGGGCTATGGGTAGTTATTAGATCCCTTAGAAAAAGTCAGGATTCCCCTACTGCTATTAATACTGTCTGTATATCTGATTGACTGGTGTGGTGTGCCCTCTGGGGATTATTGCTTGCTTGCTTGGGTATTGGGTTTGTCTGGGACCTGGGAGAGCTGAAGACTTGAGGAGATGAAGACCATTGGAGATCCAGAGATTGAAGATCAACTTCCAGAGTGGAAGAGGAGATTCCTGCTAGCAGCTGTTGAGGAGACTAGGGTTTAGGAGCTAGGCAGAGCTCTAGATTAGAAAGCTTGTTTCTCAAACATGGACTGCCTTGTCTGTATCCATTCTTCTCTGTGATTCAGAGTCTCTCTAAGACACTCACCCCCTTCCTTTGGAAGGCTTGGTGATGGTGTCTATGAGATAGAACTCTTGAGAGAAAATGTCTCTTGTGTTAGAAGCAGTCTGTTCACCACCCTTGGTAGTCAACTGATTGCTTAACACCCAATTCACTCTTGTGACTGATCCCTCATCCTGGAGGTTTGGGCTGGAAGAAAAGCCATGGCAGATGGAAGACTGATGATCAAAGCCCTTGCCTGAAGGCCATGGAGATGGAGATTGATGCTTGTTGAAGACTGTAGCTGATTGGAGATTACTTGGAGCCAGCTGTTGATTCAGAGCTGCTGATGTTGTTTCTTTTGCTGATGTATTTCATTTGCTGATGTATTGTTTGGTTTTCTGGACTGTATTGTTTGCTGTTTACCCTGTTGGGTTGAAAGTGAAGCCTGTTCACTTTTGCCTATTGTTTTCTAGGTTCGAGGTTGAGTGGGACTCCCTTGCCTCGCTTGTATTGCTGCATCCATGCATTTTACTGCTTTATTATATCTGGTATTGTTTCTGTTTCTGCCTATCCCGTAGGATCTCTGTTTCTCTCTGTGCAAGAGAGGAGGATGATAGACACTAGGTCTTAACCCATGCATGATAACATTAGGTTAGTTTGTTTCCCTTCGCAACCGTAGGTTAGAGTTCTGTCTCTTTCTCTCTCAAAACAAACAGAAAAACACATAAAGATTTCAAACACAATAAAAGACACTTCTTCCGTAAAAGAATGTGAACTCATCAAGACGTCATTTTTGTCCGCTTGGACTGTTAATCAGAAAAACCTTTTTCAGAAGGGATAAAATCAATCAAGGACAGACTTGTGTCGTACGTGGCCCGAACTACGTTTGCTCTGATCTTCCATGCCGTGTGGAAGTACGTAGGCATAGGATGCGATATCCTAGCGAGCAACCTTCCCCTCCTTTCCCGTAGGTAGGCGAACTACGTTGACTCTGATTTCTCGTTCCAGACGGGAATACGTAGGCATAAAGTGCGATACTTTGCCGAGTCATTTTTATTTTCATTTTGTTTTCTTTTTAACCCTTGACCTATAGAGTAGATAGAATAACAATCCATACCCGAAAACAAGCGTGGATCCCGTCGAGTACGACGGACGTGAGGGGTGCTAATACCTTCCCCTTGCGTAACCGACTCCCGAACCCAGGTTTTGGTTGCGATGACCATACCTTTCCCGTCTTTGCGAGGTTTACTCTGAGCGTTTCCTTTCCCTCCCGTGGGATAAATAACGCACGGTGGCGACTCTTCTGTTCAGCCGGCGCCGATTTTCGCAGTAGCGACACCCACAACCTCCGAATCGGATAAAACATGAAGGGTTACCACACTCGTGTACCAGACCCCGTGCTCAAAAGGGATCAAAATCGCTAACCGGCTACTCCACTACGTGCGTGCTAAGGCAAAGGGCTTAATGTGACTGCGCTGGAACGAAGCCGGGCAAAATAAGATCGAAAAATTCTAGGTGAAATCGTAATGTGATCGCCGATTGTTTCGCTTGACGGGAAGTCGACGACATAGCTTGTTGCTTGTGTCATTAGTGTATCGGTAGTGTTCTATCAAAGTACCGGACTATCCGACAAAACGATCCACCGTACGGTTTGTTATGAGTATGCGCGAATAAAATCTTGTCCGCCGATTTTCAACCGACTATTTGCTTGAGGACAAGCAAAGGTTTAAGTTTGGGGAAGTTTGATGACGAGAAAACGCATCGATTATATCGCTAGATTTCATTGACGTTTTATCGCGCATTCACCGTTTTAACGCTCGATTTCTCGAGTTTTTCTTACTATTTTGCAGGTACATCGTTATGTAAGGCCGAATCATGAATTAAGAGGAAAGGAACGAAAGAGACCACAAGGAGATGAAGAAAGGCAGAAGCCTGCAAAAAGTCTGCATAATTTGTTACAGCCACGGTCGTTACAAGGGTGTCACGACCGTGACACCCCAATTTGGGCCATCACGACCGTGAGGAAGTAGTCACGACCGTGACACTTAAAATCCTCAAATAACGAACGTGAAGACCTTGTCACGCCCGTGACAAGGATAAAACTTGGTTTTGACTCAGACTACGTCAAGCCACCACTGAAGACCACTTCTCCCCTTATTTCTCCTCAAGGCAGCACGTGAAGACGACTTCTCCTATTTTTTGCTGCCACGTTCCAGCATTTCCTCAACCACTTCAGCAAGGCCCAAGAAACAAAGGACCAAGACTCCAGCCCATTAAAGGCTCTATAAATAGTACCAGCTGAGGTGAACTCAAGGACAGACTTCATCATCCAAAATTCCTGCGGAAGCTCTGCCGAATTACCTTACGAACCAGAATTTTCATTCCAGCATTATTTTATTTTCTGTCTTGTTTTATTTGTATCCAAACCAACCGTGTAACAATTTCCAACATTAGGGAATTGTTATACTTTTATTTGTTTCCAACCTTCAGCATTCGTTTTAATTTTTATTTCCGCCTACTCCAAGCCTTCCGGTCTGTGGAAGAAGGAGTCTACTCAGATATTTGTTAATCAGGTTTTTCAATTTATTGCACTTTGATTTAATTATAATGCCTATTTATTCTTCTGCCATGAGTAAGTTATTATTTAATTCTGTGTCTGATTCAACCTCGATGAGTAGCTAAATACCTTAGGGCGGTATGTAGTTATAACAAACTTAACCGGTAAAATATAACCGTAGGCTAAAATAATTAATCACTTAACATTTTGGCTGATACTTTTTAATTACAATAGACCTTTTCGTTACGAGAGTAAGAAAAGGGTATTAGGTTGGGTCAAGACCACGAGAGTGTGAGATTTTAACCAGATAGCTAAAGTTAGGCATTTAAATTAAATACAGCGAGAGCGTTTTAAGATAAATTAGAATTATTTAGTTTCCAAAAATTACCTCTAAACACTTATGGGCTAGCGAGAGCAGGCATAGGGCTTTAGGGATAAGATCTGATATAAGACCACGAGAGTGTGAGTTGAGGGTATTTAAACTGGTAATCTCTACCGAATAGATTAAGTGAACATCTTTATAAGCCTAGGTTAGATTGACCCACCTAAGTTAGTATAATTACATACCGACCGTCTTAGTACTACTTTATTAAAAACTTAAATTTAATTCCGCCTTTAATAGTCTTAAAAACCAACAACAATCGTGACAACCATTCGCCTTAGCTAAACTAGAAGTTCATCTAGCACTAAGTAACAATAGAATCCCTGTGGATCGATAATCTTAAATATTACTTCGATAGGCTGTGCACTTGCAGTAAGATACCGCTAGACGCATAAGTAGACACGTCTTTAGCCCATCACTATAAAGGGAAAGGAGAGGGAGAAAAGAAAGAAAGGAAAGTGCTCGAGGAGGATTGGGGCCCTTGTGCCTACGTACCCTCATAGTGCAATGAGGAAGTCAGAGCTTCGTAGTTCAAGGAACCAAGGAAAGAAAGAAGGGGATCTGGGCGGACCCGAGAGATAGAAGAATGCAAGAAGACGGAGGAAGGTGGCTCATGCCTACGTACCCTTATAGTGCAATAGGGAAATCAAAGCCTACGTAGTTCGGGGAACTACTGCTGGGAAAGAAAAAGGAAAGAGACGATGTCAAAGCCAAGAACAAAAAGAGAAAGCAAGAACCAACTGGGGAATGCAAAAGAAATGGTGTCAAAACCAAGAAAGGAAACGGAAGAAAACTATGTTAAGGAACACAGAGAAGCAAGGCAAGAACTCTGCGGGGACATGCGGGAGAAAAGAGATGACTCTACAGGGGATAAAACAAAAGAATGGCGACAGAGCCAGGGAAAAAGGAGTAAAGGACAAGAATCAGAATAAAGGTAAGATCCACGGGGGACTCGGTGCATTAACTGGAAGGCAGTGATTAACCAAAGAAAAACAAGAGTAGAACTTGTGGGGAGAGTAAAAAAATATTGGTGTCAACAGACGGACTGTGACAAAATAGAAGAAAGAGAGTACTGAACTAAAGAGAGGTGTTTGACTCAGAGGGGAAATTGGTA
This sequence comes from Lathyrus sativus, assembly GCA_963859935.3. NCBI lineage: Eukaryota > Viridiplantae > Streptophyta > Magnoliopsida > Fabales > Fabaceae > Lathyrus > Lathyrus sativus. The sequence goes on along the minus strand of OZ012739.1, from coordinate 35,364,597 downwards.
TATTAACTAATAAAAAGTGGTTAACCGGAAGGAGGAAGGAACTGGTTTTAACCGATAAACGGTGATCAACCAAAAGAAAGGGTGTGGAACCAAGCGAAGGTTGTGACCCAAAGAACGGGTGTAGAACCAAGCGGAGGTTGTGACCCAAAGAACGGTACATTGACTGAATAAACAACACTCGACCGAAAGGAAGGGTATTTGAACCAAATAAAGGTTACTAACCCAAAGCTGACCGTATTTGAACCAAAGAAAGGTTGCTAACTGCAGGGGGTTCAGTGTTTAATAGAAGGACTGCGATTAACCGAAAAAATGAGTGATTAACCAAAAGAGGGTGATTAACTCAAAAGAAACTCAATATCTTAACAAGCGGAGTGTGGTTAACTGAGAAAAAGGGTTATTGGTTCAAACAGGCGGACTGTGATTGACCAAAAGGCGGGTGATTAACCAAGAGAAGGTGATTAACCCAAAGAAATGGCTGGTTTCAACGGGCGGACCGTGATCAACCAAAGATCGGGTGATTAATCGAAAGAAGGCGATTAACCCAAATAAAAGCTGGTTTTAATGGACGGATCATGATCAACCAAAGATAGGGTGATTAGCCAGAAGAAGGCGATTAACCCAAAGAAAAGCTCAGTATTAATAGATAGACTGTGATTAACTAGAGAAAAGAGGATTTAGTGCTTGACTGTTAAACAGTGATGACCCAAACAAGAAGGAGAAAGAACCAAGCAAAGGTTGCAAACTCTGGTGGGGAATAGGTTTTAACAGGAAGATGGTGTAAACCAGAGAAGAAAGATTAACTTATCTGAGGAAGGATGGAATTAGGTTTAAACTAAAGGATAGTTGATCAACCAAGGAGAAAAGTGATTATAAACCTCTGGGGAAACAAAGAATGGTGATTGGCCGAGAGAGAAAAGAGTGTTGGCTTGAAAGGAGGAAGTTACTTCCTAAGAGGAGATAAGGGTGCAAGTGATCAAGGATCGACTTGACTGGAGAAAGCAGAGATACCACGGTAAGAAGATAGAAGCGACTATTCCAGATACAGGGTCATTTGTCCCCTACCCAAAATAGTCAGAATGAGTGTAGGAATACTCCATTCTCATTCCTTCTCTAACACCAAAGTGTGGATCAAGAACAGACAGCACAAAGACGCAACATTTGTACAGTGCTCCCATGCATTGCGAATCTTCAAATCTACCGGGGAAGAGGGAAGGACAAAGATCTAGAAGATCCAAAGGAGAAGAAAGATAGAAGGATCGACTAATCAAAACGAAGTTTTGATTTATCAATCAAAAAGGGGGATATGCTAATAATTTTCCAAAGGGATGAAAAACCATTAAAGCAAAAGGGTGATTTATTGATTATACAAGATTGAGTTCATTCCAAAGAGGAACAAACTCAATGCAAATATGAATAAAAGTGATAAACAGTACTAAAACAAGTAGCATGCATCATAAACCATGTAGCAAGTGATCAAAGAAATATGCAAGAATGGTCATGATCAAAGTGTCGAAAATGCACATAATCTAAAATTAACAAATGACATATTGAAATATTGCATAGATGCTTCAAAGAATAGGTGAATAGCTCATAAAACATACACAAATATCAAGCATGTCAAGCCATGGAAGTTATATGAGGATAGAATAGCACACAAGCTTGAAAATAGGCAAAAATGGCATTATGCCACTGAAGTAATCGGTTACTCTATATCAGGTAACCGGTTACTTGCTTAAAATTGCAAAAACAAGTGAAAAATACACAGGGTAATCGGTTACCACTGTGACAGTGGCAAAAATAGCTTTTTAAAAAATCACTTTCAGCAACCAAAAGATTTCTCCAATCATCCAAATGTTATGCTTGACATTTATGCATGAAATATGAAGTTCAAAAGCACTTAAACATCAATTAATCATCAATGGAAAGCATTAAACATGAAGATCAAAGATCAAGATCTCACATGATTAAGCAAAATCGAAAAACGATCGAACTACATCGTAAACGCGCGAAATAGATTGAAATGGTAAATCAATTGAAAGATAACCAACCTACAAGGTTGAGATTTGCCTTGGATGTTGTTGCTATTGATATATGATGAGAATTAAGCAAAGAAACCCAGAGAATTCCAAGCATGAGATCCAACCGTAGCAAAACCGAGTAAATTGCGACGAAATATCCAAATACGGAATTGCACCGAATAAGCTTGAAGTAATCACTTGAGATGAATCAAAATCCAATAAAACTCCAGAAAATTAGGTAGAATCACAAGATGATGATGGCTAAGCTTAAGAGAAAGCACTTCCAATGAAGAAGTTGCTACTCTTTAATGGAGCATTTGAGCTTTAGTGAGGTTTTGGGAAGATGATGGAGAAGAATGTGCAAATGTGGCAGAAAATTCAGAGAGAACGTGAGGAATTGAGAGTGATCAATGGAGAGTTTGGAGAAAATGATTAACAATTGTTCAAGCCCCCCCGTGAAATGATGGAACCCCAAATGATTCCACCCCTTAAGAAATGGTGGTGATTTTATTATATAGAGTTTTGCTTCGAAGTTGCTAGGTTCAGAGTGGGCTTTGGATGTAGCCTCAGAACTAGCCTTAGAGTTAGTTAGACTCAACTCACTGAGTTGGAGGTTAACTCAGTTAGTTAGGTAGTTGACTCGGTAACCATCCCAATGCAAGTTAAAAATCCAATGGTTCACATGCTTGGAAGCAAAGGTGTATGGTGGTCTTGATTGGAAATGATGTATTGGAGCAAATGCCTTTAAGTTTCTTGAGTAACCGGTTACTTCAGGCAAAATTTGCCAAATTTTCTTGAAAAATGGTGTTGTGGCCACGGTTCCGATTTTTGACCTTTTGATATGATGAATAGGCATAAAAACCTTCATTTTGTGCTTGTTTTGATAATGTGATATCTTTGAGAGGATGTAATTAATTGGGCCTGCAAAACTTGAATATTCCTGCAATAAAAATCACAGAAAAAAAGTGTGAATGCGTTTGTCAGCGATGCGAATGCACATGCTTATGCAAAAAGGCGAAAAGGGGGTCAAATTTTGGGTTACGACAGCAGGAACAAATCTTCAAAGTTTCTTAAAACATCTCATCATTTAATTTAGCATTTTGTGTATAGCTGAAGATATAAAACTTTGTTCTTGATAGCATCATCTTGACCTGCGTAAATTATTGAGATAAACCCAAAAGGAATATCACAAAATTAAAACAAAACAAATTTGTCAAGATTTTAAAACAATCAGAAAAGAAGTTCTGGTAGAACATGTTCCAACATCTGTTAGGACATCTGGTAGAATATGTTCCAATATATGTTAGGACATCACACATGACAACCTGTAGTGAACCATGTTTTAACAAAATTGTTGCCAACCCATAAACCATGGAACCTTCAATCTCCCCTTTGGAAAATTTTGGCTAAAACACCTTTTACATAATAATCCGGGAGACTGTGTGTGTACATGAGAAAGAAGATAATCTGCATCTTCAGGACTGGTCCTTGTCACGGAGGAATAAATCTCTCTCTCAAGCTGGAAGAAGAAACTTTTCCGAAGAAAAAGAAAGCCAACTTAAACACAAGCTTGAACTAGTTTAGTTCAAGTCATTGGAAACACATATGGCAGAAGCCATAGTCATTAGAAACACATATGGCAGAAGTAACCAAAAAATATCCCAAAACATGTCTAGAAACACAGAACGTATGATAGGACATCACATACCCAACACAATCTCAAAAACTAACCAATAAAACTACCTTTGGAGGCTTTTGCTTTTATTTATTTTCTCTCCCTGTTTGAGCTAAAATTTGACCAATAACAAGAAAATAAAACAGACTCTGCAATAACAGACACATAAAAAATTACCTTAAGACTCCTAACGAAAAACAAAGACAAACGATGACCTTAAAAAACTTTAACAAACTGACAAAAACTAGCTATTCCCTCCAACCTCCTTGAGTTTAAAAATTGAACCCAGTCTTCATCACCATTCCCACCAAAACCATGATCCTTAGAACGAGTCTTCTTTAAAACTTTCATATAAGTTTTCCCTGTTAGGACAACTCATGTTGTTGACCCAGAAAATATCACAACACTTCACTGCTCCTTCTTATCGTTCAGAGGTTCCTTCTTCTTATTAGAAGGTTTGGAAGCTTAGATTATGTTAAAAGTACAACGCGAGGGGATGAAAACAAACACTCAGACTACAGTCTTTATATAACACATTATCCCTTGTTTATAACGCCTAACAGGTCAAGAAAAGCAGTGTTGGAGTCAGTTAAGTCAGCCTTGAAAATGGACCACCGTCCACAAGTGGGAAATGAATCTATTAACTCTAGGTCTCGTTTTCCAAACATGAATTAAGACAGTTCCATGGCATAGAAACACGCTACACATGCACACAAAAAACATTTTCCAAGCCTACTAATAGAACACTGCTGACTGGACACACCATCCTTGACATACTGACCATACATAGACTTTTTGACCATAGTCTCCTTTCAATATTTATTCTTTAAGGCCTCACTATAGTTGATTGGTTCACCATTGGCAAGCAGAGGGAAATGAAGCAAATGTCCAACTGGTGTGACTTCATCATCACTAAATACTTGATAGTCTTGAAGCCTTGCTTGTAGAACTCTAGTTCTTTGAGGTCTTTAGTTTGTGATAGGCACACCCTATCTATTGTCTGCTTCAACTTCGACTGTGGAAGAAATGTCAATAATTGGAATGTCTTCATGATCACTACTTTCTTCATCAAGGCTATAACTCATCAATGACTTGTTTGTTGCATTACCTGAGTTATAATCCCAAGAAGAGCTCTCATCAATAACAATGTCTCGACTCATCACGATTTTATCATTCATTGGATTGAATAGTCTGTATGCTCTTCTCTTGTGATATCCTACCAGAATCACATGTTCACTCTTATCATCAAGCTTCATTCTCTAAGCACCAGGAACATGCATGTAGCTAGAGCCAATCACTTTCAGATGACTCAATGATGGTCGTTTTACCACTCTATATGACTCTCTCCTAGGTTAATAAAATTGAAAACATTCCTAATCTTATGGTGGCATAATATTATTTTACTCATGTTGCATACACTTTTTTTATGCGGTTGAGGTAAAATTTGTTATTATGATTCAATTAAAGTTATATTTATCAAAAATATCTAAATATAAAAAGGAAAATTATTGTCAAACACTTTCTGAGAATTTATGGCGTACATTCCCTCATTCGTGCAATCTAAGAAAATTTAAACAAATGGTTTTTTTTCAATTATGGCAACATTATCTTTTTGTTATTCAAATCATATATTAATCTAATATTATTTTTTATTAATAAATATTTAATAACAAAGTTTTTACCCTATTAGATTTTTATGTTATAATTCAAAATTTTAAACAACAATTTAATATAAAAAAATAGTTATACTACTTAAGGTAATTCTCAAAGTTATCTAAATATTATAAAAATTTAAATAAATTTAATAATTTTTTTGTGTTTGATGATGAGGCTTCGAGATCGAATCAGAGTAATAATGTTTAACCTAATAATATTAACATTTGTCAGAGTTAGAATTTCTAAACAATTGTATTTTTAAAAATGTTAAATATAAGAAAACATAAAATTTATTAATTAAAATGTTTTTCAAAATATATTAAGCCATTTTTCTATATTTTTACAAATATTAAAGGTTAAAAAAATTCTATTATTATGAGAAAAGATAATAATTAATTTTCAATGCTAGTTCAACTTATTTCACATTAATACTAGATTTTTACTTATTGAAAAATGTTAAGATCTATTGTAAAATTTATAAATGATAAAAGAATAAAATAAATGCTCTAATGATATAAATTATTAGATTTTCGTGATTTCTAACCTTCGTAGAACATTGTTGCCCTAATACATTCGTCCTCCTTGCTTGCGTCCTCGGTTGGCATTCAAGCTCATTATATATTCCTAGAAACTTTACTACTTCAATCACTTACAAAGATACTTACCACGACCACACCAATAATTAAAACCACCAAGTCCTTCGTTGAAGCTTTGGAAAATGTTTGAAATATCTCACAAAGTTAACTTTCAATCCGTTATGTTAAGGGATACATTTAGGCCATCTTTATCCATGAATATGAGTATTTATTAGGTTTTAAATCATGTAAGAAAAACTTTTATGATAGAATATTATGGACTAAAGGTTCCACCAACCTCGTCGTAGTAAGCTTGGGTAACAAGCTAGCAACCCTTTGGCAATCTAGGGGTAAATAAGGTATAACATCTCTAGGTAAAATTTTATTTAGTTCTCATTTTCAATCTTAAAATACATGCCTAGAGTTAGATCATTGAACTTTTGGAACTTGAGTTCAGGTTTGTTAAAACTATTTTCTTGGACAAGAGATTTTAGACCAACCAGTGTTAATCAGACCTCTGCTCCAATTTATGTTAGGATCCATGGTCTCTCTCAATAATACTAGAGGCATAAAAAATCTTATGATTGCAAGCACCATTGATGCCCTAATATGCATATATTCAAATAACTCATATTTTAATTGTGCACTTGGACATTATGTTTGAATTCTAGTTAACATTGATGTACTAAAAGAGTTAAGGTATACAAGCTTAGTTGAAAAGATATGTTTCACTTTCTTTTTAGAAAAAGATTATGAAATTAAGTTTTGTAATTACTATAATGGAATTGACCACTCTAATAAAAACTGCAGGAGAAAAGTTGGACCAGATATAGACAGAGTTAAAATAAAACAAAAGGGAGACACTCAAAAGGTTTTTGTAGTGGCAATAGAAAAAAAAATAATAAACCCAGCATAAAGGTAGTTGACTTGATCCTGAAGAAACAAAGTGAGATACAGACAAATGCAGGGGAAACTAGTGGGGTGATCGAAATGGAATAGAAATTCATACAACTCAGGTTGATCATTGTTGCATTATAGTAGCTGGTGCTTCAAAACAAGTGAATCAAGTTGAAGTTCAACCCTCTAGGGTCAGGGGGTGGTGCAAAAAGACGTTAAAGCCCTATAAGAAAAAATATCAAGAAGGCATAAACGAATGCATTATTTCTAGTGATTTAGAGTTTGTTCATGCAACACAAGCTAATGATATTGATGAAACCATTGAAGAAACTCATGACAAGAATGAAGCATATCTAAAGGAATCTTAGGCCAATATGGCCCGCATGAAAGGGATTGAATATCACATATCAGATATTTTAATAAAAATAAGAAAAGCTTAATTAGTTATTTTTAAAATCAAACAAGAATATCAAATCCTATAAATGAATAATATATGAACTCGTGATAAATAAAAATAAAGTTTTAATTATGCTAATAAGTAAATTAGGTATTTCTATTAATTTATTAATCTGCTTTTGAAAATTCAAACCTATTTCTACAAAATATTCTTTTTATATTTTTCTCTTGTCCTCATATATGTTAATTTTCATATTAGAGATCTCATGATTTAAATTCCTTTATACTTTATTTTTCAATTCAACATTATTTTGAATCGTGAGTAACCACATTGTATATCAAACTTCAATTATATCTTTTTTGAAGTTTTTATTTATTCTTTACAATTGACAAGTTAAATTTTATCAACTAGAAAGGTTACTCATGTATATGACAAATGAAAAATACAATATCTTTATTGGTGAGATAAATTGTCTTCTAAGAAGAGACTTATTATAAATAGATAATAAAAACACAAAACAACTACTAATTATTCAATCCTCAGCCTAGATTTCATTAACCAGTGTAGAAACTAAAGGGCATAAAAATCTTATTCATTGGATAATATGAATTAATTCTCAAACTTAAGAATTCGGTTGATATCTTCTACAATTGCCTCAGCGTCCTTTTTTACTCCAAACAAACCTTTCCTTGCTAGTCCTGCACAGTATAATCCATGATCTCCCTTCCAATGTTTTGGAAAAGGATTTTTGGGGAATCCTTTCTCATTAAGAGCATATTGGTAATCCTACAAAACACAAAAAAAAAATATAATTACAAGGAGTATAAGGAAATAAAGAATAAAGACCAAAGAAACAAATAAAAAAAATTTACCTTTAGCCATCCATTAGCTACACTTTTGTATCCGGTAGCAAAAACAATAGCATCAAACTCTTTCTCCATGTTATTTTCAAAGATAACATTCTTCTTCTTGATTTCCTTTATACCAGACGGAACAACTTTTATAGCTCCATCCTTAATCTTTTCAATGGTTCCAACATCAATAACAGCTGATTTTCCTGTAACATTTTTGAGATATAAAGGTCCATCTTTAGGACGATAAATCCCGTATTTAGACAGATCACCATATTTTAGTTTAGCTTGAAAAGTAATGATTATATCCACAATCCAGACAGGTAAGTATTGCACCAAACGCATCCCTGTACGAATCATATCTTTGGTGAAGACATGAACCTACAAAAAAAACTATTAATATCACTACAACACATATATTTATCATTAAACTATTATTGTACCTATGTTACATGATTAATGTAAGTAAAGTAAGTGTATATACCGGATTTCGAATGACAATGGAAGTGTTGGCACCCCAGTTATGGAGATCATATGCAATCTCCATTCCCGAGTTACCACACCCAACAACCAAAACATCTTCTGATTTATATTTTGAACCAGATTTATAGTTCTTGGAATGTACCATCTCTCCTTCAAATTTCCCTAATCCAGGCACATTAGGAATAAAACCTTCACTATTTTCACCTGAGGCAATCACAAGAAACATTGCCCCATAAACTTCCAATGTACCTTCAAAGGTGTTTCGGGCTTCAACCATCCATTTGTTCATAACTTCATCATACTTAGCGGACTTAACATCACGATAATAACGAGGTTTTATGTCAAAATGATCGACATATTTATCTATGTATTGAAGAAATTGATCTTTGGTTAGGTATGTTGGTCCTGAGGATGGATGAGGCATGAGAGGTAAGGAGCAAAATTCACTAGCTAAATGGAGGTTTAAACGATCATAAGCATTTTTTCTCCAAAGAGAAGCATTACAATCTTCCTTTTCAAGAATAATATGAGAGACTGAGTGTTGTGTGAGTAAAGCTGAGATGGCTAGTCCAGAAGGACCACCTCCAACAATTACAACTGTGGTTTCTTGCATATTGATGTTGGTAATCTATGACCTAAGTATCTTGAATATTTTGAATCATTAAGAACTTGTAGAATTTATAAGCTTGAATGGAATCTTAAAAAAAATATTTTGGTGTGTTGGTACATGAATGTAATCAAAAAAAATTTGTACATAATATTTTAATTTGACTATGTATTTAGATAATTACTAATTATAATTTATTTCTATAAAACTTTCTATATGAAAATGTGTACATTCATGTTTTTCTTCTCTCAATAAAGTGTATTTTATTCATGTTAAAAATGGTATAAAATTAGGTGATAAGATTAGTACAATGTTTATTTATCTGTATAGGTGGAAAAATACGTATGGTTGAATTTATCACATTATACTAAAAATGTTATGATTAAAATATGTAATTTTTTTCCGTAAAAAAACACTCTTTTATAAATAATATCAATATTATTATTATTTTGGTGTAATTTGTCATAAAAAATGAATGTTAGTCAAAATTAAATTCTATAGAAGTATTTTGGATTTTGGAATTATTTAGAAGTATTCATGCATATTTTTTAATACTCTTAAACATGTTCTAGATTTTTTTTTCAATTATTCATATGCGCACGAGTATTGAAAAAGGATATGTTTAACATGGATGAGTTGTAAGAAGTAATACACAAGAGTATTGAAAATATAAGATCAACACAGATGAGTGTTAAAAAGGGGTCAACAAAGATGAGCGTAAACGGTCTACACAGACGAGTGTTTGGAAAAGAAAGGTCAACACGAACAAGGGTCGGGAATCAATACTGACGAGTATTGAAATAGGAAATACCAACATGGACGAGCGACGGAAAATAAAGATCAACACGGACGAGTGTTGAGGATCAATCTAGACAAGTACTGAAAAGAGAAGGCCAACATAGATGAGTGTTGGGATCAATACATACAAGTATTGAAAAGGTAACACACATGAATGTTGGATTCATACGGGTACTAAAAATATATGATCAACACAGAGAAGTGTTGAGGAGAAATACAGACGAGTATTGAAAATAAAAATCAACACGGACGAGTGTTGCAAAAGGGAGTACCAACATGGACGAGTGTTGTAAAGAAATACTGATGAGTATTTGGATAGAGATGCGTCAACATGGACGAGTGTTTAGATTTAATAAAGATGATTATTGAGAAAGCAATATCAACACGGACGAGTGTTGAAATAGAAAGGACAACACATAAGGGCATTTGGAATCAATACGAACGAGTATTGAAAAGGGAATATCAACACGGACGAGTGTTGAAAAGCAATACAGATGAGTATTGAAAAAGATATGTCAACACGGAGGAGTGTTGAAAATAGTTATATGAAAAACACAGACGAGTGTAAAAAATGGTCAACACGGACGAGTGTTTGGGAAAATATGTTAATAGGGACAAGAATCTGGAAAAAACAGGGTCTTTCATGCAAGGTATCAAGTCTGGCTTATGCTTTGTATCCATGTTTGAATTTGTATAGTGTAATGTTCCATCCTGACAGATATTCTATGTGTATGCAATGTTATACAATGATAATTACTACATGCAGATGGCCGGTTGTTGGTATTTGTGGTATGCCAAGAAATTTGGGATTTTAGATAGGCCAAACGAGGTTAGGTTTTATGGAGGTGACAATAGAGGTTGGGGTTTATGAGGAAATTCCAAGTATGATTGGGCTTTAGGGACCAAGCAAGGTTGGGTTTTAGAGAGATGCCAAGTAGGTTGGGCTTCGAGAAGATGCCAAGCAGTTTGGGCTTTAGGGACCAATCAAGGTTGGGTTTTAGAGGTGCTAAGTATGGTTAGGGTTTGAGTAGATGCCAATCAATTTTAGATTTGTATTTTCTTATTTTTTCAAGGCTTCAAGATATGCTAGATGAATACTATGTATGAGTGGAAGCAACATGATCAATGTATGAGAATGATCTATGCAATGGTTTTGAAGATTCAACAGGTGCTCATGTTATGAGAGGTGGAAGGTTTTAGGCTAGGATAAGGTTTATGAAGACATGATTCTCTTGTACCTACTTCATGCTCAACAGTTGCTGACACGTCATTATGCTTGATTTGAAACATGGAGAGAACTTGTACCTTCACATCTTATCTCTTCCCCAGTTTGTTGGGTATCTCCATGGGCTTCCCCAGTCACAAGTTATTAAACATTCTTGTCATAAGACGATCTTGGTTTTACTTTCCCCAATGTCTTGAGATTATATGCCCCTGATCGTCGTCTCTTGGAGATATTCGTCTAATCTCAATATGGTTACCCTAGATTGACTGAATCTTGGACCGACTTGCCCTTTTTGCTCAACGGAGTCATCAGGCATTTTTCCCTTTTGGTGTAATCAAACTTTCCATTATGGAAACTTTCTTGATGTCAAGTGGTTATTCGCAAGTAAAAATGTTCGTTTTGAAAACGATAATGCTAATGTTATGCATATGTCAGTTTTGAAATCCGTGTTTGTTCATTGAGATGATGTCATATAGTGAATGAATCACTAGTTAGAATGTCATATCAATACCAATATATATGGCAATCAAATCTTTAGGATTCAGCTTTGACATGATTTTACCATAGTATGCTTTCGAAATAAACCCTGATTCAATTAGGTCTTTCGAGGGTTGTATTGTGTCCTAGTTAACGGTTTTAGAAAGAAGAGATTTATGGCTCAAAATTTATTTTAACCCACCCATTCTCCTTGATGTTCTCCAGTCTTACACTCATCTAATTTGACATAGGCGTTTACCTTTCAAAAAAGATTTTGAATGGTAGAAGTGATGTTAAAGAAACCAACGAGGTTTTTGGATTGGCAGTCACTCACCTTTTTTTTTTGTAGTCACATAAATTTGTTCTTGTTGAGGATATTTTCCTTTTGATCATTTTTTTTCCTTTTGTTTTTGCTTTCCCTAATTTTTGCGTAGACTAATTTATCGAGTTTGTAGTCTATCGGGATGCCCTAACTTTTGTCTAAGTCACTTATTTTCAACTTAGCAGGATTTACTCTTCTTTTTTTGCGTTTTGAATTTCTCATTTTTTTTGTCTGAACAAGTCTTGTACGTTTGTTTGCTTGACTTGTTTAAGGGGTTATAACTGCCTCGTTCCTTTGGTCGATGAGGGACAACCATTGTAGATTTGTGGTTTGTTGACCTCTCATGAGGGATAGGATGTGGTTGATCCTCAAAATAGGGTACTTCTCTTTTTGAAATCTGAATGCTTGGTCAAACTACTGAAGACTACCCTGCCCGTGGTTAAGATTGAGAGTTTTTATGCATGGAAAGAAACTCCTAATCTTTGGCTCAAAAGGGTTGACTAGGGGTTATCTTCCTTATATCTCTAATGTTTAGGGATTTGAAGAAATATCTTACACTGTCGGTAATGTTTTATTCAAAAGCATACACTCAGTAATCTCGTGTTTTTTTATTTCATCATTCTCTTTTTGATTTTGCTTAAATAAGAGTTTGATATTGACAAATAAAATATGAGTGAACACAAATGGATATATTCAAAACATGCATATTTATTTCATTATCATTATCATTTGGAAACAAATGAGTTTTACAGGTAAATAACACTTGACAAACAAAAAGATTACAAATAAAAATAATTGAATGACAAAATGATTGATGGCGTGATCGACCTTATTATCCACTACAGATTGGTGTCCTCATGCTTTTATAGAATTTGATGAATGATCATTCCCAAGGAGTTTCCTCTTTATATCTAACCTTGCTTCCAGTTATACTAGTTATGGAACTCTATATGTGCTTGCCAGTGGGGGCGTGGGAACGGTGTTCACATTTGGGCCATTGGGCGTCAATGTGATAAACTTTGAATCGATCAAGTCTTGCATGTTGCACTTCAAGGCTCTGGAATTCTCGATCGTATGCCCGAGTGTCCCTAAATGAAATTCATACTTAGCATTTGCATCATAGCTTGGAGGAAAAGGATTTGGAGAAGGTCCCAGCTTCCTTAATTGAACCAATGAGAAATTGAGCAATTAAGGAAGTAATTGACCATATGGCATGGGAACGGGGTTAGTTATTCTTTCGGGCTTCCTCTATCTCTATTTTCTCTGCCCTTGGTTTCTATTATTTTGCCGAGGTTGTTGATTATGGGGAGCCAGAGCCTATGGAGGTTGTTGGTACTGAGGTTGTGGTTGATATTGGAACAATGGTTCTTAATACTGGGTTGTAGTGACATAAGGATAGGGATAACATGGCATGGGAGCCATATGGACTTGATATTGAGGGTGGACATTTTCCACCATAACCCTTGTCTCCCATTATTTTTTCTTAGTGAAGTTGTTTTGTGGTTTCTTGGCTACTGCCTGTTGATTAGTAGTGTCAACAATTTTTCCTGTTCTCTTCGCTCTCAAAGTGTCACAACATTAGCAAAGTTGGAGGATGAACTACTAACCATCTTCTCAAAATACAAACCATGAATGGTACCTATAATGATGTCAACTAGTTCAGTATCTAACAATACGGGTCAGACTCATGAAGCAACCTCACACCATCTTTGAGCATATTCTTTGACAGTTTTATTTCTCCTTTGTGACTGGTTTTGCAACTATAGTCTTGTGGGAGCCATGTCCAGGTTGTATTTATACTACTTCAGGAATGTTTTAGACAAATCCATCCATGATCAAGTTTTTCTACGCTTAAGTCCCATATACCAATCAAGAGATTCCCTAGATATGTTATCTTGGAAGCGATGGATGAGGAGCGCATTATTACCAATATAGGAAGCCATCTTCGTACAGTACATGGTAATGTACCTTCTCGGGAAACTCAACCCCTTGTACTTTGGTAGCTCGAGAATCTTGAACTTCTGTGGCAAAACGACGTTTGACATCAACCATAACTCCTTGGCGTCCATACCATAGGCAGAAAATCCTTCAATGGCTCGGATACACTCCTCTAGCAATTGATATTCAGCTGGCTTGCTCTGGTTTACATTGGGAGTATTCTAATTAACAATTGGCCCTTGCAGATAGGCTTGAGAGGTAGGAAGCTAAGCAGCTCATGGAGTTGCTTGACTAGGAACTAGGGGAGAAGCAAACTATGGAAACATCTGAGGTGGATACATCAGCCCAGGAGTTGGCGGCGGGTTACACAATAGTATCAATAGGAGTTGCAACAGAAGTAGAAGTTACAATGGCAACAAAAGTAGTAACTTCCTTTTGAGTATGAAGGTACTCAAGAATGGAATCTACCTTACCCTGGAATTTGTTCATCTAACCTTGGGATTGATACAAAGTCTCCTTGTAGGTAGCATTCTCTTGTTCAATATTAGCCATTATGTTCTATCTATTTTCTCTTATAAGATATCAATGTCAGGGGAGTTGTCGTCTTTTTGGCTGATGAAGGGGAAATGTGAGCCTTTTCTGGTTTGTTTGGATGTCAATGCAAATTCATGGATGTATGCATATGTTGTTTATGTGGATGGAATGCAAAAAAAAATATGCAGCATCCATTGATTCAATGGTTCGATGATGCAATAATTCACGCTCAAAAGTATGGCATATAAACACGATGGCGCAATAACTCAGGTTCAAAATTTCGATACATAGACGATGATGTAATAATAGTATGAAATAATGTAGGTTAGAGATACAACATCTTTTAGATAGTCTACATATATTGCTCGACGCAAGTTCAAAAGCCTGACGTATACATGAGAATCAAGGCATGTAAGGTCTTAGTTTCCTACAAAAAAACCCATATCCCCCTCACAGGTAGGTTCTAGTATTCAAAATATAGTCCCTATAAGGTCTCCCATAGTCATTGATCCAAATGAAAATACCTCATCGTAGCAAATTCTTGCAGGATAAAAGTACTTCCAAGTGAATCTAGTCTGAGTGTAGGTCTTGTGCCAACCCAATGCACAAAACGCAGGTCAGTACGACTATCCACGAGTCTATCATGTGTATGTACTCAATCTCGGTTGTAGAGCTTCTCTCATGTAACATCAGCCCAACCCAACAACAAAGAATATAACAGAAATATCTAGAGTAAAGAATATGAATATTTAAAGCTATAAAAGAATGCAATAAACAACATATAGATAAAGCAAGTAAATCCTAAATATAAACACCTAAACAAACAAGGAACAAAAAAACTAGGCTCGACGCACTTAGAAAATCCACAATATAGCCGCCAACTGTCACAACGCAAAAAATACCCGAGCGCATCGCATGCTTGATAATACAATAGAGTCGCCACCAAAATTTATTTATTCCAAAAGGAATGGGAAAATATCGATAAAACCTAGGGGAAATAGAAAAAGGTAAGGGAGTTGGTTATGCGAGGGGAAGGTATTAACATCCCTCGCATCCGTCGTACTCGGTGGAAACCATTTTGATTGTTCTTTGCTTGGATGGATATTACTATCTAAAGGTTATTCGCGAAAAGTAAAAAAAAAATATAGTTAGTGTACTCGTAGAGGATTGGGACCCTCGTGCCTACGTATCCTCATAGTGCAGTGAGAAAATCAGAGCTCCGTAGTTCAGAGAACTAAGGGAAAAGTGAAGGAATGTCGAAATAACGTTGAAAACGAAGGAAGGTTGCTCGCTAGGATCTCGCAATTTTTTGCCTACGTACTCTCGTAGTGCAATGAGGAAATCAAAGCTTTATAGTTCATGGAACTTAGGATGGAACAAAACAAGTTGTGCCATAACCAAGAAAAGGAATAAGAGTCATAATAATGATGTTCAAACCAAAGAAGAGATAGAGTTAAAAGAGATAATGGAAGTGGCGTTTTAACCGAGAATCGGTGATCAACCAAAATAAAGGAGTTGTAGAGTTTGTTAACCAAGAAGTGGTGATTAACCCTAATAAGGATAAGTTGGTATTTTAACTGAGAATCAGTGATTATCCAAGGAAAGGAGTTGATCTTTTAACAGAGAATCGGTGATTAACCAATGAAAGCGGTTGATAGTCTTTTAATTGAGAATCAGTGATTGACCAAGGAAGGGTATTTTACCAAATAGGTGATTAACCCAAAATAAAGAGGATGGTCTTTTAACCTAGAATCAGTGATTAACCAAGGAAAAGGACAAAATGGTCTTTTAACCGAGAATCGGTGATTAACCAAGGAAAGGAGAATATGGTCTTTTAACCGAGAATCTGTGATTAATCAAGGAAAGATATTTTAACCAAGAAGTGATTAACCCAAAAGAAAGATGACGGTCTTTTAACAAAGAATCGGTGATTAACAAAGGAAAGGGAGAAAATGGTCTTTTAACCGAGGATCGGTAATTAACCAAGGAATGATATTGTTGATGTAGGTTGTTGCAGTGTTTGAGGTGTTGTCTGTTGAATGTCGGGAATAAGACTTTGTAGTTACTAGATTCAAATTGCAGTAAACTCTATGAGTGAAGGTGAATATTCTAGGCACTAGGTCATTCATCCCATACCCAAAGATATTGAGAATGAGGGTAGGAATTCTCCATTCTTATTCCTTCTCCACTACTTAAGGCTCGCGGCACACAATGTGAATTATAACTGACAAGTGTTGAACAGTGCTCCAATCTTGTCTTGAGTCTTGAGCTTGTCTGACTTGAACGTGAAATTCAGAGCTTAAGTTAAGTCCATTTTAGTGCTAGTCTAGAGAGATAATCCTATCAAGTGATCAAGATCACTTGATTGGATGGGGAAAATCAGGAAAATGAATGGACTATTTGATCAAAGGTAACTTTGATCAATTAGTCAATAAGAAATATTATAAGAGTGTAAATCAAGCATTTTGATTTTTACGCCTTACCTAATAACATCAAAGTGTTAAAACTAATAAAAACCTAATGCGAACATGCTTATTAATTTCTAACAATCTAATGGAAAATTAATTCTAAAAACTAATGATTAATTTTAAACATGCACATTACTATTTTTTATTATTTTCCTAAAATGACTAAAAAACAACCTAATTCCTCTTTTATTATTATTTGAGCCTTTTTATTCAAATTTAAAACCAAAGGATTAAAATAAATGAAAAAGTGAAAAAAAAATATAAAGAAAAATAAGAAAATAAAAGAGAGATAGGGGTGTTGGCTAGAATAGGGGTGCCAAGAGCAACCTGGTGGGCTCAAAGGCCCAAGGAAAAAACAAGCAATGGCCCTAGGGTGTCAGTTGTCCGCATGGGTGTAGGGAGAGAATCTGGATCGGCCAGAGAGGTTCCAAGCCCACGGCGCTGACAAGAGAGATCAGGGGATGAACTAGTTTTTGTTGGGATGTAAGAAGCAAATCAAGTGGGCTTTAGGGAGAATAAGCCCGAGGTGTATGAAGACATCAACAAGTTAGTCTTCACATGCTAATATCTTCCCTCACGTGATCAAACTTATCACCATGTTCAAATTCAATGCCGGAGCAAACAACTCCACCGCACCAGAGCTCTTCGTCAGTGGCGGCGGAGCATGCCATACCACAAATCCACCACCAATCTAATCATCATGATCTGCTCTACCCAAATCTATCAATATATTTTCCCAATTCTCACTCACTCATGATTAATGCTGATGAAAAGAAAGTCCAGAGGTCCTCTTCTTCATCAGGTAAACTTTGCTCTTCTTGTTCGAATTAGGTATGAATCTTCTTCTTCCCTTTTCTTCTGCTCCTTCGTTGCTCTTGTATGCTTCTGGTTATTGTTGCTGCGCGTTCTATGTTGTAAGGAGAGAGTACAAAATAAAGATTGAATTGTGGGATAGAGATTCAGAAACTGAGAGGTTCAGTTCTTGTTGTTTCAGAGCTTCAATGTGAGAATAAATTCAATTATGAAATTCTTTTATGGACTGCTATGGGCTATTAAAAGTGAGTAATGATCAGACATGAAATCATGACAGAATTTTTGTGGCAATTAGTTGATGATGCCCCATTGTAGTACAAAATCGTGACTTATTCTTAACTGTTATGAATTTTGAAAACTGTATGAAACTACTATTGCCTGAAAACTGATTTGTGAATGAAATGATTGTGCTATTGGTCATATTTAGCATGTTAATTGCTAAAGTTGTTAGTGTTTAAAATGTAGCTTATGTGAAGGTAATTTAGAAACCAATTTAGCATGCCTTGTAGACTGAGTTGTTGCTGATCCACTTAAGGTTAAGTACCTGAACTGTATGTGGGCATTGGTCTTGTATGTGAACAGCTAAGTACCTGAACTGCTAGTGTATGTGGGCATTGCTTGCTGTTTGTTAATGAACCTGTTATTCACTATTAGTGATTACTTGTTGGGATGTTATAATGTGATGCGTGATAATAGTGCCATGACCATTGTTGTATGCTTGATATGAGTAGTTAATGTTAATGATTTGTTAGCTAAAACCTATGCCTAATGATCAAAAAGATGATTAGATTGTTAACAAGAAAAATGAATAATTAGATATGCATTGATGATTAGCATGATATGCATTGATGGATGGTTTGCATTGATGCACAAATTAATATTGATACCTTCTTGAACACTTCATGAAACGAACTTGATTCATTGATACTTTGGTGCATTTTGCAGGCTACTGGTAATGTGCAAGGATGATTTAGTTTGGAGTTTGGTTAAGATTTCAAGGATGCTTGAAGTAAAGCTATCATGAAAGTCAAGGTGATGGCATAAGGAAAAAAAACATGACTTGTATGCAAATGAAGAAAGCTTGGCCATGAAGTCAAGTAAAAATATGGAAGAGTGAAGACCATAGGGAAATTAGAATAAGGACTAGAGATTAGGTTAGTTGACTTTGGTCAATTGATTGACCAAAATCAACTGTAGGTCAAAGTCAAATTTCCTTTTGTAATTTTGTATTAACTCTTGTAAATGGGATTTGAATGTAATGGTTAATTTTGATGAAAAATAGCTCTTTTGGTTTAATGAAAATGTGCTTTAATTTTACATAGAAGTTTCCCTCCAACTATATATTTGAATTCTCCTTGAATCAATGAGCTTTAAATGCACTATGAACTTGAATAAAACTCGAATAACAAAGCCCAAAATCAAACTTCATGAATGACCCCAAATAATAATGGCATGATGCAATTATAATGACCCAATGTCAAGCATCTGTAATTAGGGTTTCATATTGAATCCAAGATCAATAGGTCAACCACCTAATCAAAGATCCTAAAACAAGAAATAGGTCCCTGTAATCAAATCCAAACCAAATGCTCCACAATGGTCATGAATCAAAACTAGGGTTACTAGTTGACTACTATCATCAAGGTCCTTAGGGCTTGAAGCATGGAAAACCCTAGTTTCTTATTGAGCATATATACCACAAACCTTTGAATCCATGATGATTATTTTGAAAATGTTAATGTGAATGAATGGTTACATGTCATTGGCACAAATGTATGCAGATGAATCTTAAACCAAAAGTCAGATAAAAATGAAAAGGGTAGGGCAAATTTTGGGGTATGACAGTGTCAATTCACAAACCATTAAACTTCTTAATGAGATTAACTCTCTAATCATCAATGCCAACATATGTAGAGACTTTCGACTCAAAGCATCAGCCAGAAGACTAGCTTTACCTAGATGATAATTTAAGCCAAAATCGTAGTCCTTTAGAAATTCCAACCATCTTCTATGCCTCATATTCAACTCCTTTTGGCCAAAAAAATACTTTAAACTCTTATGGTTGCTAAAAACTTCGAATCTTGAACCATAAAGATAATTCCTCCAAATTCTCAATACAAATACCACTTTTGCCAACTCTAGATCATGAGTATGATTCTTCCTCTCATTCAATTATCGTGAAGCATAAGCCACCACTTTACCGTCTTCCATTGACACATCGCCCAAACCCATTTTAGAAGCGTCACACTATACTACAAACGGTTTGTGAGGATCTATAAAAATCAAAGTTGGAGTTGTAGTCAACTTTTTCTTTAACTCTCTAAAGCTCTTTTCACAATGAATATCCCACACATATGGCTGACACTTTCGAGTCAAATGAGTTAATAGAATGGATAAATTTGAGAACCCTTCGATAAACTTTACAATAATAACTTGTCAAGCCCATGAAACGTTTGATCTCTATAACAGATTTAGGAGCCTCCCATTGTAGAACTTCGACTAGTTTGGATGGATCCACTACAGTGCCATTACCAGAAATAACATGTCTGAGGAAAATCACCTCTTGCAACCAGAACTTACACTTTGATAACTTTGTAAATAATTTATTCTCTTTTAAAACCTGTAATACAACCCTCAAATACCCTGCATGTTCTTTTGATTTAGAACAAATTAGAATATCATCGATAAAGACTACGAAAAACCGATCAAGATAAGCATGAAAAGTATGATTCATATACTCCATAAGCACATCATGTGCATTCGACACTCCGAAAGGCATCACTAAATATTTGTAATGATTGTATCAAGTTCTAAACATAGTCTTCTGAACTCCAATAATTTTTTATTAACACAAAAGCTCCTAACAACTGATCCATCAAATATTCGATTCTCGAAAGTGGATACTTGATCTTAATCGTCACTTTATTCAACTGCCGATAATCAACATGTAGTTGCATACTACCATCCTTCTTCTTTACCAACAACATTGGAGCTCAGAAGGTGACATGCTTGGTCTAATAGATTTCTTTTCAAGTAAGTCTCTCAACTGATTCTTCAGTTCTCCCAACTCTGATGCTAACATTTTGTATGGTGCCATAGAAACAGGTCTAGTACTAGAAACACTTAGTGGAAGACAAAATAAGTCCACACCAAAGTCTCTATCATAGATTGACGGAGGAAAATTCAAGAAGATTAAAAATGTAGTCACCAACCCTTATCTAGAGTATTGATAACTAGTCCACTATTAAGAGTAGACACTACAAAACCTAATCTCTTCATACAGTTGTCGCTACATAAACAATTTACAGAGTTGCCACCGAACTTTATTTATTCCAGAGGAAAGGGAAAATATCGATAACACCCCCCGAAAAGGTGTAGAATATGGTCTCGCAACCAAATTCGGGTTTGGAAGTCGGTTATGTAAAAGGGAGGTATTAGCACCCCTCACATATGTTGTACTCAACAAGAACCATCTAGGTTGTCTAAGCGCGAAAGATTGTCGTTATCTAAAGGTTTACTTGTTATTGGGGAAAAAGGTTTCTTTTTATTAGTGTGCTTGCATAGATCTCGCAATCTCGTGCCTACATATCCTCATAATGCAATAAAGAAATCAAAGCTCCTAGTTCGGGGTAGAAAATAAGTGTGTGTTGATTGATTTTACCATGAAAAAGGGTTTTTGAGATGACTCCCAAAGGCGCATTAAAGAGTTTGATGAGTTGATTTTTATTTTAGGGTTTTTGAAAAGAGATTATTTTTTATTTGAATTGCACTAAAGGATATGGGTAGAGGCGAATATTTAAAACAACCAAGCTAAGTGTCTTGTGTACAAAATACTCAGAGTGAGGGTAGGAAAGCTCCATTCTCACCCCTTCTCACAAGATTTGTTCATGACATATGTTTCTTGGGTTTTGATCAAAAACAAGGTATCGGAAGAACAATGGTTTATTTGATGTGTCTTATGCAGGTTCTTATACTTGTAAATATTATGGTCAGAATCTGTTCTAGATTAAACACACTTTGAGAGCTGTTGAATTGCTAGCTTCTGGTGGCAGAATCTAAAGAACACTTGCTAAGTGATGTCTGGTGTAGATTCTGAAGCTAAAGGTCTCAGCATCAGAAGAAGCAACATAATTGTCTCTACACTTAGTGAATATAAATTGAACTCTCGTACCATTCAGAGTTGGTGATAAAGTTGAGATGTACGTACTGCAGAAACCAAGTTGTATTGTCAAATCAGTTTGTCAGCTAGAGTCTATAGATTGCAAGGCTCAAGAAAAGCTGATATGTTCTATGCATATCTACTCTCAACGGACCTATCAATACAGAATCTCTTGAAGACTAAAAGGTTAAACATGTTACACATTGGATCAAGATCTTATGGTGTATCTTGAAGGTGTGAAAACTACACAAGAATGGGGGTTGAACTTTTTTTCGCGTTTTCTTATTATTTAGCTTCTTATTAGAGTCTCAGAATCAGAACTGATGTTCAAATTCTGAGTCAATTCAATTGCAGCGGATATAGCAGAAGTAAATAAAGTAACAACAGAAGACACAAAATATTTATATTAGTTCCTCCCCTAACTGAGAGTAGTCCATTCCCCTTGTCTCACAAGAGCTTTTCATTATAACCACTTTATGATTACAATCGCTTATGCTTCTACATAAGTCTTTTACAACTGCTCAGACCAACTGTCTGAGACTTTCCTTGCTTAGAGCGCATGTTTAAGACTTACCCTTTTCTCACACCATCACAATGAGTCGCCTGCTCATATGTCTTCTGGTTGAGACTTCCCTTTTCTTAGAGAAAATTTCTAAGACTTTCCTTTGCTCACACCATCTAAATGAGCCACCTGCTCATCTGTCTTCTAGTTGAGACTTCCCTTTGCTTAGATCACATGTCTAAGAATTTCCTTTGCTCACACCATCAGACTGAGCCACCTACTCATCTATCTTCGGGTAGAGATTTACCTTTTCTTAGAGCACATGCCTAAGACTTTCCTTTGCTTAGAACACATGTCTAAGACTTTCTTTTATTTAAACGCATAGTAGGAGAATTAATCTAAACTACTGAAGGCTTAGCAGAATAGAGAACAAGGCATACATGAGTCATGCATCAGAGGTACGGGAGATCACCATAACAAGGGCCTAAAGTACTTAAGAATTCTCAATATTTACAGAGGTAGGAAATCTCAAGGCTTTTACAATTACAACCTAAAACAGAAAATCTGCATATTACATAGAGTTGATAATTGCTTGATCTTACTACTCCTTCAACACAAGAATCCTTGTTAAAACTCAGATTTTAATCTTCAGCGACATATATAGCCTTTCCAAAAACTAGTTGTTGAGAAGGTGACTTGATCAAGTGTCTTTGCTTTTGCTCCATAGTACAAGAGACATTGAAAAGGATGCACAACAGATTTCAGGATCCAGTGTGTAACACGTTTAACCTTTGAGTCTTCAAGAGGTTCTATACTAATAGAGTCATTAGGAAAAGAAATCCATAGAACATACCATCTTTTATTGAGCCTTGCATTCTTGAAGACTAAAGCTGATAGGCTGATAAGACAATCCAACATGCTTTTAGTAGTACAGATAATCCGCAACTTTATCACCAACTCTGAATGGTACCAAAAGCTAATATATAATTACTAAGTGTTGAAACTCGTCTGAATGTCGAGGCCTTCAATTTAGAGTCTTTATCAGACAACACTAGAAATTGTTCTTCAGACTCTTCCACCAAAAGCTAGTAATGAAGCAACTCCAAGTGTATCTTAAGTACAATAGATTTTGATTATTTATACACATGAACAACAACCTGCATAAATAAAACACACATCAAATAAACCATTGTTCTTCAAATAATTTTGTTATCATCAAAACTAAAAAAGAATATGTCAAGAACAAATCTTGTTATAACAATCTCCCCCTTTTTGATAATGACAAACACAAGTATTTGAAGAACAATGTTGGGCATTTAATTTTATCTACAACAACAAAGTATGACGTTTGTAAGCTCCCCCTCAGTCTGATAGTTCACAGTTGAGCTTTTTCTAGCATTAAGAACTATTTTTCAAGAAAAATAAATTGGTCTTCTTAGCAACATCAAAGTCTGCGGTTTGTAAGCTCCCCCTGAGTCAAATAGTTCCATGGTTGAGATTTGTAAACTCCCTCTTAGTTCCATATTTAAGAACACCAAGGTGACTGCATTTTAACTCCTTTTGGAAACACCAAAATACGAGGTTTGTAAGCTTCTTCTGAGTCTTATAGGCTAAATCAGAGGTTTGTAAGCTCTATCTTAACACTATGTACTAGACAGTTAAAATATGTCACCCTTTTTAACTTTCCTTGGCAACACCAGAATATGAGGTTTGTAAGATCCTTCTGGGTCTGATAGGCTAAGTCATAGGTTTGTAAGCTCTTACCTAAACATATGTATAAGAAAGTCAAAAATGCGCCCTGGGCATGTAACAGAAAATAAATGACCAATATGTATTCAATGGGTTCAATTTCTACTTAAATACTTACTATTATTTCTCCCCCTTTTGTCACATCAAAAAGAATAAAAATAAGAGAAGAAAGGAGAAAAAATATCACTTATTAAATGTAACTCAGATCATCATTACAAGACCAGTTTCTAAGAAGAAAGAGTAATCAAGTAATAAGATTCATTAAGGTTTGTAAAGTGCACGCTTTGAAGTCTTAGTGGTCATTACTGTTTCAAGAATTAAACAAGGATTAATTTTAGACGCTTGGTATCCATAGAAGTTATTATAAAAACATCCCAGTCCTAAGTCATTTTTCATCAATCACCATCCTAAAAATATGGCATCCGCAACTGAGAGTCATAATGCATTTGTCGTTACAGACACAATTGAGAGCTCTACAAGTATGGTTATTCAATCCCCTCAGAGGTGAGTTGCTTCTTAGTCTTCTAAAATTGTATCTCAACTCTGATCACAGCTTGCTTATGAAGAAGCTACATCAGTAGCACCTGAACGACCTTCAGAAGGTGCATGAAGAGATCAAGGAAGAAGAAAAATAGGGTCAACAAGTCGTTCTACCACTCTTTTCTAGAAATAGATGAGGAAGAAGTGATTGATTCAGAAGACGAAGAGGTAGAATACAACAATAGTGGGCATCGTTGGGCATGTGATTCAGAAGACTTAGAGGCGAGTTTCTTCCGAGTCTTCTAAAATTGTATCTCAACTCTAATCACATCTTGCTTATGAAGAAGCTACATCAGCAGTGTAACACCCCACTTCCCAAATTAAATAAAATATAAACATTATAAATAAACATCAGAGTTTTCACCAAAATAGTGGGATATCACATCACCAAATTTTTATAAAAATACTTTATTAATCATTCTCAAACATAATACAACGGAAAACATTATTCCAACATTCTCGGCCATCCGCCAAATTTCGTAAAATCTTTATTATTATAACTCACAAAAAAAAATGATACGTCACAGGATTACAACAAGTTTGACATAAAACAATTAAAACACCCATATCCCATGTTACGTATCAGAGCATCCTAGACTCGACTGGCACACCACCATCCAAGCTATCTAAGTACCTGGATTATCTGTACTTCCGGAGAAGCACAGACACAACAACAACCAAGGGGTGAGAAAACATGATCAAAAATATATTGGTAATGTAATACATGTAAACAAGGTAGTAAAACACACCAACACACCAATATTCACCCCAACAACTCCATATAACGAACCTACTGTTCAAATTACAATATAACATATTATAATGCAAATATGCAACTCAACACCATGCATGCGGTACCGACTCATTGGTTCATTCAATCGAACCTGGATAGATCACTTACGCTCCTCCTGAGACATGATCTATCCCCCACCATTCTCCACCAAGGAGTACGGATGAATCACTTACGCTCCTCCTGAGACATGATTCATCCCACCAAAACACCATGATATGCACACACCAATGCATAACTATCATATTTAGGCACACTAAGTGCACACGATCCTCCTGATCATATCATCATACATCAATGCATATATGTGTAGATATATTACACCAACACCATATAAATCAATCAGATAGTAAATAAATTCATACTATAACACCATATATAACCACATCCCAACACCCGGGAACACACGATCCTACTGATCACTACATACATATACGTTAACCAATTGTTCACCAACAATATCAAGGAAAACGAGTACCATCACCAAGTAAACAAGTTCATACTTTATCACCAAGATATAAACACGTCCCACCACTCGGGAATACACGATCCTACTGATCACTACACCATGCTCCGCATGATTCATACACCAACTAATTATCCATTTAAATAATTAGTAACGGAAATCACATACTATCACCGAGTACTCACTCTATAACACTCAATCATCTCCCCTATAATCAACAAAGTCCAAGGGCACTACACTCTTAGCGCACACAGTATAACAGCATAGAAAACCCCATTCTGCTACGCTTGCTACACCCTCGCTAGGCGAGCTCCCAGCGAATGCTCGCTACCTGTTCGCTTAGCGAACCTCCTCGCGAAGGCAAACAGAACCTACTAGACTCACTCGCTACCTCACTCGCTAGGCGAGCACCTAGCGAACGCTCGCTGCCTTCTCGCTAAGCGAAGTGCTAGCGAGTTGCCTGCGACTTCTCAAGTTCTCACAGTTCAGAATTCTCACTCTTCTCTGATTCAAGCCTATTCTATAACATCCACTTCCTATACTATCCGTATTACGACCAATGCATATTAGGCTTATCAATTTTCCTATAATTCTACTCCAGATCAACATTACGGCACACTACCGACACTTTAGAGTTACTCTGAACCTTACTCAAACCAAACCAACACCAACAGTCAATCAACAATGGCAACATCAAACATCCGTACATCATCATATACATATTATTCCAAAGTCATCACTTAAACAATCTATCGACACATCAAAAAGGTCACACAGAACTTCCCTAAAACCGTAAACCCAACCTATACGCCAAATTAACCAAAAACAACAATTCACCAACACTCAACATATTTCAATC
This sequence comes from Lathyrus sativus, assembly GCA_963859935.3. Lineage (NCBI taxonomy): Eukaryota > Viridiplantae > Streptophyta > Magnoliopsida > Fabales > Fabaceae > Lathyrus > Lathyrus sativus. Next base: position 35,337,798 of record OZ012739.1, on the reverse strand, counting down.
CATCAACATCAACATAACTCAACAATCAATAGCATGTCAATATAAAACTTCATCAACGATACATTCCTACGGGGTTAAGGAATCCCCACTACCCTATACATGTATATACCATTCCCAATCAAGTTTCTCCCCCTTACCTTGTTAATCGGTTGATCGATGGAATTCTTCCTGGATTTGGTCTCTTGGCCTCCTCTTTTCTTTCCGTTCTTCGTTCCCTTTTTCCTTCGTTCTTCTCACTTCTCTCGTTCTTTCCTCTTCTCTCTTTCTATCGCTCTTTCTCTCTTCCATCTTTCTATCCTGACTTTTCATATTTCCATTCTAACTTCCCAATAACCCTTCCACCTCTTATTTTACTTATTTCAACCACTAATATTCCCAATAATAATTCTAATATAATAATTATAATAATCATTATAATAATAATAATAATAATATAATATAATACTATTATAATATTATAGTAATATTCAACATAATAATAATAATAGTAATACACCCAACAATAATTATAATTATAATAATAATAATACTAATGATAATAATAACAATTATATTAATACTAATCATAATAATACTATTAATAATAATAATAATATTATTATTATTATTATTATCTCACCAAAATAATAATAATAATAATATAGTAATAATATTATTATCTCACCAAAATAATAATAATATTAATAATACTAATAAATATAATAATATATAATAATAATACCCCCACCAATATTACTATTATTCATTATATTATCATATTCACACCAAAAATCATAATAATATAATAACTATATTAATAATAATATTATATTCTCCATATTTATAATATTACTACAAATATTAATAATAATCATAAATATAATAAAATAATAATAATAATAATAATAATAATAATAATAATAATAATAATAATAATAATACCACCACCAATATTACTATTATTTCTTATATTATTATAAACTCACCAAATTACCACCAATGATCTCCCATCTCAGGGACACCCACCAAACATCATCAAATACACCCTACCAAAGGGTCCATCAACATATAATATTTAAAATAATAATAAAATGACTAAATAATTAAAATGGGTGTTACAACTCTCCCCCACTTTAATTATTTTCGTCCTCGAAAATTATCTGATGGAAATAATTCCGGATACGCTCCCCGCATCTTTTATTCCAATTCTCAGGTCACACTGCCTTCTGCAGCACCTCCCCATACTACTTTCACCAAAGATATCTCCTCCCTTCGGAGTTGTTCCTCGCTCGCCAAAACGAACTAGCAATGCCTCAACAATCGGAATATTTTTCACTTGTACATCATCCACCTGGTTCAATGTACTTTCTCGACTAAGACACATGAAACATATCATGCCAATTCACAGCGACAACGGAAAAACAGTCTAACATGTTACTCTTCCCATGCCTCCGCTGCGCCACTCTGATACAACTACAGAACACGGTGCGAACTTCTGAGATTTCGAAGCTCGACCAACACCAGTCACCGGCGTGACCCTCAAAACACATATTGCCTCGGATCCTCTCGATCTTCTCAGCCATCTCAAGCATAATTTTCAAGTCTGAGTACAACACTCTTACTCGATTTATTTCAACACAGGAGAGTCCTACACTCCCTATCTCACCAAGCCACATATAGTGCCATTCCGACACTAGGATGGTAACCGTTATTATAGGTAACTCAATCAACGATAATTAATCATCCCACGCTCCACCTTGATCCGACACCCAAGCTCTCACCAATTCTCTACAAACTCAATAGTCCTCTCTGACTGACCATCAGTTTGCGGATGGTAGGTCGAACTCAGCTTCAACTTAGTACCCGAAGCTTTCTGTAAGCCCCTCCAAAATCTCAATATAAACCTCAAATTTCCATCTGACACAATATTCGTCAGTATCTCATCCAACTTCACCACTTTCTCAATATGCATCTCGTATATCCTCAACACGGAATAGTTAATCCACTCCTAACAATTAAAATTAAAATTATGTTTTTACAAATTCTTTGGAAATCTCAACACCAATTTCGTGAAAATACTACCTGATTTCCACTCTGGAATATTTAACGACTACATCAGACTCAACAGTCTCTAATGTTCACTCTTCGAATTCCGACAATTCTAACTAGCATATTCCACCTCTCCTTATCCATGGTCTCAAAAACAATCTACTCAAGTTCGGTTACTTCTTCATAGCACCGAGATGGATACTCCATCTACCTCAATGTATTTCTTCACGAGTACTCCTACTCCCTTCAACAACATCTGATATACATACTCTATCATAACATCTCATGGTATTATTTCCACAAACCCGACAATCCACTCTTCGACTCTAATTTATCAATTTCAACTAATTCACTATTCAACCCAGATTTCTGACTTTCTCGATTCTTCTCAAGGATATCACTAGTCAGATCTTAATAATAAAAGCTTAACTCCATAATAAGTATCCTTACTCACAAAACGCATATTATGAAATTTCTCAATCAGTTCTAACTCTTTTCACCATCATCTTCGGTATATGCAAATATTTCTAACTCACTGCATCATCTACCATGTCCGCTTTACCCGAATGGTAATTCAACTCGAAGTCGTACTCTTTTCGAAGTCCCAATTATTTCCTATGCCTCATATTCGTCTTATTCAAATTAAACAAACACCTTAAACTCTTAAGATCACCAAACATCTCTGATCTCAGTCTGAACTTTTAAAGACTCCGACTCCAGTACAATCACAATAGTAACCAACTCTAAATCACTGGTCGGATGATTTCTCTTATACACTTCAAGTTTCCTTTTGCATAATTGAAACTTGCTGAAGTTGTCTTTAGCAAATCCCCTAATTATATCAACAAGCATCACAAACACCACAATTAGTTCTATCGGATTCGGCAGAACTTTCCTTACGGAAGTATATCACCGCTCTTTTTCCAACACTGATAACTCCAGTTCCTTATGATCAACATAATCCTCTATATGTTTCGAATACCTTAAAATATCATTTATTAAAACAACCATTGCCTTATATAAATAATTAAAGAAGATCCCATGCCAAGTGGACAAACAAGTTGTGAGTTATAGCGGGAACACATATCGTACCGCCCGTCCTTACCACAACATTCAAACACACTTCATCAATAAATAGCTTAAATCTATGTCAATACTTCACCATCTCATAGATAATTTGAATAGCTTTCCAACGCTTCGAACCGCGCGTCATTCCGAGTTACGGTTCTCCCGTTACGGCAAAAACACCAGAATAACATTTTCTGCCCAGGACCCCTTCGCCAGGCGAACATGACAGTCCCAAAATCCTCTTTTCGACCGTTACCCGACTTCCGAGTGTCCGATTTCGATTCCGTAAAAAGCTGCGATCTCGGAATTTAACGTACAACAACAATTTTATACTTAGGAAGCCATCCAACACATTTTAAATCTATGAATAATTTAAAACTCAATTACTTCCAATCTCAACAGCAGATCTTTGAGCCTCCTAATACGATAGAACGTTTGACCTTCGTCCCATCCACCACAAGAACTCTACTCGAGATCACATGACCAAGGGACTCACATCCCTCGATCAATTGTTCCATCAAATCATTAACTCTTGGAAGCGAACACCTATCCTTGATAGTCACCCTGTTCACTTATCTATAGTTCACCCAAAGCTTCACAAAACCTTCTATCTGTCTAACCAACAAAATTGGTGCACATTACGGTAGCACACTCAAACAAAAGAACCTCTCTCCTAGAAGGTCTTCAAGTTGACTCTTCAACTTCTCCAATCCCAACGAAAACACACCATATGGAGTCACTAATATCAGACTCGTTCCAACAACAAAGTCAACGTGTGAGCTTTACTTCACACTCCGATAGTAAATCACCTACCTCATCCGGAAACCTCCGGCAATCGCAATTAATTGACAAATCCCAATTTTTCTCACTTTCCTTCTCATTCCAAGTTTCAGTCAAAATAGACACTTCAACACCGTCTTACGCCAAATTCCTCAAAATAATCCCTTAAGCACTTAGCTTAACTCAAGACTATACACTGCTCACGCCACCCAAGCTTGCAAGATACGTCTATCCCATCCAACACAATCCCGTCCACTATTAACAAGAGATTGAGGGTGATCAGTTCCTCAATTTGTTAATAGACAGCCGAAATCATGATGGGGTACAAACCATCTTTACCAAACTATAATATCACTCCTCAACACACTAAGCCACCACACTGTAGCTTTTCGGAGAAATACAACTTCTCCCCCACTGGAATCATTCCACTTCTACCAATGAAGTTAACCAACAACATGTACCGACAGTGTTTTTACACACATGTCGCATACCAGGAAACAATAACACTAGACAACATTGGCCGGACGGACCGACCTGCTCTGATACCAATTGTAACACCCCACTTCCCAAATTAAATAAAATATAAACATTATAAATAAACATCAGAGTTTTCACCAAAATAGTGGGATATCACATCACCAAATTTTTATAAAAATACTTTATTAATCATTCTCAAACATAATACAACGGAAAACATTATTCCAACATTCTCGGCCATCCGCCAAATTTCGTAAAATCTTTATTATTATAACTCACAAAAAAAAATGATACGTCACAGGATTACAACAAGTTTGACATAAAACAATTAAAACACCCATATCCCATGTTACGTATCAGAGCATCCTAGACTCGACTGGCACACCACCATCCAAGCTATCTAAGTACCTGGATTATCTGTACTTCCGGAGAAGCACAGACACAACAACAACCAAGGGGTGAGAAAACATGATCAAAAATATATTGGTAATGTAATACATGTAAACAAGGTAGTAAAACACACCAACACACCAATATTCACCCCAACAACTCCATATAACGAACCTACTGTTCAAATTACAATATAACATATTATAATGCAAATATGCAACTCAACACCATGCATGCGGTACCGACTCATTGGTTCATTCAATCGAACCTGGATAGATCACTTACGCTCCTCCTGAGACCTGGATAGATCACTTACGCTCCTCCTGAGACATGATCTATCCCCCACCATTCTCCACCAAGGAGTACGGATGAATCACTTACGCTCCTCCTGAGACATGATTCATCCCACCAAAACACCATGATATGCACACACCAATGCATAACTATCATATTTAGGCACACTAAGTGCACACGATCCTCCTGATCATATCATCATACATCAATGCATATATGTGTAGATATATTACACCAACACCATATAAATCAATCAGATAGTAAATAAATTCATACTATAACACCATATATAACCACATCCCAACACCCGGGAACACACGATCCTACTGATCACTACATACATATACGTTAACCAATTGTTCACCAACAATATCAAGGAAAACGAGTACCATCACCAAGTAAACAAGTTCATACTTTATCACCAAGATATAAACACGTCCCACCACTCGGGAATACACGATCCTACTGATCACTACACCATGCTCCGCATGATTCATACACCAACTAATTATCCATTTAAATAATTAGTAACGGAAATCACATACTATCACCGAGTACTCACTCTATAACACTCAATCATCTCCCCTATAATCAACAAAGTCCAAGGGCACTACACTCTTAGCGCACACAGTATAACAGCATAGAAAACCCCATTCTGCTACGCTTGCTACACCCTCGCTAGGCGAGCTCCCAGCGAATGCTCGCTACCTGTTCGCTTAGCGAACCTCCTCGCGAAGGCAAACAGAACCTACTAGACTCACTCGCTACCTCACTCGCTAGGCGAGCACCTAGCGAACGCTCGCTGCCTTCTCGCTAAGCGAAGTGCTAGCGAGTTGCCTGCGACTTCTCAAGTTCTCACAGTTCAGAATTCTCACTCTTCTCTGATTCAAGCCTATTCTATAACATCCACTTCCTATACTATCCGTATTACGACCAATGCATATTAGGCTTATCAATTTTCCTATAATTCTACTCCAGATCAACATTACGGCACACTACCGACACTTTAGAGTTACTCTGAACCTTACTCAAACCAAACCAACACCAACAGTCAATCAACAATGGCAACATCAAACATCCGTACATCATCATATACATATTATTCCAAAGTCATCACTTAAACAATCTATCGACACATCAAAAAGGTCACACAGAACTTCCCTAAAACCGTAAACCCAACCTATACGCCAAATTAACCAAAAACAACAATTCACCAACACTCAACATATTTCAATCCATCAACATCAACATAACTCAACAATCAATAGCATGTCAATATAAAACTTCATCAACGATACATTCCTACGGGGTTAAGGAATCCCCACTACCCTATACATGTATATACCATTCCCAATCAAGTTTCTCCCCCTTACCTTGTTAATCGGTTGATCGATGGAATTCTTCCTGGATTTGGTCTCTTGGCCTCCTCTTTTCTTTCCGTTCTTCGTTCCCTTTTTCCTTCGTTCTTCTCACTTCTCTCGTTCTTTCCTCTTCTCTCTTTCTATCGCTCTTTCTCTCTTCCATCTTTCTATCCTGACTTTTCATATTTCCATTCTAACTTCCCAATAACCCTTCCACCTCTTATTTTACTTATTTCAACCACTAATATTCCCAATAATAATTCTAATATAATAATTATAATAATCATTATAATAATAATAATAATAATATAATATAATACTATTATAATATTATAGTAATATTCAACATAATAATAATAATAGTAATACACCCAACAATAATTATAATTATAATAATAATAATACTAATGATAATAATAACAATTATATTAATACTAATCATAATAATACTATTAATAATAATAATAATATTATTATTATTATTATCTCACCAAAATAATAATAATAATAATATAGTAATAATATTATTATCTCACCAAAATAATAATAATATTAATAATACTAATAAATATAATAATATATAATAATAATACCCCCACCAATATTACTATTATTCATTATATTATCATATTCACACCAAAAATCATAATAATATAATAACTATATTAATAATAATATTATATTCTCCATATTTATAATATTACTACAAATATTAATAATAATCATAAATATAATAAAATAATAATAATAATAATAATAATAATAATAATAATAATAATAATAATAATAATAATACCACCACCAATATTACTATTATTTCTTATATTATTATAAACTCACCAAATTACCACCAATGATCTCCCATCTCAGGGACACCCACCAAACATCATCAAATACACCCTACCAAAGGGTCCATCAACATATAATATTTAAAATAATAATAAAATGACTAAATAATTAAAATGGGTGTTACAAGCAGCACCTGAACGACCTTCATAAGGTGCATGAAGAGATCAAGGAAGAAGAAAAATATGGTCAACAAGTTGTTCTACCACTCTCTTCTAGAAATAGAGGAGGAAGAATTATTGATTCAGAAGACGAGGAGGTGGACTGCAACAATAGTGGACTTCGTTGGGCACGTGATGCAATGGCTAAGGATGAATTCTAGACAACATTTTGTACCCCCTTTTTTTGTTTTTAAAAAGTTGTAATCCTCATTTAAATTCATGAAAACGTTTTTTCGTTTAAGATCAAAACTTCTTTATCACGCATTTACATTCCAGAATTTTTCTTTGGATTTTCTGAAGATACAGTAATAAAGTGAAATTGACACAGAAACGACAATTAGAACAGATCAATCATAAAGTCATACTTATTCAGATGATCTTAATATATTAGATTACATTACCAAGATTCGTTATTAAAATGTTGATTTAATCAGTACTTAAATAATATTAAACTCAAGACAATAAATGTAACACGTCTATAAAAGAACTCTAGTAAGCTTTCTTCCATCATCACTTAATCAATAAAACACCAAGATGTATAAGCAAAAGTAGATCTGGGTTCCAAAGAGAGATTTCAGGAAGGCAACATTACTAATTGCAACAACTCAAGCAAATCAAAACAAGACAACATCTGAAGAGCTTGCAATTGGAAAATTATGGTGAGGTTTGGAGTAAATTCACTTAAATAGGCTCTTGGTTAGGAGTAGAATTATGGTTTGGAGTGAGGTTATGAAAATTGGAATGGGATTAGGAATTGGAAATTGGAGGGAAATTGAATTGATTTTTGAAAGTTGATCCAAAATTTAAAGTGATTCTAGATCCTTCTTCTGGTGTAAAATCAAATTCACAAGTGATCAAAATAGACCCAAAAAGTGGAAGCATTGAAAATGCACGTTACTGGGAAAAATTTATTATGGTTAATCGATTAACCATTTGCTAGTGCAAAATGGTTGATCGGTTAACCACTCACAAATTTTCAAAAATAGCGCCACTTGGAGGGAAACTTGCACATTCGCCTGTTTTCGTTTGTTCTGAGCCTTGTTAAGCCTCTGAAACTTGCCCTTGGATATTATAACTGTGAGAATTCCTGAGATATCATGTGACCTGTCTCCTGTGCTAAAAATAACTTGATGAATAAAATAAAACCGACCACTCGATTGCTGGGAAAAATAAATGTCGAAGCCTCTGACGCTCGTTGTTTTAAACTCTTGCAATTAAAGAACCTTGAGCCATGAAAAACCTTGATCCCATGTCTCGAGAACCAATACCATGATATCCAGAAAATGCAAAAATGCAGAGAAACACAAGTCAGTAAACCAAGAAATGAGGAGACAAATTTTGGGGTGCTACACTCGTGCTCAAAAAGATTCAATCATTTCTCACTGATTTCAGGGGCAAATGGACTCCAAATTATGATGGCCCCTATGTTGTTAAAAAATCATTCTCAGGTAGTGCCTTAATACTCACAACCATGGATGGAGTAGAGTTTACTTATCCCACAAATTTTGATGAAGTTAAGAAATACTTCGCCTATAAACAAAAAAAATAGCTCGCTAAGTTGAAAACCCGAAAGGGCGACTTAGGAAAAAAGAGCTTCTCGGTGGATTAAAAACCCAAAAGGGCGGTCCAGGCAAAAATTCGAGTTCTTTCCTCATCAGGAAATGTCTTGTTTAGACAATATCTCTAGTTCATTCCTAGATTGAAGTCGGTCCTCGATTACTTTGATAACTTGAACCTCTGAAAGGCAAGAAGACATTTGGTTATGCACCCTTAGAACTTCACTCTTCATCATTGAAAATGATATTTCGCTTTCCCGGATTAAGGAAAATCCCCAGTGAAAGTTTTTCAACAAAATCTCTTGGTGGCGGCATGGATATCAAGTCCACCAAGAAACTGCTACCAATCAGCAAGCAAAGAGACGTCTTTTAAGAAGCTTATTTTTCTCCATGAATGTCTAGTAGGTCGGCAAACCGCAGTCTCTCCCTGAGAAGTTTGCCCTGCTTCCAAGGAAATCATCAGCACGTCAAATTAAAATTATATCATCTGGCACCTCTCCATAGAAGTCTCTAAGGGAAGAATGGTTAAGATCTCCAAGCAAACAACATTTACAACAAAGAATTTTGCATCTCTCTGCAGGTCAGACAAATGCTACACCCAACAAGTCTGACATCAAAAATTTACTTATCCTATGACATCTCTTCGAAAAAGGCTTGAAGAGAAGCATGATGAAAGGTATTTCTCCATAAAATGGTTATCTCCCCAATTAACCTCGAATAAAAGTTTGGCGAAGACCCTTACAGATAACTTTCCTTGTCAAGAGAAAGACTTGATAAGAAGAGACTAAGACCATATCTGTGGCTGAAGACCAGGATCGAGAGGAAGTTTATTTGAAACTGAGACCAGTTTCGTGGCTGAAGACCAGGATCAAGGGGAAGTTTATTTGAAGATGAACAACCCATAATGCATCATATCCCTCATTTACTTCATCTACCCCCCACTTTATTATTTCTTTTTTATATATTTTATTCATTTTTTATTTTATTAAATAGTAATTAAATAAAAATGAATAAATAATAATTGAATAAATATTTTCAAACACATTAAAACCCTGGATCCAATGCCAAGCGGTAATTTTTACAAACTCATTTATTCCAATTAATTTCGAATTCGAATGAATCAACCCTCGATCCTTATCGATTGTACTTCCTTATTCAAATAAAATACCTAAAATATTTTTCTCAATAAAAAACGGATGAAAAAAGGAATATGGGATGTTCGTCTTTCTGCTCCTCGAATAAGTGAGTGATTGACGCGTGCCATATTGCTCGAATTTCTGTCTTTCGAATAAAACACTATAATCAAACTTGCATAAAAGAAATGGGGTGCACATTTTGCTTCTCCTTGAATAAGTAAGTGGGAGGTGCATGCCTTGCTACTACGAATATTTGTCTTCTGCAAATATTATTCAAAACTTTGAATTGGGCGAAGAAAACAAATAGGAGATACACATATTTCCGCTCCTCGAATAAGTGGGTGATTGGCGCATGCCATATTGCACGAAATTTCCTCGTCCTCCTAAAAAAATAACTTAATACATCAAACCTATTTTTTCTCCCGCGTGCAATCAATTGTTTTTCAAAATAACACTTTTTAGTTTATTCTATCGTGAATATAAACAAACACTTTAAGCCTTCAATCGCAAGCACGAGCAATGTTTAACCGCTTGAATGTGATCTAAATAGTCGTTCATTAAAATCAACCAGCCAATATGTAGTTTTCTACAAAGAACTACGTAGCCTGAATTCCTTATCGTACTTGAGGATACGTAGGAGCGAGACCCACAATCTCGCAAAGCACCTTAATAAAAACCTTTTTGTGACCCCTTTTCTTTTCCTTTTAATATTTTGATCACCCAAAGAAAACAAACAACATACACTAAAGTTCAATCTCAAATCTAACTAGATGGTTCTCGTTGAGTACAACAAATGTGAGGGGTGCTAATATCATTCCCTTACATAATCGACTCTGTTGGGGACTATGCTCTTGCAAGAGAGATCAAGCCTAATTTATTTCCTTTTGCAATGAATGTCAATATTATTTATTTGTTTTCTTCAATCTTTTTTTTTCTCTTTATCTTATTATGTTATCTACATGTCATACCCTGATTTTGACCCTGAATCCCTAAATTAGTACATTCATCATGACATTTGCATCATCTGCGTATTTATGTTTTTTTAAAACAACAAAAAATAGTGTGCCTTAGCTTTATACCTCAGTTTTCTATTATTCAGGTGAAAGCTTCGTCATGAAAAGCGTTATTTCTTGTAGTGTGTTGGAAATTCGACCAGCTCACATGTGATGATTCTTTTGATCGCTTGTAACTCTTCGACATAGTCTCCTTTCACTATTTATTCTTTAAGGCCTCACTATAGTTGATTGGTTCACCATCTGCAAGTAAAGCGAAATGAAGTAAATCTCCAACTGGTGTGACTTCATCATCACTAAATACTTGGCAGTCTTGAAGCCTTGCTTGTAGAACTCTAGTTCTTTGAGGTCTTTGGTTTGTGCTAGGCATACCCTCTCTATTTTCTGCTTCGACTTTGACTGTGACAAGAATGTCAATAATTGGAATTTCTTCGTGCTCACTAATTTCTTCATCAAGGCCATAACTCATCAATGACTTGTTTGTTGCATTACCTAAGTTACAATCCCAATAAGAGTTCTCATCAATAACAATGTGTCGATTCATCACGATCTTATCATTCATTGGATTGTATAGCCTGTATGCTCCAGTCTTATGATATCCTACCAGAATCACATGTTCACTATTATCATCAAGTTTCCTTCTCTAAGCATCAGGAACATGCATGTAGCTAGAGCCAATCACCTTCAGATGACTCAATGATGGTCGTTTTACCACTCTAGATGACTCTCTCCTAGGTTAATAAAATTGAAAACATTTGTAATCTTATGGTGGCATAATACTATTTTACTCATGTTGCATACACTTTTTTTATGCGGCTGAGGTAAGAATTGTTATTATGATTCCATTAAAGTTATATTTATCGAAAATATCTAAATAAAAAAAGGAAAATTATTGTCAAACATTACATAAATTCTGAGAATTTATGGCCACACTTTACGTACATTCCCTCATTCGCAATCTAAGAAAAATTGTAAACAAATGGATTTTTTCAATTATGGCAACATTATCTTTTTGTTATTCAATTCATATATTAACCAAATATTATTTTTTATTGATAAATATTTAATAACAAAGTTTTTACCCTATAAGATTTTTATTTGTTGTAATTCAAAATTTTAAACAATAATTTAATATAAAAAAAATTGTTATATTACTTAAGGTATTTCTGAAAGTTATGTAAATATTAAAAAGTTTTAAATAAATTTAATTTTTTTTTGTGTTTGATGATGAGGCATCGAGATCTAATCAAAGTGATAATGTTTAACCTTGTTAGATATTGGGTCAAACTCAAGTTTTGTCGAGGAATAGCTTTCATGTATTACTACAGGAGACAAGCATGAAGTCAAAGATGGGTCGCATGTTGTACTCGAAGGATACATATTATAGTCGAAGTCAGTTCTAATATGTATTTTCGATATGTATGTCGATTTGGGCCATGTGTTAAGGATCCAATTGTCTATAAATAAGCTAAACCCGCTCAGGTTGTTGAGTGAGGCCAATTGTGATACTCATTTATAATCATTTGTAAACTCTTATGAGAAATTGAATATTACCATAATCCCTCTTCTTCTTTCTTTTTTATCCTTTTCATCTTTCTCTTTTTGTTCTAACTGTTTTTATTGTTCACGCAAGAACTCCGTTTCTCAATCTTGATTTGTTGAAAGGTATCGTTTGTGATCATAGTAAACTAGTGCGGTGAGCGTGGAAAAGATGTCTTCGACAAAGTTTGAAGTTGAGAAGTTCACCGGAGTTAATGATTTCGGGTTATGGCGTTTGAAGATTCGGTCCCTTCTTGTTCAACAGGGTTTTCTAAAAGCGTTAAAGGGAGGAGATGGCATGAATGCTGCACTGACGAAGAAGGAAAAGACAACGATGATCGAGAAAGCCCACAACACAATTATTCTGAGTCTTAGTGATAAAATTCTCAAGAAGGTTTCGAAGGAGAATATGACAGCTGGTGTTTGGCTGAAACTCGAAGGATGGTATATGACAAAACCCTTGGTGAATCGATTGTACTTAAAGCAGGCTTTGTATTCATTCAAGATGACTGAAGATAAAGCGTTGATGGAGTATCTAGATATGTTCAGCAAGTTGATTCTTGATCTTGAAAATATTGATGTTACTATCAATGATGAAGATTAAGCGTTATTATTGTTGTGTTCTTTACCAAAATCGCATGCTCACTTCAAAGAAACCCTCTTATATGGAAGAGAGTCCCTAACCTTTGAAGAAGTTCAAATGGCCTTGTATTCGAAGGATTTGAACGAAAGAAAGGAGCATAAACCATCATCATCATTTGGTGAAGGGTTGTCCAATCGTCGAAGAAAGATGGTAGGTTTGAGAAGAAGAAAGGTAAAACTCAGCAGAAGTCCTATGGTGGTGATATTTCTGGGATTAAGTTTTATCACTGTAAGAAGAAAGGTCACACAAGAAAGGTGTTTCCTAAACGCCTGAATAATCATGGAGGTAAGGACAATGGGAATGCAGCTATTGTGCAAGATGATTATGAATCATCTGATGTCCTTGTTGTGTCGAGCAACAACTCTTGTAGTAACTGGTGCATTATAGTAACTGGTACAACTCAGGTAGATCATTGTTGCATTATAGTAATTGGTGCTTCGAAACAAGTGAATCAAGTTGAAGTTCAACCCTCTAGGGGCAAAGAGTGATGCGAAAAGACGTTAAAGACCTATAAGAAAAAATATCAAAAAGGCATAAATGAATGCATTATTTCTGGTGATTTAGAGTTTGTTCATGCAACATAAGCTAATGATATTGATGAAACCATTGAAGAAACTCATGACAAGAATGAAGCCTATCTAAAGGAATTTTAGGCCAATATGCCTCGCATGAAAGAGATTGAATATCACATATCAGATATTTTAATAAAAATAAGAAAAGCTTAATTAGTTATTTTTAAAATCAAACAAGCATATCAAATCCTATAAATAAATAATTTATGAACTCGTGATAAATAAAAACAAAGTTTTAATTATGCTAATAAGTAAATTAGGTATTTGTATTAGTTTATTAATCTTCTTTTGAAAATTCAAACCTATTTCTACAAAAAAAAAAAATCTTTTTTATTTTTTATCTTGTCCTCATATTTGTTAATTTTCATATTAGAGGTCTCATGATTTAACTTCCTTAATATTTTATTTTTAAATTCAACATTATTTTGACTCGTGTACAACCAACCATACTATATATCAAACTTCAATTATATTTTTTTTGAAGTTTTTATTTATTCTTTACAATTGACAAGTTAAATTTTATCAACTAGAAAGGTTATTTATATATATATGTGTGTGTGTGTGTGTGTGTGTGTGTGTGTGTGTGTGTGTGTGTGTGTGTGTGTGTGTGTGTGTGTGTGTGTGTGTGTGTGTGTGTGTGTGTGTGTGTGTGTGTGTGTGTGTGTGTGTGTGTGTGTGTGTGTGTGTGTGTGTGTGTGTGTGTGTGTGTGTGTGTGTGTGTGTGTGTGTGTGTGTGTGTGTGTGTGTGTGTGTGTGTGTGTGTGTGTGTGTGTGTGTGTGTGTGTGTGTGTGTGTGTGTGTGTGTGTGTGTGTGTGTGTGTGTGTGTGTGTGTGTGTGTGTGTGTGTGTGTGTGTGTGTGTGTGTGTGTGTGTGTGACAAATGAAAAATACAATATCTTTTTTGATGAGATAAATTGTGTTTAAAAAAGTGATATATGTAATAGTCTTCTAAGAAGAGACTTATTATAAATAGATAATAAAAACACAAAACAACTACTAATTATTCAATCCTCAGCATAGATTTCATTAACTAATGTAGAAACTAAAGGGCATAAAAGGATTATTCATTGGATTATACAAATTAATTCTCAAACTTAAGAGTTCGGTTGATGTCTTCTGCAATTGCCTTAGCGTCCTTTTTTACTCCAAACAAACCTTTCCTTGCTAGTCCTGCACAGTATAATCCATGATCTCCCTTCCAATGTTTTGAAAAAGGGGTTTTAGGGAATCCTTTCTCATTAAGAGCATATTGGTAATCCTTCAAAACAAAACAAAAATTAATTATAATTACAAGGAGTATAAGGAAATAAAGAATAAAGACCAAAGAAACACAAAAAATTACCTTTAGCCATCCATTAGCTACGCTTTTGTAGCCGATAGCAAAAACAATAGCATCAAACTCTTTCTCCATGTTATTTTCAAAGATAACATTCTTCTTCTTGAGTTCTTTTATACCAGAAGGAATAACTTTTATAGCTCCATCCTAAATCTTTTTAATGGTTCCAACATCAATAACAGCTGATTTTCCTGTAATATTTTTGAGATATAAAGGTCCATCTTTAGGACGATAAATCCCATATTTAGACAGATCGCCGTATTTTCGTTTAGCTTGAAAAGTAATGGTTGTATCCACAATCCATACAGGTAAGTATTGCACCAAACGCATCCCTGTGCGAATCATATCTCTAGTGAAGACATGAACCCACAAAAAAAATATTAAACTATTAATATCACCACAACACATATATTTATCATCAAACTATTATTATACCTATGTTGCATGATTAATGTAAGTAAAGTAAGTGTATGTATCGGATGTCGAATGACAATGGAAGTGTTAGCACCCCAGTTATGGAGATCATATGCAATTTCCATTCCCGAGTTACCACACCTAACAACTAAAACATCTTTTAATTTATATTTTGAACCAGATTTGTAGTTCTTGGAATGTACCACCTCTCCTTCAAATTTCCCTAATCCAGGCACATTAGGAATAAAACCTTCACTATTTTCACCTGAGGCAATCACAAGAAACATTTCCCCAAAAACTTCTAATGTACCTTCAAAGGTGTTTTGGGCTTCAACGATCCATTTGGTCATAATTATACTCAGCGGACTCAACATCACAATAATAACGAGGTTTTATACCAAAATGATCGACATATTTATCTATGTATTAGAGGAATTGATCTTTGGTTGGGTATGTTGGTCCTGATGATGGATGAGGCATGAGAGGTAAGGAGCAAAGTTCACTAGCTAAATGAAGGTTTAAACGATCATAAGCATTTTTCCGACAAAGAGAAGCATTACAATCTTCTTTTTCAAGAATAATATGAGACATTGAGTTTTGTGTGAGTAAAGCTGAGATGGCTAGGCCAGAAGGACCACCGCCAACAATTACAACTGTGATTTCTAGCATATTGATCTGGTTTATGTTTTGACACATTTTGCATTCGCATTCGCATACTGCATGCATTGCATTTTCTCAGTCAGATTGATTTTATCGGGACTGCAGCCCCTGGCGTTTCAGGCAGTTCAGGCCGGTTTGAATAAGTGTATTTTGAGAATTGGTGCTTGTCCCCTGTGTTTTTAGGCCATCTCGGTGCCCGAGTTTCGCTATGGTTGCGCAATTATTCTCTAATCGATTTAATCGGCTTCCTGGCATTTTTAGGATTTTTTCTTTTATTTTCTAGATTTTTAATGGATTTTAATAGTTTCTTTAATAGTTACTTGAGTTTGATAGGTTAATATGTTGTTTAATAGAATTTAATAGATTTTTTATATATAGATTTTTTTTAATAGAAGTAAATAGAGTTTTTTAGATTTTTAAATAGATATTCTATTTTTTTTAATAGTTTTAATGAATTTTTAGCCTATTAGATATTAGTTTTTTTTATCATTAAATAGAATAGTTTAATATAGATTTTAAATAGTCTTTTAGATTTTTTAAATAGTTTTTTATATGGTTTAAAAAAAAAGAGGGTATAATAATATTAGATTTTAGTTTTTTATAGTGTTATAGGTTTTAATTAGAATATTATAGTTTTAATAGAATGTTAATAGATTTTTAATTGGTTAGATTCTTAATATAGATTTAATAGTTAATAGTTTTAAAATAGATTTTTTAGATTTTAGTGTATAGTTTTATTAATAGGTTGTATTAATTAGTCATTAATCATCTTCATTAGATAATCAGTATTTTTTAATTCATTTTCGTTTTTAATTAGCAATTTTAATTAGCATTTTCATTTTTGTTAATTGTCAGTTAATTAGGTTTCATTTTCCATTAATTACGTTTTAATCCAGTTTAGTCCAATTAATGCTAAATTTAGTCCTAGTGGGCCAGATGCCCAATTATAGAAAGCCCAAGTCCAAATTTTGCCACATGTCTTATAAGTAGTAGCGCCACGCGTGTCATCATTTTTGGGTTTCCACTTCACGTTTTTGCTGACAGATCATAATTCCACTATCTTTCTTCTCTCCCACGTGTCCCTTCTCCCTCTCCCCTCAGTGCCACGCGTTCCTCCCTGACTCCACCACCGCCACCCCTCACTGCATGCAACACACGTGGAATCCCACTCAACAACCCTCGCTGTCGGCCTTGCAAACGACCGGAGACGTCGCCGGAGATATTTTTCGCCGCCGCAACTGACTGCCGGAGACTGTTAATCCACCGGAAACTGAAATTTTCCAGAAAATTCATCCAAACATCTTTCAATCTTCTTCATCCATCTCCATCAACCACTCGCCGGAAGACACATCTTCGCCAGAATCTGCAATCTTCATCAACGATTTGCCCAGATCTTCATCTTAGCATCAATCTTCCATCATCATCGTTCATTAACAATCTTGTTCACCCGTGTTTTTCCAGAAGAAACTGCAAACCTCAAGAATATCAACGAAGCAGATTCAGTGTTCGTTCATTTTTTCAGAAGTACGTTCATCTTCATCAAGATCCGTCACCGATCCTCATCAATTTCTCCCGATCTCTCATCAATTCTCCCCGTGTGTCCATCAACGTGCTACGAGTTGCAACGATTCATCTAAATCTTCATCAGCATTACAAGAATCTTTCATCAAGTTCATCATCGTCCTTCAAGCTCCTGCGTACATCTCCAAAAACAAATCTTCAAGAAGTTCTTCCAGAGAACTCATCACATTCGTCGCATCTCCAGGTTCTTTTTTCGCTCTGAACTTGTTAATCTTCGTAGTTTGTTTGTTAGCTGAAGAGCTAGGGTAGAGCGAGCGTTAGTTTATGAAACGAAGTTAGGTTAGGGAAGTCACTCTGAACTGAGATATTGAAGTGGTGGTTCGTGATAGCGATTGAATTTTGTGAAGCATTTAGGTGAGGTTGATGAACAAGTTTGTGAGGGTGAGGAATTTGAGCAAGGTTTGAGATTTCCAGAGAGAGAGGTTTGAGAGAACGCATTTGCGGCGCTAGGGTCTCAATGGAGGGAGTAGTGAACAGTGTGAGGGAAAATTAGGAGAGCTAAGGGTTTTGTTTACTGATGGTAGATGATAGTGGATTCGGGCTTTAGGCCCAACGTACCTCTTACTGAGCATATCCCTATTTTCCTCATCACACACCCTCCCCTTGTGCAAATTATAGATGGCGGGCCGGGCCTAACATTGTTTTTGTTTTACTGGATATACTCCCTTTTCGCCCGTTACGCCCCCATTTCTGTGTGTATTTGGCCTATCCTGGGCTGGGCCTTGTTATCTCTTGCTGAGTATCTCTGTAGATTATTAATACCCCCCCTGCACTTATTTTGCTTAATATTTTGTGTGTCTTTTTTTAAAATTGCAATTTCTGTTTTAGATATAGTTTAAATGTGTTAGATTTTTTTAAGATAGGATTAATGATAGTTTAATTTCTTATAGTTTAATATAGTAAAAAATATTATAATATTAGTTAGAATGTTTTAGAATATTAATAGGTTAATTGTTTTAGGATTTTCCTTTAGGTTAGTGTGATAAAAAAAAACATTAGAATAAAAATGTAGTTAAAAAAATATTAGTATGTAGTTTAGAATATATTTGTTTTTAGGAACTTTGTAATATTTTAGGATATTCATAGGGATATTTCATTAAGATTTTAGGATTTCTTAGCATAAAAACTTAGATGTTTTTAGAATGTACTTAATTTAGTATAGTTTTTTTTAGGACTTAATATACATTGTGCATAGAAAATTATAGAGTAGAATTAATTAGTTATAGTTTATAATATAGTTGGGGTACTTAGTATTTGATTTAGGTTTTAGGGAATATATGGGATATGGGGTATAGGTTAGGTTCCCTTAGAAATTTAATTAGGATTTTATAGTGAGTTTTACTATTTTAGTTGATTTTTGCAATTTGGTTGATATTGGTGTGTTTCCCAATTGGGGTGTTGTTTTGTTTGTGGGGGTTTTGGTCATTTCAATTGGGCGTTGGGGCTTGAGTTTTTCTTGTTGAGGCTTATGAAGACCTTGGATGATGATTTAAGACAAGGGATATAACTTGGTGCTTGAAGATTCCTCTCCTGGAGGATGGTTTGTGAAGACTTAGGAGATAGGAAAAATAGGGAGAGCCTTAGATTAGAATGATTTCTTCTTACAAATATAGAAAGCCTCTTGTGCTTCTATTCCTCCCTATGACATAAAGTCCTTCTAAGGTATTCACATCCCTCCTTTGGAGGGATAAGTGGCTTATTTTAGAAGTAGAACTTTGAGGGAACCTTTCCCTTATAATGTTAAACACTTTTAGGCTTCCTTTGGTTGTCAATAAGCTGTTTAGCATTTCAACTTAATCTGTTAAGTGATTCTCTCCTGTGATTGCATTGAAGACATAAATCCATTGAGGAATGAAGTTCATTGAAGATTGATAAAGATAAAGCCTGTACCTGTCAAAGATAGTTATCTGTTGAAGTTAGGGTCCTGCTGCTTTTTGAAGCTGTGTACTTGTTGGGGTTCAGTGTTTGCTAGAGCTTGGAGACTTTTGGAGACAGGAGCTTATCTAAAGCTTGGGGATCATTGAAGGGTGAAGATAGGATCTCGCTTGAAGTTGTTACTGTCAACTGTTTACTGTCAATCAACTGTAGCTGTCAGAGCTGGTGCTGTTTAAGCTGTAGATGTAGGAGCTGGTATTGCTGTCAGAGCTGGTGTTGGGTTTTATTTCCTTTTCTGTATTGTTTGTTGGCTTGTTCAGCTTGCCCCTTAGGTTTGAAGTGAAGCTGTTTCACTTTGCCTATTGTTTTCCCAGGTTCGAGGTTGAGTGGGACTCCCTTGCCTCGCTTGTATTGCTGCATTCATGCATTTTTACTGGTTTACTGTATATATGTTGTTTCTTTCCCGTTTATCCCCTAGGATCTCTGTTTTTCTCTGTGCAAGAGAGAAATATGACAAACATTAGGTGTTAACTCATGCATGATAACATTAGGGTAGTTTTGATTCCCATTTTCAACTACAGGTTTTTAGAGCGTCGTTTCTCTTCTTATCTCAAAATCATTCAAAACACAGTAATAAGGTTAATCGATGTCGTACGCTACGAGCCTTAAGCCATTTGAGAAAGGGTTGCTGGAGAGTTTCTTTCCAGTAGTCTGGCTGCTTAGTGTGGTACCCTTTGGGTGACACGCGACGTGGTCACTCTCAAGTCATAGTCTCTAGTGCGTCAGAGATTGCAAACATCATAAAAACAGTTCTTGCGTAAAAGACTGAAAACCAATCAAAACGTCATTTTTGTCCGCTTGGACCCGTAATCAGAAGAAAACCTTTTTCAGAAAGATAAAAAACAGTCAGATAAATCTGTGTCTTCCGTGGCCCGAACTACGTTTGCTTTGATCTTTCATGCTGTATGAAAGTACGTAGGCATAGGATGCTGTATCCTAGTGAGCAACCTTCCCCTCCTTTCCCGTAGGTAGGCGAACTACGTTGACTCTGATTTCTCGTTCCAGACGGGAATACGTAGGCATAAAGTGCAATACTTTGCCGAGTCATTTTCTTTTCTTTTTGTCCCTTGACCCTTAGAGTAGATAGAATAACAATCCGTACTAGAAAACAAGCGTGGATCCCGTCGAGTACGACGGACGTGAGGGGTGCTAATACCTTCCCCTTGCGTAACCGACTCCCGAATCTAGGATTTGGTTGCGATGACCATTCCTTTCCCGTCTTTGCATTAGGTTTACTTCGAGCGTTTCCTTTCCCTCCATTGGGATAAATAACGCACGGTGGCGACTCTTCTGTTTAGCCGGCGCCGATTTTCGCAGTAGCGACATAAGGTATCTGAAAGGTACTTCTAATGTGGGTTTGTGTTACAGAAAATCTGATGATTTCAAATTAGTTGGATTCTGTGATGCTGACTATGCTGGAGACAGAGTGGAAAGGAAAAGTACTTCTGGAAGTTGTCAATTTTTAGGAAGAAATCTAATCTCCTGGTACAACAAAAAGCAACCCACAATTGCACTTTCAACCACAGAGGCAGAATATATTGCTGCTGCTGGATGTAGCACGCAAATGCTCTGGATGAAAAGTCAACTAGAAGATTATCAAATTTTTGAAAGTAACATTTCTATCTTTTGTGATAATACTTCTGCTATATGTTTGTCTAAAAACCCTATTTTACACTCTAAGGCAAAACATATAGAAATTAAGCACCAATGGGCAGATATTTTTACACTCTAAGGCAAAACATATAGAAATTAAGGCAAAACATATAGAAATTAACCCTATGTTCAAAAGGGAATAATAAATTTAGCCTTTGTTGATACAGATCATCAATGGGCAGATATTTTTACAAAACCCCTTGTTGAAGATAGATTCAAATTTATTCTGAAAAATATTGGTATGGATGTTTGTCCAGAATGATATTTGTCAGAAGCAAATTTTTACAGATGCAAAAATGCCTAATGTTTTGAAGTATTTCTTCTGATTGCTTATTTATTCTACTTAATATTTTTTTTGAAACTCTGAACTAACAATCCTTAGAAGATTTGAACGTTGGCTAACGTTTCATTTCTCAATAGAATTCAGAACACATGCAAACAAACACGTGTCACACCAAATCTGAAGAGGTGGCGTGTACATTACTGAAGAGACGTTTGAGGTGAAGTTTGAATAATGAAAATCTTGATTTTCCCCTCAAATTGTCAGAAGCAATAAATGTTTGAAATGATTATTATTCTTTTCATTTAATGCTTGTTAAAACGTGTAATTTCTGACTGATGGTATGCCTAAATGTTTTAGTATAAATACTTGACCTATCTTCACTTTCACACTTTTCACAATCTCAGAAAGTTTATGCATTTTCATCTTCTCTTCTCTCTGCATAAAAACCCTAAACCTAAGCGTGTGACAAAGCAATCTTCAATGGCAACTTCATCATCAACAGCTGCTCAATTCCAATCTTCAATGGCTGCAGTTACTTCTGCAAACATGGGTGTTGCTCCTTATTCTCCTCCCAAAAGAACTCTTTTAACCCCTGTTGAAAAGTTGGAGGTTTTGTGTGAATCAATGGTAGAATTTGATTCACTTGCAGAAAATGGCTTTGAATTTCGTTCTATCATTGGTGCTCAAGGATGGGTTAAGTACTTTGATAGACTCTTTGGACCAGTTTATCCCCTTCTTGTGAAAGAATTATGGATCCATGCCTCAGTTTACCCCAAGTTCATCCTATCTTCTGTACTGGGAAAAGAAATCATTATAACAGAAGATCTGATCAGAAAGTTAATTGGATATGAAGAAACAGATGGTGTTTCCCACTTGCCAGCTGGGCGTGTGGATATGGATGAGGTCTATGAAGAAGTGATGACTGTTGGTCAAGCTTCTAATAAATTCAAGGATCTGAAGCCTGACTACAAGATCTGGGCCAAGATCTTCATGGGATGCATCCATCATAGGAAGTCAACAAATTCTCCAGACTATGTCAATAATGAACAACTCTATTTCATGTATTGCCTCAGTCAGAGCACCAAGGTAGATCTTACATATATTCTGTTTATGCATCTGTGGAACCATATAAATGCATCTAGAGAGTATGTGAAAGAAAAAGGATAGAAGATCAGAACCTGGATCCCTTTTGGAAGGTTGATCTCAGATCTTCTAACTGAAAATGGATTGGTCACTGCTCTGTACGCTGCTGGAGTTACAGAGGAATTGGAATTCATAATGGGAAAGCCTCTGAATGCCAAAAGTCTTCAGAGACTCAAAATAGTTGATGAACTCACAACAGCTCCCAAGAAGCTGAATGTGTCTAAACTGAGTAAGAAGAGGATTCCTGTAGATGACTTTCCATTGTTCTTTGCTGAAGAGCCCAGACACATTGTTGTTATGTACATTGATGAATGTAAGAAGGAAGGAAAGCATGTCCCTGCAAATGTAATACAGCTAGCAAGACAACCCCTACCTGATGTAGAAGAAGAAGAAGAAGAAGAAGAAGCACAACTACAGAGGAAGAGGACTCAACCTGAAGCAGAAGCTGCACCTGCTCAGAAGAAGATCAAGATTGCTGAGAAGCCAAAGAAGCTCTTGAAGAGAAAAGAATCTGAAGACACTTCTTCTGTACCAGCCAAGAGGATCAAGATAAAAGATACTAAATCTTCTGTATCTTCTGCAAATACAATTGTTATAAATGACTCTAATATTAAGTCTGTTCCAAAACCACCCTCAACACAAACTACTTCTGTTACTGCTCCAAGTTCTAAGTCACCACAAAAACAAACTTCTATTCCAACACCAACAACAACAAAAATCACTCAAACACCAATAGTCTCTGTACCAAAATCATCTCAACCAAAAATCCAAATCAAACAGTTTGTTCCACAAACACAATCTTCACAGAAACAACCATCAGAACAACAACCTACAGAACAACAACTACAACCTTCTGTACAACAAAAATCCTCTGAACCATCTAAATAAAAGCCATCTGAACAACAAAAAAAACCACAAGAATCTCAACCTAGAAAAAGCCTCTGAAAATCCACCATCAAAATCATCTGAACCCATTGCACCTGTTATTTCTGAACCTACAAAAGTCACTTCTGTTCGAATTTCATCAAAACCAATCAATATTCCATCTGATTCACCTACCTCAGAACAACCAACAAAACCCTCTGAAATTCCTTCAGAACCAACAAACATTTCTGAACCC
Source organism: Lathyrus sativus (assembly GCA_963859935.3). NCBI lineage: Eukaryota > Viridiplantae > Streptophyta > Magnoliopsida > Fabales > Fabaceae > Lathyrus > Lathyrus sativus. The sequence continues at coordinate 35,313,809 of OZ012739.1, read as the reverse complement.
CACATTCCTGAAACAGAAGTTCTTGATGTCACACCCTTAAAAATGGTGTTTCAAGTATCTTCTACTTCCTGCACACCAACCACATCTTCAAACTCCTCTGAATCAGACATCCACCCAGACTTTCTAGTCTCTCCATCTCACAGAGACTCTGAGGTAAACCAACCTGAACCTACTATACCTTCAAAAGCTCTCATTCCAGATCCTACTCCCACACCTGCACCATCATCTGACATATTAATCCCAAATTCAAACCCAAGATCATCTATATCTTGTGCCCAAGTATCATCTCTATTTCATAATCTGGCTTATGGTTTCAAACTGAAAGACTTTTATGACAGAGTTGAACCATCTGACCCTATCTGTTGCACCCCAAAATTTGCCCAACCTTTTCTAACCTAGGTTTATGTTTCAATTGCATAATCATTTGCATTGTCATCATGTACATAGTGTATTCATCTGCATTGCATAGCATGAGCAAGCTATCTTAATCAGGGGATCAAGTGCTATTCTTATCTCAAGAGGCATATCCAAGGGTTTCATTCATATTCAAGACTACTCAGGCCATCAGGGAAGAATTTGAGCTTTGAAGAGCTGACAGGTTGATCAATGAGTTCTCTCCTATCTTGAGGTTGGTTGGGGATCATAAGAGGAAGTATGATCTATGAGACAAGAGCATGAGGTGTGTATGGATGTTGTGAAGAGTCTAGATGATCATTTTGAAGAGTAACCAAGTCATTGGAATGATTGCAAGAGCCTCAGTTGAAGTCAGTCAACTAGGGTCAACACTAGGTCAACCCTAGGTCAAAGAAGTGTTTTGAAAGGCATCAAGGGCTATTGGAGAGATGTGGGGTTCACCATTTGACATGCAGATAAGGATATGGTGTTGTGCCAATAAGAAATCAAGAGGAATCAAGAAGAAGAGGAGTTTCTAAATTAGAGTTTCTGTGTAAAATCCCCTGATTTAGGTCAAACTTCAAAGTAGTGTAACTCAAGATGCAAGCTTCATATGAATTTCTGGCCCACATGAAACATGTAGAGTATCTTCATAGCTTTAATTTGAGTGGTGGAAGTCATCCATATGATTTATAGAACTCAAGTTACAGCTCTTGCAAGTTACAGGTCATCTGAGGTATCTGAAATTTTGTCTGTGAAAGTTACTTGTCTTCCAAGCAACTTTTACCCTTCAAGGAGATTTCAAATGGATTTCTGGTAAACATAAGAGTTGTTCCTCATTGTCTTAGCTTTCTATAAAGGTATGGTATGCCTTCATATGATTTGTGGAACTCTACTTATGGTCTTGTAAAGCAAAGGGTATTTTGGTCATCTGAGAATTACAGGTCATTCTTAGCCTATGCCTAAAACTCATACAAGGAAGCTTCAAATGAAAAACTTCACAACATCAAAGTTGCTCAAAATGTCATTTTAAGTCTATAAAAGAGGTCATGGAAGTTTGGAAATGCATAGAACAAGACTTGATAAAAGTTGGTGGAAAATGACTTAAAAAGGCATATAACTTGAAAAAGTTCAAGTTGGAAAATGGTTTGAGAGATCTACAAATCCAAAATGGGTCATCCAATATACCAAATTGAATCCAAACATCATTTTAAAGACATTGGTTCAGCCACTTTTTTGAGTTAGGGTTTGAATTTTGGACTTGCTTTGTAAAGTTCTTTCTTGCATAATAAGGTAACCTTGCAAAGCTCAACATAATGAAGGGATCAACTTGTTTTTTCACACATACCATTTCAATATATCATGAAAGGAGATTTTACCACAAGGTTAGAAGGGTGTATGCATGAGATGGGAGATATTCAACATGTCATCAAATGAGAATTTCCATGAATTTCCACCACATTCTAGAATCATCCTAGAGGGATCCAGAAACTTCTAGATCTGTCCATCATCCTCTATATATTGAATGTGGATCATTGGTGCAAGGGGTTGGTGAAAAGAGAAAGAGAAGAGGGAGGATTCCATTGTTGCTTCCATTGTAAGAAAGTGTGAAAATCTATATTCTACCCCAATTCTGTTCATCTTTCTTCTTCATCCACAATCTATTGAATCTATTGAGTGGATACAAGCAAGTTCAGAGGTACATCAATGGAGGATTGAAGCTCTAAGGTTGAAATTGCAAAGATCCATATCAGATTCGAATCTCACAATCCAGGCACTTTTCTTCCAACTTTTTGCAAACAGAAGCCATAGCATCATCTAAGGACCATTGGTGAGGGAGTGCAAGTGCTGATTCAAGCTATTTCCCATCTGTTCCAACAAGAATTGCAGGTTGGTAATTTCTCTTATATCTCCCTAATTAGGTGTTGTTAGGTTAGATTGTTAGTGTAAGAATGTTAGGTTAGGTTAGATGACTAGTTTCAGAAAGATTGAGAAGGTTCTATGAGGTTTAATGGCAGGATGTTGAAACTTTGATGATCAAGAAATCTTAGTTTAGGGGATGTTAATCATAGTGTATTAGTTCAGAATAATCAGTGCAATATGGAGAGCACATTAGTACAAGAATTTGCAAGGTTTATGAAGGTCCATCACTGAGTGCAGTTGGTATGCCATGAGCTTACACCTATCGGGTTTCATTCTAGGGTTAGTTTCAATCCAAACTAAAGGCACCATCGTGTTTATGGGAAAGAATAGAGCAATTTTGCTCTTTATAGTGTAGGGTTTCATGGCCTATTGAGGGAGAACGATGGACTTGAAAGTGCTTGCATGAAGCTGAGGAAACCTGCAAACCCTAGGTTTTGTGAGGAAGACGACGCAATGGCCATTGGATTGTTTCCTATTTTTGACCTTTTCATCTCATCGTGTGGCCCATGTTTAAAGTTGAGAAACGGAGGGAATTGACCAAAGCATCAAACGATGCGTTTCATTAAACGCAATGCTGGGCCTGATCCAATTTATTCTATCCCCACCCCCTTTTGAGAAGCCCAACAAAATGAACTGAGAATTATTGCTAAATGCACCGTGGTTTTAATATTTTTTCTTTTATTTCTTAATTGATTTTCCGAAACTAGCTGGGCTTAACGCTTTTGATATTTGCGCCCCCACTTCATGGCCCATCTGAATAAACAACTAGGCGCATCTGCTTATAACACCCCCTCCCCATTTAATTCATTTTTTGATTTTTTATTTTCTTTTATATTTTCTTTGATCTTTAAAAATCCATAAAAAATTGAAAAAAGCTTCTTTTTAATTGGTTCTTTTTGTGGTATATCAATAATTCTGTTAAGAAAAATATCCAACAATAAAAATGGCATTTTATTTTGTTTTGATATTTTTTGTGTATTTTTCTTGTAAATGACTTTTTAATAAGTTTAGTTTAGTACTTAATTTTGTTGATTTTAGTTCTAATAGTTCCCTTTAGATTTAGGACTCATTCTTTTTAGGGTGATTAGCTTAGGACTTCAACTTGTATATAGGATTTAATTCACAATTTTAGGATTAATTTTTAGGTGATTTGATTAGGTGAGATTAGAGTGGTTAAAATTAGGGTTTTAAGTGAGCATAGGTGAGATAGATCATTTCTTTTAGGAATTTTGATTTGATTTTTGGGGTATGGGACTATATGGGTTATGGGTAGGTAATAGATCCCTTAGAAAATATTAGGATTCCCCTACTGCTATTAGTATATTGCTTATATTTGATTGACTGTGTGGTGTGCCCTCTTTAGGGTTACTTTTTGTCTATGTGGGGTATTGGGTTTGTTTGGGACTTGGGGTTTGAGCTGAAGACTGTGTTGATGAGGCCCATTTGAATATTAGAGAATGAAGACCAACTTCCAGAGTTGATGAGGAGTATCTCTTGCTGGCAGCTGTTGAAGTTTCTAGGATCTAGGAGTTAGGCAGAGCTCTAGAGTAGAAAACTTGATTCACAAACATGGAAGGTCTTGACTGCCTCCATCCTTCTCTGTGATGCAGAGTCTCTCTAAGACACTCACCCCCTTTCTTTGGAAGGCTTGGTGATAGTGTCTAAGGGATAGAACTCTTGAGAGAAATATTCTTTGTGTTGATAGCAGTCTGTTTGCCACCCTTGGTGGTCAACTAATTGCTTAACACCCAGTTCATTCTTGTGATTGACTCCTCAGCTTGGAGGTTAAGACTTGAAGAAAAGCCATTGGGAGATTGAATATTAAAGACTGATGCTTGCTTGGAGCCTGAAGATAGTTGCTGATGCTGATGAAGACTGTTGTGCTGTTTAGTTTTAGCTGTTTTAATTTTGATGTATTGTGTGAATTTCCCAGACTGTATTGTTTGCTGTTTACCCTGTTAGGTTGAAAGTGAATTCTGTTCACTTTTGCCTATTGTTTTCTAGGTTCGAGGTTGAGTGGGAGTCCCTTGCCTCGCTTGTATTGTTGCATCCATGCATTTTACTACTTTATTGTATATATCTGCTGTTTCTGTTTCCGTCTATTCCCTTAGGATCTCTGTTTCTCTTTGCGCCAGAGAGGAGCATGATAGACATTAGGTGTTAACCCATGCATGATAACATTAGGGTAGATTTTATTCCCTTTTTCAACCCTAGGATTTGTAGAGTGTCATCTCTTCTTTCTTCAAAACAACAGAAAAACATTAATAAAGGTTATAACAGAGATCAATTCATTTCTTCCGTCAAAAGATTTGAACAAACATCAACCTTTTTGCAATAAGAAAACCCTTGTTTAAGGTGAGATTTTTCATAAAAGACACTTGAACAGCTTGTGTCGTGCGTAGCCCGAACTACGTTTGCTCTGATCTTCCATGCTGTGTGGAAGTACGTAGGCATAGGATGCGATATCCTAGCGAGCAACCTTCACCCACCTTCCCCCGTAGTTAGGTGAACTACGTTGACTCTGATTTCTCGTTCCAGACGGGAATACGTAGGCATAAAGTGCGATGCTTTGCCGAGTCACGTTTTCTTTTCTTTTCAGACCTCATCCTTTAGTTTAGATAGAAGTGTAACCCGTACAAACCAAGCAAGCGTGGATCCCATCGAGTACGATGGACGTGAGGGGTGCTAATACCTTCCCCTTGCGTAACTGACTCCCGAACCTAGGTTTTGGTTGCGATGACCATACCTTTCCCCGTTTTTGCGAGGTTTACTTCGAGCGTTTCCTTTCCCTCCGTTGGGATAAATAACGCACGGTGGCGACTCTTCTGTTCAGCCGGCGCCGATTTTCGCAGTAGCGACAGCTGGCGACTCTGCTGGGGATCCAACGTCCCCTGGCTGCTAAGGACTGCGATAGTTCCTTATGCATTTGGGATCCAACGTCCCTTAAGAGAGTCAATCCTAGCGCTTGTTTTCCCGTCGAGGATTTTGTATGGATTTACATTTCTGTATTTACATTTCAGCATTTTATTATCATTATTATTGTTGTATTGTGGGGTGTGATGGGTGTTCATGATTGAGAGATAAGCCGGACCTGGGCTTGAGTGCACTTAGATTTAGAGTAGAGATTAGTGGGCGCGCACGTGCTTTGCATGTCCTAGTGTCCCGCGAAATCTACACTCAGACGAGGTTCTTCTGGTTGGCCTCCTGTCCTGCCCTTTGGGTGGCTCGGGTTGCTGGTTAGTTGGATTGTCGACTCTGGGGACCGATCATTTGGAAGTTGGCTAAGTGAGGCCTCTTCAGGATTTGATGATGCCACTCCTCCTGGGAATCGTATCATCAACCCTGAAAGTCTGTGACTCCGACGACCGCATAGGATGCCATACCTTTGTCAGTTACTAGGACATCCACCTGTGAGAGGGTTTGGGGTTATGCAGGTAACTAGACCTTCAGATACCAGTTATTTCTTGATCAGAGATCCTGGGTATTTATGGATAGTTGTGAGGTCTATCAGAGACCAGTCGGAGTTATGGTTTGGGGTCTATCAGAGACCAGTCAGAGTTACGGCATGAGGTCTATCAGAGACCATTTGGAGTTATGGTATGAGGTCTATCAGAGACCAGTGTTGGAGCTTTGTATTGGGTCTATCTGAGACCAGGGTTTGAGGAATTCTAGAGGGTCTATTTGAGACTTTTGATATGGTTCAGGCTTCTCAGCTATAGCACTTGGTCCCTGTTGCATGTTGCTTGCATTGCATTGTTTGCATAATCATTATCATTGCATCCCATTAACGTGTGTCTGTGCTGCAGGTGCATTTGCATATTCCTCGATTCTAGTGTCTGGACTTCTGAGTATTGATCATGGCGAGTTTGAGGATGACAGTCGCGTACAAGCTACCTATCCCCGATATTACTCCCCTCCTGGGTCTGATTTCTCTTGCAGATGAGGACGTCCGTAGAAGCTTCAGGCAGAGTTACGGACGGTTGTTGAGTTTGGTTTGCAAATCCACTGATGATGAATTGAATGGGCTGTATACGCTGATGCAATTCTATGACCCGACTTTGAGGTGTTTCACATTCGCTGACTTCATTTTGGGGCCTACCATGGAGGAGTATGTAGAGTTCACTGAGCTGCCAGTACAGAATGCAGTCCCTTTTATTCACTCTGCCGCTGAGCCTAAGTTGGAGGATTTAGCTAAGGCCCTGCACATGAATGCTTCTGAGTTGTTGATGACTTCTTGGCGAGGGGTTCCAGGTTTCTCTCTCCAGTTTCTGGTTGGTAAGGCTCAAGAGTACGCCAAGAATGGGTGTTGGGTGGTCTTTAACGCTATTTTGGCTCTATGCATTTATGGGATAGTGTTGTTTCCCAATTTCCCAAACTTCGTGGACATGGATGCATTTCATCTGTTTGCTGCTGGCAACCCGGTACCCACACTGATCGGGGACTTTTACCATTCGATGCACTACAGAAATGAGAACAGAAGAGGCAAGAATGTCTCTTGTTGCGTGCCTTTGCTGTACATGTGGTTTAAGAGCCATCTTCCCCTGAAGGGACCTTTTGTGGATAGTGCAACCACATCTGACTGGCCAGAGCGTATGATGAGGTTATCTTCTGAAGACATTGAGTGGTTCGACCGAGACTTGCTGGGGTCCGAGCTCATTTTCAGTTGTTCTGGGTATCCCAATGTTCCATTGATAGGGAGAAAAGGGTGCATCAACTATAACCCATCTTTGTTTGTCCGCCAGTTTAGATATGCGTTGAAGAGCCCACCTCAGGAGGAAGAAGTACAGGAATCTCTGTACTTCACCGGTGATTTGAATGGAGAGTTACTAGCCAAGCTTCGGCATGCCTGGACGCGTATTAACAGAAGGGGGAAACCACTGTTGGGGAAGAATGATTGTCAGGCTTATGCACCCTACAAAGTTTGGATCCAGGAGAGAGCCAGACAGTTATTGATGCCATTTCCAGCTGCGTCGGTCCCTGTTCATATTCCGGTAGAGGAGCCAACCACTGTTACTATGGAGGTCTACGAGCAAGTTGTGAAAGAAAAGGAAGCCTTGATGAAGATTAATGAAGAGTTAGAGAAGGAGCTAACTCAGATGCGGAGTGAGAAGAATAAGGCCGTACGTTCTTTCCAACAGCAGATCGAGCTAGTAAACAGGCTAGGTGCTGAGTTGACTGAGGAGAAGAGGAAGCGTGAACGTCTGGGTCAAGAGTTCAGAAGCTCTCACGACATGCTAGAGGCCAAAAAGAAAGCACTCAACGCCGCTCACCGAGAAATCTCTTCTTGTAATAAGACATGGAATGCTACGCTAACCAACAACAAGAAGAGGGAAGATAAGTTGAAGCAGCAAATTTCTGACCTCGAAGAGAAGTTAAAGGCTAGCATTAAGAAGCATGAAGAAGAGGTGATGACCAGATACAGTCTCCAAAATGCACTGAACAAGGCCATCGAAGGCAGGAACGAAGCGGTGTCTCAGAAGCGGAAGCTAGAAGATCGCTTCGGAGAAGGGGCATGGGAGGAAACCGCTGGTGACATGCGACGTGTGCTCAAACGAAGAAATCAACTTGTTGAAGGGCTGCTTACCCGACCCAGTCATCCAGAGACCAAGAAGTTAATAGAAGAGTACCGAGCTTACGGGAGTACTTGATCATTTCATGTATTAGCTTGTATGCTTTATTTGCATAGTGCTGACCATCACCAGGATTGTTGGTTGAGGTCATGCCGTCTCATTATACTCTCAGTGATATTGTATTCTTGGATTTCTCTGCAATATACGAGGTTTTCTGTGATTCGGCTCCAATCACCGTATTGCTAGCACTGTCACTGCATTGGCACACTCACACTAGAATCGGGGAATGATAATCCCTAATGCACAGACACACATTGCATTTTGCATACATACTCATATTTGCATTGCAGGTTTGTGATCCGTGTATCTTATCTCCTGCATCTTTAATTCAGGTATTTTCAGGATTGCAGAAAAGCGGGTCCACCGTTACTCTACAAGGATTAACCAGAAGAAGATCATGGACAACGTGCAAAGTGAAATGCAAGAGATGCGTGACAGGATGGCCCTGCTCATGCAAACCATGGAGACTATCGCCAAAGGACAAGAGCAGCTGCAGAATCTGGTTCAACCGATAGTCGCACGGGCTGAAAACAACGGGACACCGCAGGGTGAAAACATTGCTGCTTCTCCCCGAATTGAGAATCGTCAAAGTGCTGACGCTATTCCCGTAACCGGTTTGAATGCTGGAGAAACTGGTCTTGTAGGTGGAGGCGGGAATACCGGTAATGTGAATGCCAATGCAGATACTGCTGGGGTATTTGGGGGTAATGTCAACCAGAGTTTCAATGGGGGTGTTGAGAATGTCGGAATGAACGGTATCAATGGTGACCAGGGCTTCAATGGTGTGAATATGGGGTATGGCAGTATGGCTGGCGCCAAGGCTAGGTTTGGTGGCTATGGTAATCTTGGATATGGAACTGGCGCATACAACACTCAAGAGATGGGTAATCTGAGGTATGACCCCAGGTATGTCCAAACGGGTCCGGGCCATGATGCAGATTATGTTGGATATGATGCAGTACCTCGCTGGGAGGATCGTCAGGAGGATGTGCTCTCTGGTCAGAACGAGGGTTATGAAAGAGCCAGGGATGACAACCAGCGGATGAGATTGCTAGAAGAGAAGGTGAATGGATTGGCTAGCCAGAATGCTCTCGGGCTGGATATGTCAAATATGGGGTTAGTCCCAGGGTTGAGGGTCCCGCTGAAATTCAAAGCACCGTCATTTGATAAGTACAAAGGGGATACATGCCCTAGGGTGCATGTGCGCGCATTTTACAGGCGCATGTCTGCGTATTCTGAGGATGAAAAGATGCTAATGCACTTCTTCCAGGATAGCCTGTCAGGGCCATCGCTGGAGTGGTACATGAGATTGGAGCCTACTCAGATCAGGAGTTGGAAAGAGCTAGCAGAGGCTTTTGTTCGACATTATCAATATAATAGTGATCTCGCCCCTAACCGAGTCCAGTTGCAAAGCATGTCTCAGAAGTCTAGCGAGAGCTTTAAGGAATACGCCCAGAGATGGCGAGATTTGGCTGCTAGGGTACACCCTCCAATGGTGGAGCGCGAAATGATGGATATGTTCATAGGAACTTTCTCTGGAATGTACTATGATCGGTTGCTCAATTTTTCGATGAGTACTTTCTCTGAGTTGATTTTGATGGGGGAGCGCATTGAAAACGGGGTGAAGATTGGTAAAATTCAAGCGGGTGAGTCCAGTTCCGCGGGAGGTAATAAGAAGTCGTTTGGTGGTAAAAGGCAGGGTGACACCAATGCTGTATACAGTGCTCGCCGAAAGAATAAGGGTCAGAACTGGCGTCAGCAGTCGCAAGTTGCAAGTGTAACCATTCTAGGGCCTTCTCAGCAGCAGAGGCAACAACCACCACAGCAGGCTCAGCAGCAGCCTAATAACAATCAGCGCAGACTTCAGAACCCACGACCGAGGAGAGTATTCGAAGTGCCGCCGGTATCATATGCAGAACTCCTTCAAACTTTGTTGAAATTGCAGTTAGTCGAGAAGAGGACTTTAGCACCACCAACTGGCCAGCCGCCAGTCGGATATGATGTTAATGAGCACTGTGACTTCCATTCGGGTGCACCAAGGCACAATATCGAGAATTGCCTAGCTTTCAAGCATAAAGTACAGGATTTGCTTGATAGTACGACTATTAACTTCGGGAAGGAAGGTCCCAACATCACGCAGCAGCCAATGCCTAAGCATGGTGGGGCTGGGGCCAATGCAGTCATGGTAGATGATGAGTTGAACTTGGTTTCAGAAGTGAGCGAGCTGAAAACGCCTTTGAGTTACGTAAAGCAGCGCTTGTTGAAAGGAGGAGTCTATCCCGGATGCAGCGAAGAGTGTGATGACTGTTTGATTCAACCTGAGGGCTGTGAGAAGCTGAAAAGGGGAGTTCAAAGTTTGATTGATGAAGGAATCTTGCAGTTTGACAGGGCTGTGGGGCGAGAAAAGTCTGTTGAGACAGAATCTGAGGAAGAACGTAGGGAGGTTGCTACGATCACCATTCCATTCAAATCAGTGACGATTTCGGCATCATCAAGGCCGACCATTACTATTACCAAGGCTAAGCCTGTCCCTTTTGAAAGCACAAAGGCAGTTCCGTGGTGCTATGGTGCTGAGGTGTATTGTAATGGAGAAAAGATTGACTTGAATGATCCGCCAGCAGGATCCGTAGATAACATAGTAGGAGCAGGTGGTATAACCCGGAGCGGGAGAATTTTCACTTCACCTGAGGTTGAAGCAGAGAGGCTTGCCAGAGGTAAGAGCAAAGTTGTTGAGGGGGAATCTTCGGGGAGTAAAGAGAAAGAGCCGATAACCAAAGATGTGGAAGAATTCATGAGGTTAATCCGCAAAAGTGATTACAAGATTGTAGATCACCTGCAGCAGACCCCGTCAAAGATCTCCATATTATCGCTGCTGTTGTGTTCTGAGGCGCATAGAAATGCCCTGTTGAAGGTACTTGAGACATCCTTCGTGCCGCAAGAGATTTCAGTTAATCAGCTGGAGGGAGTCATGGCACATGTCAACGCTGGACATGGACTGGGATTCACGGATTTTGACTTAACACCTCGAGGGCGTGATCATAATAATGCTTTGCACATCTCTATCGAATGCCGGGGCACTGTTTTATCGCATGTGCTGGTAGACACTGGGTCCTCGTTGAATGTGTTACCAAAGAAAGCCCTGTTGAAATTGGATACCCGGGGGTTGTTATGCACACCTAGTGATTTGGTAGTGAGGGCCTTTGACGGAACCAGGAGGTCGGTATTCGGGTCGATAACGTTACCCATTCAGGTAGGTCCGGAGGTGTTTGATACAGTGTTTTACATCATGGATATCCAGCCCGCATATAGCTGTTTGATCGGGAGACCTTGGATTCATGCCGCTGGGGCAGTGACTTCTAAGCTCCATCAGAAGCTGAAATATATGGTCGAGGGGAGTATTGTGACGGTGTGTGGCGAAGAGGATATCTTAGTCAGTCATTTGTCTTCTTTCAAGTACGTGGAGGTAGATGGAGAGATTCATGAAACGCTGTGTCAAGCGTTCGAGGAGGTAAAGGTTAAAGAAGAAGCTCCAGTGAAGAGTGAAGGGCAAGAAGTGGTTGTCTCCTCATATAAAGAAGCCAAGGCGTTGGTACAAGCAGGAGAGACTCAGAAGTGGGGGCAGGTTCTGGACATTCCGGTGAAGCAAGATAGGTATGGTTTGGGGTACCGCCCATCTCCCTCGCAGAATGCTCCTAAGTACAAGGGACCTGTTGTGTTCACGCCTGGGGGAGTTAGCTTCGAAAGGATCAATGCCGTGTCTGATACGGAGGAAGTGGATAGCGATTGCGACATGGACTCATGGATTCGACCCAGCACGCCGGGGCAAAGCCTATGCAACTGGTCCATCCAGGACGTCATCCAAGTCACCAAACAGTAATGCATTATTTTTTCAATCATTGTATGATCACATGCCTTGCCCGGGGCATCGATGATTTTGTCTTAGGGCCTAGCTGTTTACCTGTATGTTTGCATGATCAATAAATGACGGCGTTTTTTACATTCAAATGTTGTGATCCTTTTCTTTCTGTTTTTTATTTTTCAATAAAATGACAGCGCGGTTATGCATTTTGCTTGTACATCATTTTTGAAGCACTTAACCGTTTCCCTCGCAGGATCCATGAATTTTCAGATGACACCGACCAAAAACTTCCTATGACTCGTTTAGACTTCGAGCATCCGATCTTCCAAGCTGAGGAGGAGATTGTGTAGGATAGTGACTTACCAGAAGAGCTTAGTCGGTTATTGAAGCAAGAGGAGAGAGTCATTTTGCCTCATCAGGAAGAGATTGATATTGTCAACTTGGGGTCTGAAGAATGTGTCAGGAATATCCGTATAGGGGCCGCGTTGCAAGAGGATATCAAGCGAGAGCTTATTGAGATGCTGCGTGAATACAGTGATATATTTGCTTGGTCCTACGAGGACATGCCGGGTTTGGACACTGATATGGTTGTTCATCGTCTGCCGTTGAAGGAAGATTGCCCGCCTGTGAAGCAAAAACTCAGAAGGACTCGTCCTGACATGGCTATGAAGATAAAGGAAGAAGTGCAGAAGCAATGGGATGCTGGATTCCTGGCTGTTACCACTTATCCCACTTGGGTCGCTAATATCGTGCTTGTGCCAAAGAAAGATGGCAAGGTTCAAATGTGTGTTGATTATAGGGATCTAAATAAAGCAAGCCCGAAAGATGATTTCCCGCTGCCGCATATTGACGTGTTAGTTGACAACACGGCTCAGTTTTCGGTATTCTCCTTCATGGATGGATTTTCGGGGTACAACCAGATCAAAATGGCTCCAGAGGATATGGAAAAAACGACCTTTATCACCCCGTGGGGAACCTTCTGCTATAAGGTGATGCCCTTTGGTTTGAAGAATGCTGGGGCAACATATCAGTGGGCTATGACGACGCTTTTTCACGACATGATGCACAGAGAGATTGAGGTGTATGTCGATGACATGATTGCCAAGTCTCAAACAGAGGAAGAACATCTGGTTAATCTGTTGAAGTTATTCAAGAGGCTGAGGAAGTTCAGGCTGAGGCTGAATCCTAACAAATGTACCTTCGGAGTGAGATCCGGGAAGCTACTGGAGTTCATTGTAAGCAAGAAAGGAATCGAGGTCGATCCTACAAAAATAAAAGCAATGCAAGAAATGCCAGCACCGAGAACCGAAAAAGAAGTCCGTGGATTCTTAGGGGGGTTGAATTACATTGCTAGGTTCATCTCTCATCTAACGACCACGTGTGAACCATTATTCAAGCTGTTAAAGAAAGATCAAGCGGTGGTCTGGAACGACAATTGCCAAAGGGCATTTGAAAAGATAAAAGAATACTTGCAGGAACCTCCGGTGTTGATACCCCCAGTAGCGGGACGACCACTGATTATGTATCTGACGGTTCTGGAGAACAGTATGGGTTGTGTTCTCGGTCAATATGACGAGACAAGGCGGAAAGAGCATGCAATTTACTACTTGAGTAAAAAGTTCACGGACTGTGAATCCCGATACTCTATGCTCAAAAAGACGTGTTGTGCATTGGCGTGGGCTGCCAAACGTCTAAGACAGTACATGCTGAACCATACAACCATGCTGATATCAAAGATGGATCCGATCAAATATGTGTTTGAAAAGCAAGCGCTCTCTGGAAGGATTGCTAGATGGCAGATGGTATTGACAGAATACGATATCCAGTATGTTTCCCGGAAGGCCATTAAGGGAAGTGTTCTATCCGAATATCTTGCCGAACAACCAATTGAGGATTATCAGCCTATGAAGTTTGAGTTTCCTGATGAGGACATAATGTACTTGAAGGCTAAAGATTGTGATGAGCCGTTGCCTGGTGAGGGTCCTGAGCGGAGTTCCCAGTGGCAATTGATTTTTGATGGGGCTGTCAATTCGTACGGTAGCGGGATCGGGGCAATCATTACAACTCCCCACGGGTCGCACATCCCGTTCACGGCCAGATTGACTTTTTCAGTGACGAATAATGAAGCCGAGTATGAAGCTTGCATTATGGGGTTAGAGGAGGCTATCGATATGGGGATTAAGAATCTGGATGTATATGGGGATTCAGCATTGGTTGTGAATCAGATTAAGGGAGAGTGGGAGACGCGCCAACCTAATCTGGTGCCGTACATGAATTATGCGAGAAGGCTGCTATCTTTCTTTGATAGGGTAGAGTTCCATCATGTACCTCGGGCGAAGAATCAAATGGCGGACGCCCTTGCAACGTTATCCTCGATGTATAAAGTCAACCACTGGAATGAGGCTCCCAGCATTGTCATCTCCCGCCTTGATAGGTCGGCCTTTGTGTTTGCAATTGATGAAGCATCTGACGGTAAACCTTGGTATTTCGACATACAGAATTTCCTGAAGAATAAGGAATATCCGGCTGGGGCATCCAGTCGTGATCAGAAGACTCTAAGGAGATTAGCAGGCAACTTCTATCTGAATCCCGACGGCGTTTTGTATAGAAGGAACCACGATTTGGTACTCCTCCGGTGTGTAGACGAGAAGGAAGCCAACTTGCTCATGGAAGAGGTCCATGAAGGAACCTTTGGTACACATGCAGGCAGGCATGCTATGACCCGAAAGTTGTTGCGAGCGGGGTATTACTGGTTGACGATGGAAACTGACTGTTTCAAATTTGCCAAGCGGTGTCACAAGTGCCAGATCTATGCTGATAAGATCCATGTGCCGCCCAGTCCACTGAACGTTATGGCATCCCCATGGCCCTTCTCCATGTGGGGAATCGATATGATCGGCAAGATTGAGACTACTGCTTCTAATGGGCATCGCATCGCTTCATTCTGGTTGCGATTGATTACTTCACCAAGTGGGTGGAAGCAGCATCTTACGCCAATGTGACGAAGCAGGTGGTGGCCAGGTTTATCAAGAAGGATATAATTTGCAGATACGGTATTCCTGAGCGAATCATTACTGATAATGGTTCGAACTTGAACAACAAGATGATGAAAGATCTGTGTCGGGATTTCAAAATCGAGCATCATAATTCATCTCCCTACAGACCCAAGATGAATGGCGCTGTTGAAGCGGCCAACAAGAACATAAAGAAAATTGTTCAGAAGATGGTGGTAACGTATAAGGATTGGCATGAGATGCTGCCATTCGCTTTGCACGGTTATCGTACTACAGTGCGTACGTCAACCGGGGCAACACCATTCTCACTAGTATATGGCATGGAGGCTGTCCTGCCATTGGAGGTTGAGATACCGTCTTTGAGGGTTTTGCTTGATGTTAAGCTGGATGAGGCAGAATGGGCGAGAAGTAGATTGAATCAGCTGAGCTTGATAGATGAGAAGAGACTGGCATCCGTTGCACATGGTAGGCTGTATCAGAGCCGGATGAAGAAAGCGTTCGACAAGAAGATTCGACCTCGAAGCTTTCAGACGGGTGATCTTGTGCTGAAGAAGATTCTCCCACCGCAATCGGATCACAGGGGCAAATGGACTCCCAATTACGAAGGTCCATACGTCGTGAGAAAGGTCTTCTCCGGAGGAGCCTTATTGTTATCCACCATGGATGGTGAAGACTTTTCGTCCCCTGTGAACTCGGACGCAGTTAAAAAATACTTTGCTTAAAATTGACCCGCTGGACTGTAAAAAGAGAGTCCAGGCAAAAATGGGGCATCCTGGCGAACCGAAAAACAGAATAAAAAGGTTCGGGCAAAAGTTAGGGATATAACGGAAAAAATGTACACCCGTGAAGTCGAAAACCTACACTGGGCGGCTTCGGCAAAAAGGGGTATCCCGGTGAATCGAAAACCCGCAAAGGGCGATTCACGCAAAAGTTAGGGATTTGAGAAGCAAATGACTGCGGTCCAAGTTTGATTGTTAGCGGTTTGGGAGCATCTGGGGGTCAATTATCCAAAGCAATTTCTTCCGAAGACAGAGATCGGGAAAGCGTCAGAGTCCGACGAGTCATAGGAGGATCGGTTCATGGTGTTCGTCTGTAACACGTTGTCGACATGTATACAAATTTTATTCTGTATATTTGTATACTTCTGCATTTTGTTTATGTGTGACTACCTCTTTTCAGGAGTTGCATCTAATGTACAAATCTTGCCTATTCTCAGGCCGTTATCAATAAAGTGTTGTATTCAGTGTAGTGTGTGATTTTGGTTTTAATTTTTACAGTTTGTTTGTAAAAAGCGCCGATGTTTTTGATAAACTTACATGCGTGTAACCAGGCGGGCCTTGGCCGATGATTGTTAAAACCAGAAATTACCTGAATGGTTGTCGTGGGTGATTACCAAGATGTCTCTTCTTGCATAGATTGCCTTGTGTTTGCTTGTTGACTATTGCAGGTATTCAAAAGCTCGCAAAATTCCCCGCCAGAGTTCATGGCAGGCCGGTACCCTCTCCAGAGGATGAATGTTGTGTCTTCCCCCAGTGAAGTCGCCCCAGGCAAAATCGAATGTTGTCTCCCCAGGAGAGCGGAGATTGTGTTAAAGGAAAAGATCGATGTATCTTCAGCTCCGAATTAGCTTCACTATGCCAAAAAAGACCTTTAGCAGCGCTTTTTTTTGCCTTTAGCAACGCTTAAAAGCGCTGCCTAAAGTGGCGCTGCTAAAGGTAAAGACAACGCTTTTTTTTTGCCTTTAGCAGCGCTTTTTTTTTTGGCCTTTAGCAGCGCTTTTTTCACCCTATAGCAGCGCTTTCATAACCGCTGCCTAATCCCCCTTCATCTCCCCCCTTTAGCAGCGCTTTTTTAAAGCACTTTCTTAGACCCCCCTTTAGCAGCGCTTTTTTAAAGCGCTGTCTTAGACCCCCCTTTAGCAGCGCTTTTTTAAAGCGCTTTCTTAGACCCCCATTTTCCAACCTATAGCAGCGCTTTTTTATGCCTCTTTTTGCCCCTTTAGCAGCACTTTTTTTAAAAGCGCTGTCTATTCTTCACGATTTTGAATTTTTTTTTTAAAAAAATAATCACATTTTTTATATATTTTTCAATAAACCTGCTTATAACAAATACATTCCCTGCTTATAATTCAGGTCTTTAGTTCAACAGTTTGACCTTATATATAACAATTATTTTGGCCTTATTTTTGTGTATTCATCAATTTGCAATATTATACAGAATAACTAAAGTATACATTATAATTCATCACTTTGAAATATTATACACATAAACCTGCTTAAATATATTACAACACAGTTCGATCCTCAGAACAAAATCACATATACAATCAATTCACATATAATTACAAATCTGATAACTTTACAAATAGATACAATATCAAGTGTCACATTAGGAAGAAATAAACTTAACAATCTTTACTTGACTATTGAATTCTGTATGAGACTGCATGGAGTTCACTATCAGCCACAAAATATATTTATTACAAATTATCTAGGATTATGATGTATAAATATTGGTGTGTATCATCATGAAAAATTACCGCATATAAAGTGGAACCAAATTGAAGTAGAGAATTAATCTTCCATGCATTAAGGTCTGGCTCCAAGAATACTGTCACTACGGCTGATTGTAATGTTGAAATGAAACACATCCAAGTTGACAGTGATAAATAATTAGGATGACTTTTGTAAACTGGAACCTGAAAAATATATAAGGGTGAAATGTTATATGTTTATAGAATAATAGTTATATCATAAGTATTAATTATTAAGATTTTAAAAAACAGTCTCTGATGGTACCGATATTGATTTTGTTATTGATTCTGTTAACAGAAACTTAAAGCTTTCATCTAAATCACAAATAGTGTGAAGTTTCTAAAGCAACATAATCTAAAAAATCATTGAATATATGTGCAGTATTTCCCTTATAAAAATTATTAGTAAAAAGAACTCATATAAGGTGTGGCATTTCAGCAAACACCTTGTATACGGCTAGATATAATGAAAGTTAACATAAGTAAATTCATTGTGGCATTTCAACAAACACCTTGTATACAAAACTCAAGCCAATATCAAACGAGTAATTTTTATCAACGGTATCAACAAAAACAAGTCAAAAACTCAGAAAAGAAGTAACACTAACATCATATAATCCAAAAAAATGAAATACTAAGACATTAATCCAGAAAAATGCAAAATGAAAAACTTCAAATACCGTAACAATGGACAAACGGTGGCAAAATGAGGTGACGACGGAATGACCGGAGGAAAGACGACGTACGGAGGCTGTCGGACGGAGGCGCGGACGGAATGCGTCGACGGTGACTGTTCTAATTCTGAATAGGGCAACGTTCGCGAGTGGAAATAAGAAAGAAGAAGACTGTTCTGATTCTGTGAAAATATTGGAATTTTTTAAATTTATGCTACTTAAACCTATAGCAGCGCTTTTTTTGGCATTTAGCAGCGCTTTTAAAAGCGCTGCTATAGGTCTGCCTTAGGACCCCCTTTAGCAGCGCTTTTTTTGGCATTTAGCAGCGCTTTTAGAAGCGCTGCTATAGGTATGCCTTAGGACCCCCTTTAGCAGCGCTTTTAAAAGCGCTGCTATAGGTCTGCCTCAGGACCCCCTTTAGCAGCGCTTTTTTTGGCATTTAGCAGCGCTTTTAGAAGCGCTGCTATAGGTATGCCTTAGGACCCCCTTTAGCAGCGCTTTTTTTGGCATTTAGCAGCGCTTTTAAAAGCGCTGCTATAGGTCTGCCTTATGACCCCCTTTAGCAGCGCTTTTTTAAAAGCGCTTTCGTAGACCCCCCCTTTAGCAACGCTTTTTTAAAGCGCTTTCTTTGACCCCCCCCCCCCCTTTAGCAGCGCTTTTTTAACAAGCGCTGTCTTAGGTATGCTATTTTTTTGTTTTTTTTTTCATGACCCTTTAGCAGCGCTTTTTTAGAAAGCGCTGTCTTTTGTTGCGCTGCTAAAAGTCATTTCTGGCGTAGTGCTTGTCAAGTAGAGCAGAGCCCTCCCCCAGTGAAGGTCGAGATGGATATGATTAACTTCCCAGAGAGTTCTTGTGCAGTGCAAATCAGAATGTGTAGTTCAATCCCCAGCTCAGTGATAGCAGGATGATTTCCCCAGCTCAGTGATAGCAGGAGAGGTTCCCCATAGAGTGTGATCAGGTAGTTGGAGCTGCTGAAAGGAGTTTTCCCGAGCAGGATTGTCCTTGCTTTCCCCAGCAAGTCGTTCTTCCTCGTCAGGAGGATCGTCCTCAGTAGATTTTGGGGTTTTGAGTTTGTGAGCTACTTTCCTAGCAGGATGGTTATCCCCAGCGGAGTTAGTTCATCTTTCCAACAGTTATTTTGTTGGAAGCGTATCGGTAGTATTCCGGTCATCCCCGGCGGATCCAGTGTGTCTTCAGCATTTATTTTGCTGAAGCAACTCTCTGCATAAACATGCATCATAAGCATTTGCATTTTTGGCATTTCCATGCAGTGTGGAAGCATTACGTCATTATCAAACATGCATTTTTGAAACATAAGCCAGGCGGTTACCTCTTCAGTTTCAGACATGTTATTCCTTGCCGATAAGAGAAATCGTGATTCAGGAAGATGTTGTTTTGTGGTCAAAGTACGTAGTGATCGTATTTTGTACCATCTATGGGGTTCATGTTGTAGGACACGCAGTGATCGTGTTGATCTTGGTACGTGTATCTGTGGTCGAATGGCGCAGTGATCGTGTTCGTCCCGGTCTAAGAAGATTGTTTTGTAAGGCACGCAGTGATCGTGTTGGTATCGTTTCGGGGTTCATTGAGCAGGACACGCAGTGATCGTGTTTACCATATCATGTGATGTTGTTGGTCGATATGCGCAGTGATCGTATTCATCCGTTATACAGTGGTTATAGATTGACACGCAGTGATCGTGTTCATCCAGTTTTGTTGGTCGGTATACGCAGTGATCGTATTTGTCCGTTATACACGCAGTGAACGTGTTCATCTGGTTGTTGGTGGTCGAAGTACGCGGTGATCGTATTCGTCTCATGTTTGGAGTTGTGTCACAAGGTACGCAGTGATCGTGTTTCCTCCAGTCAAGAGGGCCGTGACATGAAGCGTGCAGTGATCGCGTTTACCCTATGTACGGTTAAAATATGCAGTGATCGTATTCGTCCAGTTATATGGGTTAGTTGAGACACATAACACGCAGGGATCGTGTTTCCTCCAGTCAAGAGGATCGTGGCTCAGAACGTGCAGTGATCGTGTTCAAACACGCAGTGATCGTGTTCAAGATACGCAGTGATCGTATTCGTATAGCATGCAGTGATCGTGCTTATGGTACCATGGGAACTTGTATTGCGGAGCACGCCGTGATCGTGGCTATCGCGTCAGTTGGTTTTGTTGGTCGGCATACGCAGTAATCGTATTCGTCCTATTACATGGGTTGGCGACACACGCAGTGATCATGTTGACATCATTTTGGGGGGTTTGTCGGTCAATACACGCAGTGATCGTGTTTGTCCTATTGCAGCACACGCAGTGATCGTGTTCATCGTATGGGTAGTCGAAGTACGCAGTGAACGTGTTCGCCTCTTCTATGTGGATTTATTCCGTCTGGCACGCAGTGATCGTGTTCACCTCATCCAGTTGGATTTATGGTCGATGTGATTTTGGTTGTAACGCAACACGCAGTGATCGTGTTTGTCCCATTATGTGATTTTGTTTGCAACGCCAGAATACGCAGTTACAGAGGGTTGTTGTGTCAGGCATGCAGTGATCGTGTTCGTCATGGCATATTCCCCTAGCAGAGTTGCTTGGTCAAGCATTTCTCTTTCTCCCCAGCCGAGTCCTTTCTCAGAGTGCTGTGGGAATGGCATGACACAGATTTTGGGTGGTTACCCACAGTTACCCCAGTAGAGACGTAATCCCCAGCGGGGTGGTCTTCAACGAGATATTTGGTTAAGTTCCTCGTAGTCCCCGGCAGGGTATTCTTCGACAAGTCGCTTGGTTAAGTTACTTGTATTCCCCCAGCTGAGTCTTTCTCAGGATGATGTGGTATCAGTATTAGAATGTGATAATACAGATTTTCGGGTGGTTACCCGCAATTCCCCAACCGAGTTATGTTCTCCGGCAGGGTGTTACTTCAATGGGTTGCTTGGTTAAGTCCCCAATTTCCCCAACAGGTGTTTGACGGCCGTCGTCCGAATTGTCCCCTCAGAGTTGCTTAGTTAAGTTTCTCGTTTCCCTGCAGAGTCGGTTGTTCATTGTCTTCGAGCATTGTCTCGTTTGATTAAGCGTTTGCTCGTTTCTTTAGGATACGAAAGGTTGATCAGTGAAGTCAATATGCTCCCGCTGGTTAGCGTGTGCTTGGTTGATAAGTGAGATCAACAGAGGTTGATAAGTGATATCAACAATTTCTCGTTGTGTGGTGTATGCTCATTTCTTCAAAATGGAGTGGTCTGCGGACAATATCAGATTATTTTACAAAGAAGATTGACAGGTGGATGGTTAGTTGTTGCCGTGACAATAGAAGTCATTTCCCTGAAGGGTTTTCCCCAAGCAGTAGTCGTATTCGCAATTTATTTTTTGCGGTTGGAAAATTTCCGGGTTCTTTCGTATTCAACCGTCTCGTGCCTCGAACGTCTGAAGGCTGCGCGCTTTTCATCCAGTCAGGTCCAAGCCGCTTGAATAGGGGAAGCTGTTGCACCCCAAAATTTGCCCAACCTTTTCTAACCTAGGTTTATGTTTCAATTGCATAATCATTTGCATTGTCATCATGTACATAGTGTATTCATCTGCATTGCATAGCATGAGCAAGCTATCTTAATCAGGGGATCAAGTGCTATTCTTATCTCAAGAGGCATATCCAAGGGTTTCATTCATATTCAAGACTACTCAGGCTATCAGGGAAGAATTTGAGCTTTGAAGAGCTGACAGGTTGATCAGTGAGTTCTCTCCTATCTTGAGGTTGGTTGGGGATCATCATAGGAAGTATGAGCCATGAGACAAGAGCATGAGGTGTGTATGGATGTTGTGAAGAGTCTAGATGATCATTTTGAAGAGTAACCAAGTCATTGGAATGATTGCAAGAGCCTCAGTTGAAGTCAGTCAACTAGGGTCAACACTAGGTCAACCCTAGGTCAAAGAAGTGTTTTGAAAGGAATCAAGGGCTATTGGAGAGATGTGGGGTTCACCATTTGACATGCAGATAAGGATATGGTGTTGTGCCAAGAAGAAATCAAGAGGAATCAAGAAGAACAGGAGTTTCTAAATTAGGGTTTCTGTGTAAAATCCCCTGATTTAGGTCAAACTTCAAAGCAGTGTAACTCAAGATGCAAGCTTCATATGAATTTCTAGTACACATGAAACTTGTAGAGTATCTTCATAGATTTAATTTGAGTGGTGGAAGTCATCCAGATGATTTATAGAACTCAAGTTATAGCTCTTGCAAGTTACAGGTCATCTGAGGTATCTGAAATTTTGTCTGTGAAAGTTACTTGTCTTCCAAGAAACTTTTACCCTTCAATGAGATTTCAAATGGATTTATGGTAAACATAAGAGTTGTTCCTCATTGTCTTAGCTTTCTAGAAAGGTATGGTATGCCTTCATATGATTTGTGGAACTCTACTTATGGTCTTGGCAAGCAAAGGGTATTTTGGTCATCTGAGAATTACAGGTCATTCTTAGCCTATGCCTAAAACTCATACAAGGAAGCTTCAAATGAAAAACTTCACAACATAAAAGTTTCTCAAAATGTCATTTTAAGTCTAGAAAAGAGGTCATGGAAGTTTGGAAATGCATAGAACAAGACTTGATAAAAGTTGGTGGAAAATGACTTAAAAAAGGCATATAACTTGAAAAAGTTCAAGTTGGAAAATGGTTTGAGAGATCTACAAATCCAAAATGGGTCATCCAATATATCAAATTGAATCTAAACATCATTTTAAAGACATTGGTTCATCCACTGTTTTGAGTTAGGGTTTGAATTTTGGACTTGCTTTGTAAAGTTCTTTCTTGCATAATAAGGTAACCTTGCAAAGCTCAACATAATGAAGGGATCAACTTGTTTTTTCACACATACCATTTCAATATCTCATGAAAGGAGATTTTACCACAAGGTTAGAAGGGTGTATGCATGAGATGGGAGATATTCAACATGTCATCAAATGAGAATTTCCATGAATTTCCACCACATTCTAGAATCATCCTAGAGGGATCCAGAAACTTCTAGATCTGTCCATCATCCTCTATATATTGAATGTGGATCATTGGTGCAAGGGGTTGGTGAAAAGAGAAAGAGAAGAGGGAGGATTCCATTGTTGCTTCCATTGTAAGAAAGTGTGAAAATCTATATTCTACCCCAATTCTGTTCATCTTTCTTCTTCATCCCCAATCTATTGAATCTATTGAGTGGATACAAGCAAGTTCAGAGGTACATCAATGGAGGATTGAAGCTCTAAGGTTGAAATTGCAAAGATCCATATCAGATTCGAATCTCACAATCCAGGCACTTTTCTTCCAACTTTTTGCAAACAGAAGCCATAGCATCATCTAAGGACCATTGGTGAGGGAGTGCAAGTGCTGATTCAAGATATTTCCCATCTGTTCCAACAAGAATTGCAGGTTGGTGATTTCTCTTATATCTCCCTAATTAGGTGTTGTTAGGTTAGATTGTTAGTGTAAGAATGTTAGGTTAGGTTAGATGACTAGTTTCAGAAAGATTGAGAAGGTTCTATGAGGTTTAATGGCAGGATGTTGAAACTTTGATGATCAAGAAATCTTAGTTTAGGGGATGTTAATCATAGTGTATTAGTTCAGAATAATCAGTGCAATATGGAGAGCACATTAGTACAAGAATTTGCAAGGTTTATGAAGGTCCATCACTGAGTGCAGTTGGTATGCCATGAGCTTACACCTATCGGGTTTCATTCTAGGGTTAGTTTCAATCCAAACTAAAGGCACCATCGTGTTTATGGGAAAGAATAGAGCAATTTTGCTCTTTATAGTGTAGGGTTTCATGGCCTATTGAGGGAGAACGATGGACTTGAAAGTGCTTGCATGAAGCTGAGGAAACCTGCAAACCCTAGGTTTTGTGAGGAAGACGACGCAATGGCCGTTGGATTGTTTCCTATTTTTGACCTTTTCATCTCATCGTGTGGCCCATGTTTAAAGTTGAGAAACGGAGGGAATTGACCAAAGCATCAAACGATGCGTTTCATTAAACGCAATGCTGGGCCTGATCCAATTTATTCTATCCCCACCCCCTTTTGAGAAGCCCAACAAAATGAACTGAGAATTATTGCTAAATGCACCATGGTTTTAATATTTTTTCTTTTATTTCTTAATTGATTTTCTGAAACTAGCTGGGCTTAACGCTTTTGATATTCGCGCCCCCCACTTCATGGCCCATCTAAATAAACAACTAGGCGCATCTGCTTATAACACCCCCTCCCCATTTAATTCATTTTTTGATTTTTTATTTTCTTTTATATTTTCTTTGATCTTTAAAAATCCATAAAAAATTGAAAAAAGCTTCTTTTTAATTGGTTCTTTTTGTGGTATATCAATAATTCTGTTAAGAAAAATATCCAACAATAAAAATGGCATTTTATTTTGTTTTGATATTTTTTGTGTATTTTTCTTGTAAATGACTTTTTAATAAGTTTAGTTTAGTACTTAATTTTGTTGATTTTAGTTCTAATAGTTCCCTTTAGATTTAGGACTCATTCTTTTTAGGGTGATTAGCTTAGGACTTCAAATTGTATATAGGATTTAATTCACAATTTTAGGATTAATTTTTAGGTGATTTGATTAGGTGAGATTAGAGTGGTTAAAATTAGGGTTTTAAGTGAGCATAGGTGAGATAGATCATTTCTTTTAGGAATTTTGATTTGATTTTTGGGGTATGGGACTATATGGGTTATGGGTAGGTAATAGATCCCTTAGAAAATATTAGGATTCCCCTACTGCTATTAGTATATTGCTTATATTTGATTGACTGTGTGGTGTGCCCTCTTTAGGGTTACTTTTTGTCTGTGTGGGGTATTGGGTTTGTTTGGGACTTGGGGTTTGAGCTGAAGACTGTGTTGATGAGGCCCATTTGAAGATTAGAGAATGAAGACCAACTTCCAGAGTTGATGAGGAGTATCTCTTGCTGGCAGCTATTGAAGTTTCTAGGATCTAGGAGTTAGGCAGAGCTCTAGAGTAGAAAACTTGATTCACAAACATGGAAGGTCTTGACTGCCTCCATCCTTCTCTGTGATGCAGAGTCTCTCTAAGACACTCACCCCCTTCCTTTGGAAGGCTTGGTGATAGTGTCTAATGGATAGAACTCTTGAGAGAAATATTCTTTGTGTTGATAGCAGTCTGTTTGCCACCCTTGGTGGTCAACTAATTGCTTAACACCCAGTTCATTCTTGTGATTGACTCCTCAGCTTGGAGGTTAAGACTTGAAGAAAAGCCATTGGGAGATTGAATATTAAAGACTGATGCTTGCTTGGAGCCTGAAGATAGTTGCTGATGCTGATGAAGACTGCTGTGATGTTTAGTTTTAGTTGTTTTAATTTTGATGTATTGTGTGAATTTCCCGGACTGTATTGTTTGCTGTTTACCCTGTTAGGTTGAAAGTGAATTCTGTTCACTTTTGCCTATTGTTTTCTAGGTTAGAGGTTGAGTGGGACTCCCTTGCCTCGCTTGTATTGTTGCATCCATGCATTTTTCTGCTTTATTGTATATATCTGCTGTTTCTGTTTCCGTCTATTCCCTTAGGATCTCTGTTTCTCTCTGCGCCAGAGAGGAGCATGATAGACATTAGGTGTTAACCCATGCATGATAACATTAGGGTAGATTTTATTCCCTTTTTCAACCCTAGGATTTGTAGAGTGTCATCTCTTCTTTCTTCAAAACAACAGAAAAACATTAATAAAGGTTATAACAGAGATCAATTCATTTCTTCCGTCAAAAGATTTGAACAAACATCAACCTTTTTGCAATAAGAAAACCCTTGTTTAAGGTGAGATTTTTCATAAAAGACACTTGAATAGCTTGTGTCGTGCGTAGCCCGAACTACGTTTGCTCTGATCTTCCATGCTGTGTAGAAGTACGTAGGCATAGGATGCGATATCCTAGCGAGCAACCTTCACCCACCTTCCCCCGTAGTTAGGCGAACTACGTTGACTCTGATTTCTCGTTCCAGACGGGAATACGTAGGCATAAAGTGCGATGCTTTGCCGAGTCACGTTTTCTTTTCTTTTCAGACCTCATCCTTTAGTTTAGATAGAAGTGTAACCCGTACAAACCAAGCAAGCGTGGATCCCATCGAGTACGATGGACGTGAGGGGTGCTAATACCTTCCCCTTGCGTAACCGACTCCCGAACCTAGGTTTTGGTTGCGATGACCATACCTTTCCCCGTTTTTGCGAGGTTTACTTCGAGCGTTTCCTTTCCCTCCGTTGGGATAAATAACGCACGGTGGCGACTCTTCTGTTCAGCCGGCGCCGATTTTCGCAGTAGCGACACTATCAACCCTCTAAAACCAAAACTCACCATAACCCTTCCCTTTGTGATTCTTGACTATATAAAATCTATGTCAGATGTAGGATCCTTAGCAATCATATCCTATTCTGCAAAATCTGATAAAGTTGTTGCTTCAGCTCTACCAATTACATCTGATACCAATGTTGCATCTGATGAACCACCCAAATCTGCCTTCCAAACCTACTCAAATAAACCTTTTGATATAGTTACCCTTCACACCAGAGCAAAACCTCATTTGCTAAATGCCTTAATCAGATCCAAAGAAAAAGCTCCTGAAATACCTTTCATTCCATACTATCCTCCTCCTCTGATCTCCATCCAAAAATCAATTTTTCCACCAACTCCCCAACCAAAACCTGTAACTCTGGAGACTCTGTTACATCCAAAGCCCATACTTAATATTAATCCTTTATTTCAATCATTTTTGCAAGAAATACAGTTGTATTTAGGTACTGTACAGAAGAAATGCTCAGCAACAATGGATGCCAAAGAAACTGACATCATCTGGAATGGATTCATCAACAGATTCAACTCTGTGGCCTCAAATCTGAAGAACATTTATTCTGATGATGTGAAGCTCAGATTTGCTGAGGTTACAAGGACTCTATTCTGGACTGTCAAGAAATCTGAACCTCTGCTTCTTACAGATGCTCATCCACCTTCAGCAGAATCTACTGACATTGCATCTGAGGAAAATCCATTGGCTATGACTCTGGTAGACCCTCCTTCTAACTCCACTGCTCCAGACTCTACAGAACCAATGGAAATTGACTATGTTCAAGCTCCAGAACCTAATCATACTTCTTCATCTGAGATAAAGAAAGAACATCCAGATTTTGAAGATAAGATTGCTGCTCTGGAAGCTGGCCAGTCAGAGATCAAGTCCTGGATGGAAAAACAGGATAAGAAGTCTGAGGATATGACAGAATGGATGTCAAAGCAATATCAAAAGAATGAAACTATGGCTAAGTGGATGTCCAAGCAAGAGCAATCATCCTCTGAGATTACAGATCTATTGAAGATGCTTTTGTCCAAACACTCTTAGATTTTCATTTTTTTTCATTCTAATGTTTTTGCATCTGATGTTTGCCTATGTACTTTATTGATATATCTTCTGATGCATGTACTCTTGATCTTTTGAATGAATCAAAGTTTTTCTCCACTGAATCATCTTATTTACTGTTTCCTTTTATTTGTCCTTTTAAAGTTTTACTTTTTGCTTATGACAAAAAAGGGGGAGAAAATACAGATCTGAACTATTTAATATAACTTCACCAGAATGAAACTTCAGACATATTTATTCTATCTAACATTTAATCTGACTATTTCAGAACAATTGATAAGTACATTCTATAAAAGAAACTCTGAGTCTCTCAGATCATTTGACTATTATCAAACTTTGAATCTTAAATCTGCAAGACATTCTGACTTTCAAATGTTAAAAGAACAAACAAGATCTATCTCTGAAGATTACTCAAGACAAAAGGGAAGTTACCATTCCTTATCTGTATTTAACTCAGGGGGAGATTCATCATCTCAAGGGGAGTTATAATTCTAATATTTTAAATTAAACAAAATTTCTGATGCTTTTTGTCATCATCAAAAAGGGGGAGATTGTTAGAACACAGATTGGTTCTTAATAATATCTCTTTGTTTTGATGATAACTATTAGGAAATTTTGTATTTAAGAATTATATACTCTAAAATTTGCTTGAGAGTTTTTACTGCAGATAGTAAAGAAATTAACACTCCAGAGGCAAATCAGAATTGAATACAAGAAACTAGCTAGAATCTGTAGTGCCAGATGCATACATTAGAAGAGTCTAATTGCTGCTGACAGAAGATCCTGAGCGTAGCCTCCAGAAGGATCTGAGGCAAGAAGCTCCAGAAGATTCTGAAGCAGAAGCTCCAGAAGAATCTGAAGCAAGCAGAAGCATCTGAAGCAAGTCAGAAGCATCTGAAGCAAGTCAGAAGCATCTGAAGCAAAGAAGAATATTGTATGAAGAGTTTTTCAAAGCATAGTTTCTACAGAAGATTCTGAAAGTACTAAAGCTGCCAGTACTGAAGTTCTGTTTCAAATATGCTCTGATGTTTAACACGCTGAAAGCACACATGCTGCAGAAGACTCTGATACAGCAAAGTTTTGATCATCATTAGAAGACTCTGACCCAATTAGACTCTGATGAACTTGCTGAAAACTGAAGAAGAAATATTCAAAGATTATATCCGTTGGAGTAAATCAAACGTCTCTTTCCTCATTTATGCTAGACACAAGAACACAGACAAAAAGGATTTTTATGTGCTTTCTTCTTCTAGGAAAGGTCACTTGATGTGAAGACAAAAAGGCTCAGACCTTTTTGGGACACTATTATCAACGTGCAGCTCACCTTGGATCAGCTGCCTATAAAAGCAAGTCTCCACCAAATTCTTCAGTTAGACATTTTGCTGAAAAAGAATTAAAACATTCAAGCTCTCATACTTTCATATTCATTCTTAGAATTAATTGTACTTAAACTTAAGAGAAATATCACTGTTGTGATAAAAGCTTTTTAGAAGCATTCTTACTCTTGTATTAGATTTACATTGATTGTAAAGAATTTCCTTAAGAGGATTCAGTTGGAATCAGTAGCTCTTGAGAAGACTAAGAACAGTTGTTCTTAGGTGTTACTATTGTAATTTGTTTGATTAAATAGCGGATTAAGTCCTTGTTTGAGAAAGGCAAATCACTCTAGGAAGGGTGGACTGGAGTAGTTGAGTTCAACGAACCAGGATAAAAACAATTGTGTTTTAATTCTAAGTTTTAATCTTTCATACTTATTCAATCCCCCTTCTAAGTATTATCTCACCTTCAAAACCCCGGTCAGAGAAGGGTACAGAACACGAGGCCGAAAAGAGTGTTCGACGCATCTCCTTCCACGTATGCAGAACTCCTTTAGACCCTGCTAGGGTTGAACTTGGTTGAAAAGAGGACTTTGGCACCGCCTACAGGGACGGTACTTCCGTATGGGTATGATGCCAACAAACATTGAGAATTCCATTCTGGGGCGGCCGGGCATGATGTAGAAGCTTGTCAGGCATTTAAACACAAAGTTCAGGACTTGTTGGACAGTAAAGCCATCAACTTTGGCCAAGCGGGGCCCAACATTGTACAACAGCCTATGCCTAATCATGGGGCAAATGCCATCTTGACAGAAGAAAGTTTGAATCTAGTGATGGATGTCAATGAGCTGAAGACACCGTTGGGTGAGATTAAGAGCACGTTGTTAAAAGGGGGTGTATTCCCGGGATGTGATGAGTTTTGCTTGGATTGTTGGACCCATCCAGAGGGTTGTAATGAGTTGAAGCAAGGCATCCAGGCTATGATGGATGAAGGTACCTTGCAATTTGATCGAACCGCGGTTGAAAATCCTATAGAGGCGTTGTGTGATGAGCAGAATGATGTTGCGACGGTGACGATTCCGAGGAAAACCATAATGATAACGGCGCCTGCCAGGCGGCCGACGATCACAATTACCAAAGCAAGACCAGTTCCTTTTGAGAGTACTAAAGCAGTGTCGTGGACTTACGGATTGGAAGTATATTGTGACGGTGAGAAAATTGAAGTCAATGGACAACCAGCTGGGGTTGTAGATAATGTTGTCGGAACAGGGGGTATGACCAGAAGCGGAAGAATCTTCACGTCACCCGAGGTAGAGGCAGAAAGATTAGCCAAGGGTAAAGCCAAGGTAACTAAGGGTGGTCCTTCTCAGTCGAACGAAAAGGAAACGTCACTTAAGGATGTGGAGGAGTTTATGAGGCTCATTCGTAAAAGTGATTACAAAATCGTTGAGCACCTCCAACAAACGTCGTCAAAAATTTCCATCCTATCATTGTTGTTATGTTCCGAGGCCCATCGGAATGCTTTGCTGAAGATTCTAGACACGACGTTCGTTCCTCAAGAGGTTTCTGTTAATCAGTTAGAAGGGGTGATGGCGCATGTCAATGCGGGGCACAGTTTGGGCTTCACAGACTTTGATTTGACTCCGAGAGGGAGAGAGCACAATATGGCATTGCATGTGTCAGTAGAATGCCGGGGCACGGTCATGTCCCATGTTTTAGTAGACACTGGATCTTCCCTAAATGTGCTACCGAAGAAAGCCATGATGAAGTTGGATATCAGGGGGATTATCTGCACGCCCAATGATTTAGTGGTGAGGGCGTTCGATGGAACGAGGAGGTCGGTTTTCGGATCAATAACATTACCATTGCAGGTGGGGCCTGAAATATTTGAAACCGAATTCTATATAATGGACATCCAGCCAGCGTATAGTTGCCTTCTGGGGCGCCCATGGATCCATGCTGCCGGGGCAGTCACATCCACGTTGCACCAAAAGCTGAAGTATATGGTTGGGGATAGTGTTGTCACTGTTTGTGGAGAGGAAGATATTCTGGTTAGCCATTTATCTTCGTTCAAATATGTGGAGGTCGACGGAGAAATACACGAGACATCGTGTCAAGCCTTCGAGGGGTTGCGAATTAAAGACAAAGCCCAGGGTTCCAGCAAAATATCAGATGTGGCAGTGTCATCTTACAAAGAGGCTCAGGCTTTAGTGCAGACTGGTGAGACTAAAGGCTGGGGGCAGGTATTGGAGATTCCTGTGAAGAATGACAAGTTTGGACTAGGGTATCGACCTACGTCGTCAGCATCGTCTTCAGGAGCGCCCAGGTTCAAGGGACCAGTCACGATTACGCCAAGCGGGGTGAGCTTCGAGACCGTCAATGCTATTTCCGATGCTGAAGACGGAGATAGCGACTGTGATATGGACACATGGATCAAGCCAAGCGTGCCAGGACAAAGTCTCTGCAATTGGTCTATCCGGGAAATTGTTCCTTTGACAACTAAACAGTAATGATTTGTTTTCTTAATTGTTGAATAATCCTGTGTCCTACCCGGGGCATAGTGATTTTGCTTAGGGCCATTTGGTTATGTACATCGCATTGTTTAATCATGAAATAAAGGCGTTTTTCATATACAAATGTTGTGATCCCTGTTTTTCCTGTTTTTATCTTTTACAATAAAATGGCAACGTGGTTATTCGCTTTGTATACGTTTTGAAGCATTTAACCATTTCCTTTGCAGGATTACTATTTCAGATGACATCTATGAACCGCCTATGACTCACTTCGACTTCGAGCACCCGATATTTCAGGCTGAGGAAGAGATTGTTGAAGATGGCGACGTACCAGAGGAGCTGACCTGGTTATTGAAAAAAGAAGAAAGAATTATTCTGCCTCATCAGGAGGAAATCGAGATTATCAATTTGGGGTCGGAAGAGGTTGTGAGAAATATCCGTATAGGGGCTGCACTGCAAAGCGACACCAAGCAAAGGTTGGTTGAGATGCTCAAGGAGTACAGTGATATTTTTGTTTGGTCGTACGAAGATATGTCTGGGTTGGATACGGATATGGTTGTTCACCGTCTGCCACTGCGAGAGGAATGTCCGCCTATTAAGCAGAAACTCCGAAGAACTAGACCGGATATGGCTGTGAAGATCAAGGAGGAAGTTTAAAAACAGTGGGATGCTGGTTTCCTAGCTGTTACCAAATATCCCTCATGGGTCGCTAATATTGTGCCAGTGCCGAAGAAAGACGGTAAAATGCAAATGTGTGTAGACTACCGTGATTTGAACAAAGCGAGCCCAAAAGATGACTTTCCACTTCCTTACATCGATGTGCTGGTTGATAACACTGCTCAGTTCTCTGTATTCTCTTTCATGGACGGCTTCTCGGGCTATAATCAGATCAAAATGGCGCCAGAAGACATGGAGAAGACTACCTTTATTACTCCTTGGGGAACATTTTGCTACAAAGTGATGCCCTTCGGATTGAAGAACGCTGGGGCATCATATCAACGTGCTATGAGGACTCTCTTTCATGACATGATGCACAAAGAGATCGAGGTTTATGTTGATGATATGATTGCCAAATCCCATACGGAGGAGGAGCATTTGGTTAATCTGCTGAAACTGTTCAAGAGGCTCAGGAAGTTCGGGTTGAGACTGAACCCTAATAAGCGCACCTTCGGGGTGAGATCGGGTAAACTACTGGGGTTTATCGTGAGCAAAAAAGGAATAGAGGTCGATCCTGCAAAAATAAAAGCAATAAAATAAATGTCGACCCTAAAACAGAAAAAGAAGTGCGTGGGTTTTTAGGGAGGTTGAACTATATTACCCGGTTCATATCTCACTTAACTGCGACATGCGAGTCGTTATTCAAGTTGTTGAAAAAGGATCAGGTGTTGACCTGGAATGAAAATTGTCAAAAGGCGTTCGACAAGATAAAAGAGTACTTGCAGGAACCTCCTGTTTTGATACCCCCAGTGGCCGGAAGACCTTTGATTATGTATTTGACGGTTCTTGAGGAAAGTATGGGTTGTGTTCTCGGTCAACACGACGAGACCGGACATAAAGAGCATGTGATCTACTATTTGAGTAAGAAGTTTACTGACTGTGAGTCCAGATACTCAATGCTCGAGAAAACGTGTTGTGCGCTAGCCTGGGCCGCCAAACGTTTGAGGCAATACATGCTAAATCATACAACCATGCTAATTTCAAAGATGGATCCAATCAAATACGTGTTTGAGAAGCAAGCACTCTCCGGAAGGATTGCCCGATGGCAGATGGTGTTAACCGAATACGACATCCAATATGTCTCGCAAAAGGCTATTAAAGGTAGCGTTCTGTCTGAGTACCTCGCGGAGCAGCCTGTTGAGGACTACCAATCGATGAGGTTTGATTTTCCTGACGAGGATATCATGTACCTGAAGATGAAAGATTGTGAAGAGCCGTTGCCGGACGAAGGACCAGAGTTGGGTTCCAAATGGCAGTTGATATTTGATGGAGCTGTAAATTCATATGGTAGCGGAATAGGTGCAATTATTACTACCCCTCAAGGGTCGCACATCCCATTTACTGCCCGATTGACTTTTCCCGTTACCAATAATGAGGCTGAATATGAAGCTTGCATCATGGGTCTGGAAGAAGCTATTGATTTGTGAATCAAACATCTGGATGTGTACGGAGACTCAGCTCTAGTAGTGAATCAGATTAAAGGAGAATGGGAGACACGTCAACCCAATTTGATACCATATATGAACTATGCACGAAGATTGTTGCCTTTCTTTGACAAGGTGGAATTGCATCATGTGTCGCGAGCAGAGAATCAAATGGCTGACGCCCTGACGACATTGTCTTCGATGTATAAAGTTAACTTCTGGAACGAGGCTCCTCAGATTGTTATCTCTCGGCTCGATAGGCCGGCCTTCATATTTGCCATTGACGAGGCTCCCGATGGGCAACCCTGGTACTTTGACATCCAGAATTTCCTGAAAAATAAGGAGTATCCGGCTGGGGCATCCAATTGAGATCAGAAGACTCTCAGGAGATTGGCTGGCAATTTCTATTTGAACCCGGACGGTGTCCTATACAAAAGAAACCACGACTTGGTGTTGCTACGTTGTGTAGACGAGAAAGAGGCGAAGTTTCTCATGGAAGAGATACATGAGGGTACATTTGGTACACATGCTGGTGGGCATGCTATGACGAGAAAACTGCTGCGGGCAGGATACTATTGGCTAACTATGGAAACAAATTGCTTCAAATTTGCGAAGAAGTGTCATAAATGCCAAATTTATGCGGATAAGATCCATGTGCCTCCAAGTCCCCTGAATGTGATGTCATCACCGTGGCCTTTCTCGATGTGGGGAATTTATATGATTGGTAAGATTGAGCCTACGACATCCAATGGACACCGATTCATCTTGGTGGCAATTGATTACTTTACCAAATGGGTGGAGGCAGCATCATATGCCAATGTCACCAAACAAGTGGTCGCCAGATTCATCAAACGAGATATTATCTGCAGATATGGAATCCCTGAGCGGATTATCACCGACAACGGTTCGAATTTGAATAACAAAATGATGAAAGAGCTGTGTCAGAATTTTAAGATTGAATATCACAACTCTTCTCCTTACCGACCCAAGATGAATGGCGATGTTGAAGCGGCCAATAAGAACATAAAGAAGATTGTCTAGAAGATGGTTGTGACGTACAAGGACTGGCACGAGATGCTACCTTTCGCTTTGCACAGTTATCGTACGACGGTACGCACATCAACCGGGGCAACCCCTTTCTCGTTGGTATACGGAATGGAGGCAGTGTTACCATTGGAGGATGAGATTCCTTCCTTGAGGGTTTTACGAGATGTCCAACTTGACGAGGCAGAATGGGTTAAAGATAGACTTGTAATACCCAAATTTTTACCCCTAAGATCCCACATTGCATTTTCATTTTTGCATACACAAACAAGATCATACTTTTTGGTTCTTTCACCCTTGTGTTTCTTATTTACTTTATGTTTGTTTCTGTTTACTAACCTCTAACTAAAATACCAAAAATATTTTTCAATTTTTTTGTTTCTTCTTCTTCTCTGTGTGTTTAGGGTTTTGCAAGGAAATTGATGGCAAAGACATTCGTTCGAGTCTAAATCAGATGAAAGTTTGACCTCATCTTGGTCGAACTATCAAGAGCTTGCTTCAACTATAAGTTACCCGTGGTGGTGGGCTATTTTCTCAGACAATGTGTTTGTTCAAGGTCAAGTTGTCATGTATCAGAATTCATCAAGCTTTCAAGCAGTGTTCTATGAGAAGTTTGGTTAGGATTATCACGATCAGGGTTCATCAGTCTAGAGTTTTGTCTGTACAAGTCAAGTTTGGTGGATGTTCAATAAAGATGTTTGTTTTGGGATGCAAGTCCAAAGTGTTTATTCAAGTGTGCAATTTCCAAGTGATTCTAAAGCATGTTTGGAGATTAATCTTTGGGTTCATTATGACATCAATTTCTTAAGAATTTGTTTTATTCAAGAATTTGATTCAAATTAAATTTGGAAGAGACAAGAGAGGGAATATAAGAGGAGAATTGATGCTGCCAGGCCTTGTCTTTTGCCTCCTTGGATTTATCAAGAGATTAGGGATATGTTGAATAAACAAGGTTATGCTTGTGCTCAGGTTGTTAATTTTGGTAACCTTAATACACGTGAGGTGGTGTGTGAGGTTGTTGAAGGGGATATTACAAACTTGTCTATTCGGTATTTGGATAAACTTGGTAATGTTGTTGAAGGGAACACGGAAGGATTTGTTGTTTCAAGAGAACTTCCAAAACAGCTTCAATCGGGTCATACTTTTAACATTGAAGCTGAGAAACAAGCTTTGAGGAACATAAATTCCCTGGCTTTGTTTTCCAACATTGAGGTGAATCCGCGGCCTGATGAGAAGAATGAGGGAAGCATAATAGTTGAAATTAAGCTCAAAGAGTTGGAGCAGAAATCAGCTGAAGTAGTACTGAGTGGAGTATTGTACCAGGACGAGTTCGGTTGGGAAAATAAGCATTTTGGCCTCAATGTTCTTGTCTCCAAGGAAGTACTAGATGGAAATGTAGAATCTCTTGAATCTTACAAGACTTCAGCAGAGAGTTTCCTCTGCACACTGATACCCAAAACATCAAGTTCGCATATTGAGTACACTCCTGGTGGACTCATATACAGACCAGGTGTGAAGCATTTTCAACATACCCTCGCACTTATGATCTACTCCATGCATGGACTATATTTTCTGATATCATTGAGAAAGAATGCAGTGTCAAGGATTTATTGATTGAGATGGATAGAATACTGAGGCCAAAAGGTTTCAAAATTATTCGTGATAAGCAATCAGTAGTGTTGTCTATAAGGAAGTTCTTGCCAGCATTGCACTCGGATGCAGTGAACAAAATCTAATGTGGAGCAGGATTCAGATCAAGGTGAGGATGATGCAGTGTTAATAATTCAGAAGAAGAAGTGGAAAAGATGTTGCAGGATATTGGGGATATGTGGTTGAGGCTACTACAGGGACTTAAAAAAACTATGTTTGGACCAAAGAGAAGAGGTTTGAAACCATGCGTTGTTATCGTTGCACAATTGCTTAACAGAATCAGTTGGGATTCAACTTCCACATGGCTTGTAGTTACAATGTTTTGATCAAGTGATCTTCACCGTGCTTGATGACTTGCTTGAAATTTCTCAGACACATTCTCAAAAGGACTACAGGAACATGGAAGGAACACTTATTCTTGCCTTGAAAGCTCTTGTCTAAAGTTTTTCTCTTGTTACTCCAAGACCTATCACAATCTACAGACTCCATGCCAAAACTGCACGAGATACTTAAGTTTAAGCGGCGGAAAGTCTTTGCCTCCAAAATATGGCCGTGTAACAAGATCTTCAAGTTATCACCGAGTTTCCGAATTTGCCGTAACTGCTAATCAAACAGAAGATGATGGCAACCTCGAAGCAAGATCTTCTGTTAAAAGAGTTCGTGAACATGATACTGAGACGGTAGAATTGGAAGCACTCATTAAAAGGTTAAGGAATTCAACAAAGTAAAGAAACTGATTTGCTGAAAAATAATAATGGCTTCACTTATGTTTCAGTCGATCAAATTTGTGGAGATCCTTCTGAAGCTCTTCGCCCAGCTTCTAAAGCATTATTACATGAAATTCCATTTGGTAAAGATTCAGTTGCAGTCCAAGAAATATCTTATAATGAGATCATTGCAAAGGGATTTCGGTAGGAGATGTTTCTATTGAGCTATCTAGCGAACAGGCAAAATTCTCTGATGAGCTACCGCAGGCATTACAATATAATTGTGGTAGTCCTGGCTTTGATCCTCCACTTTGTTGTGATGAAGGTAACGCTCTTTTGGAATTGCCCGGTGAAGCCGTGTCTGATGTTGGATATGTTCAGGAAGGTTGTAAAAATGATTCGGATGAGCCTGAATTACATCTTCAAGGAACAAGTCAGATTGATCCAAAGGGTGAAGGCTCAGACTGTGATTGGGATGGTTTAATTCACAACGGTGCGGATATGTTAATTGAAGCAGAAGCTTTTAAGGGTGTAATGCAGAAACCATTGGGATCTTCTATAAGACTTTGTGATTTTTGTCCCTCTTCAGCAATCTGCCAGTAATAATGATCAGAAAATACACATGGTTGATTCAGTTGCTTCTGGTTCTGAACATGAAATTGAAAATCATTGTTCTGAGCTTGTTGTCTCAACAGACACTGACCGCTGCAAGGAGTTGAGTGAGGAACCAAAGACCAAAGTGCTGAAGAAACTTTACAATTTAGAGGAAATGAGACAATGGAGAAACTTCGAAAAGTGTTCGCAACATCGGGTCAATCTTACGGTGACTTAACTTTGGACTTGCATTGCAACCGATTTGGCCCAACAACTTTGTTTCAGATTTGTGAATGCTCTCTGCTATTTGCTCGCCTCAAAGTGCTTAACATTTCTGGAAACCGTCTTACTGATGCCTGTGGATCTTATCTTTCAACAATTAAAAAAAAACTGTACAGCTCTCTGTAGCTTGAATGTAGAGAACTGCTGTATCACATCCAGAACCATCTCTCTGCTTGGCATGTCCTCTCTCATGTTCTCCGATGATTGTTGACTTAAATACCGAAGAAACAACTTTTCTTAAAGTTTCTGTCTCTGAAAAACCTGAACCCAACCCTGCAACTTCTTCTCTTTCTTCTTCCTCTGTTCCCGTACCTTCCGTCGAGCAAGACATGGCTACCAAGTCCACCATGATTCCTGCAACTTCTTGGTTTACGCCTAAGCGGCTACTGGCTATATTTTGTGTGATTAACATGCTGAATTATTTGGACCGTGGAGCTATAGCTAGCAATGGTGTTAATGGGCACCGTGAAACATGCACAGGTGGTACCTGCAAGTCTGGTTCAGGAATACAGGGTGATTTTAACTTGAACAATTTTGAGGATGGTGTTCTATCATCTGCTTTTATGGTTGGACTTCTTCTGGCTTCTCCGATATTTGCATCTCTGTCAAAGAGTGTAAACCCTTTTAGGCTTATTGGAGTTGGGTTGACAGTTTGGACTATTGCAACTCTATGTTGTGGCCTTTCTTTTGATTTCTGGTCCATTATGTTGCACCCTAAAATTTGCCCAACCTTATCCACTTGGTTTATGTTTCAATATCATTAGCATTTGCATATAGAGTCATGTACATAGTCTAATTATCTGCATAGCAAGTCATCCAACAGGGGACCAATCATTATTCTCATCTCTAGAGGCCTATCAAGAGGTTATTATCTTGATTCAATCTCATTCAAGTCATCAGAAAAGAATTTGAAAGTTGGAGAAGTCAGTGGATCAAGCATTGAGGCCATCTCCTATTTGAGTGTGCCTGAGGGTCAACAAGTAAGTTGTGAGCTGTGGGCTGAGCATGGGGAGTATCTAGACATCTTGGAGGACTTAGAAAGTCATTTGGAGAAGGAGACAAGTCATTGAGGTGATCACAAGTATTGCAGTTGAAGACAGTCAACTAGGGTTTCATCTGGGTCAATCCTAGGTCAACTCTAGGTCAATTGATTGATTGAAAGGCATTGAGGTCTATTGGAGAGATGTGGGGTTCATCATTTGACATATAGAGAAGGATATGTTGTTATGCTAAGAAGAAATCAAGAGAAATCAAGGAGAAGAGGAGTTTCTAAATTAGGGTTTTTGTGTAAAATCCCCTAATTTAGGTCAAATTTCCAAGCAAGATAAGTCAAAATGAAAGCTTCAAATGGATCCTTGGCCAACATGAAAATTGTAGAGGATCTCAAGACCTTTAATTTGAGTGGTTTAAGACATCAAGGAGATTTATAGAACTCAAGTTATGGTCCTTGCATGTTACAGGTCATCTGAGGTATCTGAAATTTTGTCTGTGAAAGTGACTTGACTTCCAAGAAATTTTTACCCCTCAAGGAGATTTCAAATGAATTTCTGGTAAACATAAGAATTGTTCCTCATTGTCTTAGCTTTCTAGAATGGTATAGTATGCCTTCATATGATTTGTGGAACTCTACTTATTGTCTTGGTAAGAAAAGGGTATTTTGGTCATCTGAGGATTACAGGTCATTCTTAGCTTATGCCTAAAACTCATACAAGGGAGCCTCAAATGAAAAACTTCCCAACATCAAAGTTGCTCAAAATGCCATTTTAAGTCAATAAAAGAAGTCATGAAAGTTTGGAAATGTATGGGATGAGACTTGACCAAAGTTGGTGAAAAATGACCTAAAAAAGGCATATAAGTTGAAAAAGTTGAAATAAAAAATTGGTTTGAGAGATCTACAAATCCAATATGGGTCACCCAATATACCAAATTGATTCCCAACATCATTTTAGAGACATTGGTTCAGCCACATTTTTGAGTTTAGGCTTAAAAATTGGACTTCCTTTGTAAATTTATTTCTTGCATCATAAGGCAACATGGTAAAACTTAACACAAGGCAAGGAAAAGCTTGGTTTTGCATACATACACTCCTAATATCTCATGAAAGGAGATTTTAACTCAAGTTTACCCAAGGTGCAAGCATGATATGAGATGATTCAAAATACCATCAAATGATAAGTTCATGAAATTTCCACAAGGTTCTAGATCCCTCTAGGACCAATCTAGAAGCTTCTCATTCTGTTAATCATCATCTATATAAGGAAATGAAGCCATTTATGCATTGGTTGGTGATTCTTTGAGCTTGAAAACACTACTTTGATTCCTTCACTCCCATTTGCATTTTCTCTTCAAACCCCATTGAAACTTCATCAATCATCTTAATTTCTGTTATCATCATTATCCACCATCATCATAGAGTAATTGGCAAAGAAAATTGAGAGGAACTCGTGGCTGGTTTGTGTGATCCAAGTTTTCACTCCAACTTGCATGAAGAAGGGGACAAGGTGATTCAAGAAGATTGAGCAACAACCATTGCAAACAGAAGAATCAGCATCCATTGGAGATCAATATTGGAGGTTAACAAGTCTTGGAGTGCACAATTCCACCACTGTTTCATCAACATTGCAAGGTATGCATTTCAATCTATATCTCTTCTTCTAGGTGGTATTAGATGGAATGGTTAGGATATATGTGATAGAGACCATTAGGGGATGATTCATGAGAAGTTTAAGGGTTGTTCTTGAAGGTTGTTTCCATGGCAGTTTCTGGTTAGTGATCAAGAACTCACATGTTAGAGTGCTATGATACTGGAGATTAGGTTTAGGATGATCACCATGAGCAATAGAACGCATTAGTATAAGTTTTATCAAGAATCTTCAGCATACGTATCAGTGAAAATCAGTGGTGCCCTAAACTTATAGCTATCGGGTTTGGCTATTGGAGAAGTTTTAGAAAAATCTAACACCATGGTTGTATAGAGGGTGAGGAAGGGAGTTCTTTTGGTCTTTGGATCGTGTTATTTCATGGAGTGAGTAAGGAGAACGAGGAGGTGGAAATGTCATGCATGAAAGCTGTTTTGGGAGAAAACCCTAGCTGGAGGTTGAAGACAACCTCCCAGCCGTCCGATTGTCCCCAATTGTTGACTCTTTCGTCTAATCACACGGCCAAAATTCAATTCAGAAACGGAGGGAAATTAAAATGTGAAACAATGCGTTTCACTAATTGCATCAGCATGGGCTTAAGTTCAGATGACTATCCCCACCCCCTTTTGGATAGGCCCAATGATTTTAGCATGTTTGTATTGCTATTGGCACCGAAGGTTTAATATTTTTCTGGCATTTTTTCCAATTCATTTTCTGAGCGCGCTGGGCCTAAACCCTTTAATATTCGCACCCCCTGATTTGGCCCACTTGATAAAAACAACTAGAGCGCCACTGCTATTCTCACCTCCTCCTTCTATTTCTTTATATTTCAATTTTTAATTTCTTTTCATTTTCATGCATTTTCAAAAAATCATATCAAATTGAAAAAGCATTATTTTTTAATGATTCTTTTTGCATTAATTTCTTCAAGATGTCTAGAAAATTGTAAAAAGTAAAAATTGCATTTTATTTTTTATTTGATATTTTTCCCCTATTTTCCAAATAAATGCCTATTTTAGGTGTTTCATTTCATACATGAATTTGATAATTTTTGTTCTAATAGTTGCTTTAATATTTTTTGTCCATTCTTTTTAGGTTGATTAGTAGCTTGTACATGCAATTTAGTTCATATTTTTAGGAATTAATTCTAGGTGTTTAGTTTAGGTGAAAACAACATGAACAAAATTAGGGTTTTAAATCAACATTAGGTGAGATAGTTTAATTCTTTTAGGAAATTATCATTTGATTTTTGGGGTATGGACTATAAGGGTTATGGGTATAAGATAGATCCCCTTAGAAATCACTAGGATTCCCCTACTGCTATTAGCATATTACTGTGTTTGATTGATTGGTGTGGTGTGCCCTCTGGGGATTATTGTTTGTCTGTGTGGATATTGGGATTGCTTGGGGATTGGGAGAGCTGAAGACTTGTGATGATGGAGCCATTGGAGATCCAGAGACTGAGGACCAACTTCCAGAGTTGATGAGGAGATTCCTGCTAGCAGCTGTTGAGGAGATTAGGGTTTAGGAGCTAGGCAGAGCTCTAGAGTAGTAAGCTTGATTCTCAAACATGGAAGGTCTTGACTGCCTCCATTCTTCTCTGTGATACAGAGTCTCACTAAGACACTCACCCCCTTCCTTTGTAAGGCTTGGTGCTACTGTCTAAGGGATAGAACTCTTGAGAGAAAATGTCTTATGTGTTAGTAGCAGTTGGTTTGCCACCCTTGGTAGTCAACTAATTGCTTAACACCCCAATTCACTCTTGTGATTGATCCCTCAGCTTGGAGGATGAGACTTGAAGAAAAGCCATTGTAGACTGAAGATTGATGACAAAGACCTTGCTTGAAGGCTGTGGAGATGGAGATTGATGCTTGCTGAAGCTTGAAGTCAGATGTTGTTTCAGAGCTGCTGATGCTGTTTATTTTCCTGTTGTATTTCATGTTTGATGTATTGATTGGTTTTCTGGACTGTATTGTTTGTTGTTTACCCTGTTGGGTTGAAAGTGAAGTCTGTTCACTTTTGCCTATTGTTTTCTAGGTTCGAGGTTGAGTGGGACTCCCTTGCCTCGCTTGTCTTGCTGCATCCATGCATTTTACTGCTTTATTGTATATATGATGTTGTTTCTGTTTCCGCTTATCCCGTAGGATCTCTGTTTCTCTCTGCGCAAGAGAGGAGCATGATAGACATTAGGTCTTAACCCATGCATGATAACATTAGGTTAGTTTGATTCCCTTCGCAACCGTAGGTTAGAGTTCTGTCTCTTCTTTCTCACAACAAACAGAAAAACACAATAAATATTTCAAACACAATAAAAGACACTTCTTCCGTAAAAGAATGTGAACTCATCAAAACGTCATTTTTGTCCGCTTGGACTGCTAATCAGAAAACCCTTTTTAGAAGGAATAAAATCAATCAAGACAGATTTGCGTCGTACGTGGCCCGAACTACGTTTGCTCTGATCTTTCATGCTGTATGAAAGTACGTAGGCATAGGATGCGATATCCTAGCGAGCAACCTTCCCCTCCTTTCCCGTAGGTAGGCGAACTACGTTGACTCTGATTTCTCGTTCCAGACGGGAATACGTAGGCATAAAGTGCGATACTTTTCCGAGTCATTTTCTTTTCTTTTAACCCTTAACCCTATAGAGTAGATAGAAATAACAATCCATACCCGAAAACAAGCGTGGATCCCGTCGAGTACGACGGACGTGAGGGGTGCTAATACCTTCCCCTTGCGTAACCGACTCCCGAATCCAGGTTTTGGTTGCGACGACCATACCTTTCCCGTGTTGTGCGAGGTTTACTCTGAGCGTTTCCTTTCCCTCCCGTGGGATAAATAACGCACGGTGGCGACTCTTCTGTTCAGCCGGCGCCGATTTTCGCAGTAGCGACAGCTGGCGACTCTGCTGGGGATCCAACGTCCCCTAGCTGCTAAGGACTGTGATGGTCCTTATGCATTTGGGATCCAACGTCCCTTAAGAGAGTCAATCCTAACGCTTGTTTTCCCGTCGAGGATTTTGTATGGATTTATATTTCTGACCTTTATTTTCAGCCT
Organism: Lathyrus sativus; assembly: GCA_963859935.3. Taxonomy (NCBI): domain Eukaryota; kingdom Viridiplantae; phylum Streptophyta; class Magnoliopsida; order Fabales; family Fabaceae; genus Lathyrus; species Lathyrus sativus. Next base: position 35,270,473 of record OZ012739.1, on the reverse strand, counting down.
TATATATATTGATTATTATTGCTGTATTGGGGTGTGACGGGTGTTCTGATATTGAGTGAGAAGCCGGACCTGGGCTTGAGTGCACCTAGAATTAGAGTAGAGATTAGTTGGCGCCCGCTTGCTTTGCTTGCCTTGGTGTCCCGCGAAATCTACACTCAGAAGAGGTTCCTCTGGTTGGCCTCCTGCCCCTTCCTTTGGTTGGCGTGGGTTGCTGGTTAGTTGAATTGTCGACTCTGGGGACCGATCATTTGGAAGTTGGCTAAGTGAGGCCTCTTCAGGATTTGATGATGCCACTCCTTCTGGGAATCGTATCATCAACCTTGAAAGTCTGTGACGCCAACGACCGCATAGGATGCCATACCTTTGTCAGTTACTAGGACATCCACCTGTGAGAGGGCTTGGGATTATGCAGGTAACTAGACTTTCAGATACCGGTTATTTCTTGATCAGAGATCCTGGGTATTTATGGAGAGTTATGAGGTCTGTCAGAGACCATTTGGAGATGTGTTATGAGGTCTGTCAGAGACCAGTTGGATAGTTCTGAGGTCTGTCAGAGACCAGTTGGAGATGTGATTTGAGGTCTGCCAGAGACCAGTGGGAGTTATGGTTTGAGGTCTGTCAGAGACCATTGTTGGAGCTTTGTGTTAGGTCTATCTGAGACCAGGGTTTGAGGACTTCTAGAGAGTCTATCTGAGACTTCTTGATATGGTTCAGGCTATTCAGCTACGGCAGTTGGTCCCCGTTGCATGTTACTTGCATTGCATTTGTTTGCATACTCATCATCATTGCATCTCACTAACGTGTGTCTGTGCTGCAGGTGCATTTGCATTTCCCTAGTTCTAGTGTCCGGATTTCCGAGTGTTTGGTCATGGCCAGCTTAAGAAGGACAGTTGCTTACAAATTGCCTACTCCTGATGTTGTTCCCCTGCTCGGGTTGATCTCTCTGGCTGATGAGGATGTTCGTAGGAGCTTCAGAATGAGCTATGGAAGACTATTGAGATTGGTGCGCAAACCCACGGAGATAGAGCTAGATGGGCTGTACGCTTTGATGCAATTCTATGATCCCACATTGAGATGTTTTACGTTTGCTGATTTCATTATGGGGCCTACCATTGAGGAGTATGTGGAGTTTACTGAGTTACCCGTGCAGAACCAGGTTCCATTCATTCATTCTGGCATTAAGCCCAAGCCGGAGGACTTGGCAAAAGCTTTGCATGTGGATGCTTCTGAACTGTTGACTACTGTTTCCCGTGGAGTTCCAGGCTTCTCACTCCAGTTCCTGATCGGTAAAGCTCAGGAGTACGCTAAGAGCGGGTGCTGGATTGCCTTCAATGCCGTGCTGGCTCTGTGCATTTACGGCATAATATTGTTTCCCAATGTACCGGATTTTGTGGACTTCGATGCCTTCTACTTGTTTGCCGCTGGTAATCCTGTACCGACCTTGCTCGGAGATTTCTACCACTCACTGCATTACAAGAATGAGAAGGGAAGAGGAAAGAATGTTCATTTTTGTGTACCATTGCTGGATATGTGGTTTAAAAGCCACCTTCCCATGAAGGGATCTTTTGTGAAGAGTGCAACCACAGCTAGCTGGTCAGAGCGCCTGATGAGGCTATCTTCCGAAGACGTTGAATGGTTTGATAGAGATCTGCTGGGATCCGAGCTTATCTTCAGTTGTTCTGGTTACCCTAATGTGCCGCTGATAGGAAGAAAAGGTTGTATCAACTACAACCCATCATTGTTGGTCCGTCAGTTCGGATATGCGCTGAAGAACCCACCGAAGGAGGAAGAAGTACAGGAATCTCTGTACTTCACCGGAGATTTGAAGGGGGAGTTGTTAGCCAAGTTGCAGCATGCCTGGACGCGTATTAACCGAAGAGGGAAGCCGTTGCTAGGAAAGAATGACTGCCAGGCCTATGCACCTTACAGAGTTTGGATCCAGGAGAGAGCAAGTCAGTTGCGGATGCCATTCCCAGATGTACCAATCCTTGTTCCTATTCCGGTAGCAGAGCCAACCACTGTTTCTCGGGAAGCCTACGAGCAAGTTGTGAAAGAAAAAGAAGCCTTGATGAAGATCAACAAAGGGTTAGAGCAGGAGCTAGCCCAGATACGCAGTGAGAAAAACAAGGCCGTGTATGCTTTCCAACAGCAGATTGAGCTAATGAACAGGTTAGGGGCTGAGTTGACTGAGGAGAGGAAGAAGCGCGAACGTCTGGGGCAAGAGTTCAGAAGCTCCCATGACATGCTTGAATCCAAGAAGAAAGCGCTTGACGTCGCTCACCGAGAGATCTCTTCTTGCAATAAGACCTGGAATGCCACGCTCACCAACAATAAGAAGAGGGAAGATAAGTTGAAGCAGCAAATTTCCGACCTCGAAGAGCAGTTGAAGTCCAGCATCAAGAAGTGTGAAGAAGAAGTGATGACCCGGTACAGTCTCCAGAATGCACTAAACAAGGCCATCAAAGGCAGAGATGAAGCTGTGTCTCAGAAGCGTAAACTAGAGGATCGCTTCGGAGAGGGGGCATGTGAAGAAACTGCTGAAGACGTGCGGCGTGTTCTTAAGAAGAGAAACCAACTTGTTGAAGGGCTGCTTACCAGACCAAGTCATCCGGAGACCAAGAAGTTGCTAGAAGAATACCAGACTTATGGGGGTGTTTGATCATTTCATGTAATAACTTGTATGCTTTATTTGCATAGTGCTGACCATCACCAGGATTGTTGGTTGAGGTCATGCCTTCTCTTGGTACTCTCAGTGACATTGTATTCTTGGCTTATTGGTTTCTCTGCAATATATGAGGCTTTCTGTGATTCAACTCCGATCTTTGTATTGCTAGCACTGGCACCTTCACACTAGAATCGAGGAATGAATTTCCCTAATGCACAGACACACACATTGCATTGCATTCATATTCATATTGCATTATAGGTAATCTTTGGGTGGTGTCTTATTTCCTGCTCTGTACCAGGTATTTTCAGGATTGCAGATCAGCACCCGCACCGCTATTCCACTCGCACCAACTGTCGAAGAATCATGGATCAAATGCAGAACGAGATGCAAGATGTGCGCGAGAAGCTAGCTCTCTTTATGCAGACCATGGAAGCTATTGCAAAAGGTCAGGAGAATTTGCAAGCCATGGTCCAACCTCTGTTGGCCCGAAATGCTGGTCACGGTAACGAGGATCATCAGTCTGTGCGAGTCGATACTGTTCATGGGGATGGCACTCCCACGCCAGTGGCTCCACCTGTAGTCAATATACCTGCTGCTAATGTCAACAACGCTACCGCTACTGGGAACGGTAACGTCGGAGTTGGGAACGAGACTGCTGTCCATAACGTTGGGCTTGGTGATGTCAACTTGGGTGATAATATGGGAGGCAACGGCTTCGGCAATACTGGATTTGGGTTCAACGATCAGGGATTCGATAACGTGGGGAAATATGGTTTCAATGCTCAAGGCTTTGGGCAAGAGGGTTATGGTGTGGCCAATCAGGGTTACGGAGGTTTCGAAAATGGAAACGGCGCTGGGCTAATGGCTTTTGGGCCTGCTGGAGGTGTTCAAGGGTACGGCAACAGAGGCCGAGGTCCGGTGATGAATCAGATTAGAGCTGGCCGCAATAATGGATATGATGGGTATGGAGCTGGGGATGGTGTGTGGCAGGAAGATCAGCAGGAGGACGCTTTCTCCGGCGGAGGTTTCGAAGGGCCGATGGATAACTCCCAGAAGATCAGAATGCTAGAAGAGCAGATGAGGGGAGTCCTGAACCAAAGTGCTGTGGGCTTGGACATGTCAGCAATGGGTTTGGTACCTGGCTTGAGGGTGCCAATCAAATTCAAAGCTCCTACGTTTCATAAGTATAAAGGAGATACGTGTCCGAAAGTGCACGTGCGGGCTTATTACAGAAAGATGTCTGCATACTCAACTGATGAGAGAATGCTAATGCATTTCTTTCAAGATAGTTTGTCAGGCCCTTCCCTAGAGTGGTATATGGGATTGGAGCCAACCAATATCAAGACATGGAAGCAATTAGCAGAGGCATTTGTGGCTCACTACAAGTATAACAGCGACTTGGCGCCCAATCGGGTCCAATTGGCAGGACTGTCGCAGAAGAAGGGTGAGAGCTTTAAAGAGTACGCGCAAAGGTGGCGCGATATGGCTGCCAGAGTCCGCCTTCCTTTAGAAGACAAGGAGATGAATGACATGTTCGTCGACACATTCACCGGCTTGTTTCATGACATGCTGTTTCATACATCTCTGGCCAGTTTCTCAGACTTAATTCTGATGGGAGAAAAGATTGAACGTAACATTAAGCAAGGAAAATTCCAGGCTGAGGAATCAACTGCATCTGGCAGTAATAGGAAGGCTTTTGGGGGGCGCCGTCAGGGCGAGGCAAGCGCAGTATTTGGAGGCCGAGGCCGAGGCCGAGGCAGGGGACAAAACCAATATCATCAGCCGCAGCAGGTGGCGAGTGTTACTATCCCGTATCAGCAACCACTTCAACAACAACAACCGTTCCAGCAGCAGCCAATGTGACAGCAACAGCAGCAGCAGCAACCACAGCAGGGGGCGCAGCAGGCTCAACGGAGATTCCAGGGTGGTAAACCAAGAAGAGTGTTTGAGAAGCCTCCCTCAACCTATGCAGATTTGTTGCAGACACTGTTGGGTTTGAACCTGGTAGAGAAAAGAACTCTGGCACCGATAACGGGAACTCCTCCGTACGGTTATGATGCAAGCAGGCACTGTGAGTTTCATTCTGGGGCTCCGGGCCACGATATAGAGGGTTGCCATGCCTTTAAGCATGTTGTGCAGGATCTTTTGGACAATAAGACTATCAATTTCGGAACGGCAGGTCCGAATATAGTGCAGAAACCCATGCCTAATCATGGGGCGAACGCCATTCTGACTGAGGAAGGGTTGAATCTGATTATGAATGTCGACGATTTAAAGACGCCGCTGAGCGAGATAAAAAGCAGATTGTTGCAAGGGGGTGTTTATCCAGGATGTGACGAGTATTTCTTGGAATGCTGGACCCTAGCTGGGGGGTGTGATGATTTGAAGAAAGGCATTCAGGCTTTAATTGATGGGGGCACATTGCAGTTTGACCGAGCAGCAACTGAAGAGCCAGCAGGGGCAGTAGCAGATGATCAGAGTGATGTGGCCACTGTAACGATTCCTCGGAAGACAATCACTATTGCAGCACCGGTCCAACGACCACCGATCACCATAACTAAGGTCGGACCAATCCCGTACGAAAACACAAAAGCAGTCCCCTGGTCATATGGGTTGGAGGTGTATTGTGACGGGATAAAGATTGATGTTAATAAGCAGCCAGCCGAGACTGTAGATAATGTTGTTGGTTCAGGGGGTATGACAAGAAGTGGTTGGATCTTTATATCGCCTGAAGTGGAGGCCGAAAGACTAGCGAATGGAAAGGGGAAGATGGTTGAGAATGTCCCAGTGCAAGTCAGTGAAAAAGAAGCGGCATCGAAAGATGTAGAAGAGTTCATGCGCTTGATTCGGAAAAGCGATTATAAGATTGTGGAGCATCTGCAACAGATGCCCTCCAAGATATCTATCCTGTTATTGCTACTATGTTCTGAAGCTCACAGAAATGCTTTGTTGAAAGTCCTGGATACTTCTTTTGTACCCCAAGACGTTGTAAGAGCACAGATTGTGTCTTAGTAATATCTCTATGTTTTGATGATAACATTAATGATAATTTGTATACAAGAATTATACTCTCTAAATTTGTTCTAAACTGTTTTCTACAGGCACAAAAGATTTTAATCTTAAAGAGCAAAGTTGATGTGAACAATAAATTCTGAATGGCTCAAGAGCATCTGAAGATTAGAAGAATCTGAAGTATAAGAGCTTAGTCATCAAGATTCTGAAGATACAACACGCTGCATATGTTATCAAGAATCTGAATGAAAGAAGACTCTGAGTGAAGAGACTCTGAATGAGAGAAGACTCTGATCTGAGTGAAGACTCTGATCTAAGAGCATGTTACGCTTCAAGCACACAGCTGCACCAGACTCTGATTCAGCAACATCTGAAGAACATCTTAGGCTCTGAAGTTTCCAGAAGATTCTGAAGACTGAAGACTCTGATATTGATTGTTGATCTGAACTTTCTGAAGAATTATTTGAAGAAGATTATTTTAATATATCCGTTGGAATATGCCAGCAAATCTTTCCTTAATTGGGATAGACATAAATCTCTGCAAGAAGATTATTCCTCTGATACATTCCATATATGGTAAATTCACAGCTCAGCAGACAATTGCTACACCCACATTTTGTGCGCCGTCTCTCTGCTGCAATAGTACAAAGGACAGTACTATTTGATATTGGAAATATCTTCTCCAACGGTAAAATATTCTCTCCAATATTCAAGTGGCTATATAAAGGAAATCATAGCTCATTCTTCAAGTGACGAAATCATTGCAAGAACATTCTCACGCGAGAAACTCTCAAGCTCTCATATTCTTTATAGTTCATACTTTGTTCTAAACTTAGAGAAATAACACAGTTGTGTTTATAGCTTTCATAGAAGCATTTTATTACTCTTACATTGTATTACATTAATTTGTAAAGGAAGTTTTCCTTAAGAGGATCTAGGTTAGATCAGTAGCTCTTGAGAAGACTAAGAACAGTTGTTCTTAGGTGTTGTTTTCCTTAAGAGGATCTAGGTTAGATCAGTAGCTCTTGAGAAGACTAAGAACAGTTGTTCTTAGGTGTTGCTATTTGTAATCAGTTGATTTGAATAGTGGATTAAGTCCTTGTTGAGAAAGGCAAATCACTCTTGAAAAGGGTGGACTGGAGTAGTTGAGTTCAACGAACCAGGATAAAAATACTTGAGTTTTTATCTTTGATTATTTTCTGTCATACTTATTCAACCCCCCTTCTAAGTATTTTCTCACCTTCAGTTGGCATCAGAGCTCCGGTTCTGCGTGTGCATTCACTTAACCGTGACAGATAAAGATCCAGTGAGAAGAATACTCTGTTATTTATTTGGTTGCTAATATGGGTGATATTCCTACATCAAGCAACAAATATGAAGGAGACAGAATCAGCACCAAACCTCCAATGTTTGATGGAGAAAAATTTGATTATTGGAAAGATAGACTTGAAAGTTTTTTCTTGGGGTATGATGCTGATCTCTGGGATTTAGTCATTGATGGATATGAACATCCTACTAAGGATGGCAAAAAGATTGATAGAAAATCAATGACTGAGGAGCAGAAGAAAGAATTCAAGAATCATCACAAAGCCAGAACCATACTTCTTAATGCAATCTCTCATACAGAGTATGAGAAGATTACCAACAGAGACACTGCTCATGATATGTTTGAGTCTCTCAAAATGACTCATGAGGGAAACTCTCAGGTGAAAGAAACAAAGGCTCTGGCGCTGATACAGAAGTATGAAGCGTTCAAGATGGAAGAATCTGAGAACATTGAGACTATGTTTTCCAGATTTCAGATTCTAACAGCTGGGTTGAAAGTTCTGGACAAGGGCTACTCAACATCTGATCATGTCAAGAAGATCATCAGAAGTCTTCCTACCAGATGGAGACCTATGGTGACTGCATTGAAGCTGGCCAAGGATCTGAACAAAATCTCATTAGAAGAACTCATCAGTTCTTTGAGAAGTCATGAGATTGAGCTGGAGGAAGATGAACCCCAGAAGAAAGATAAAGGTAAATCCTTAGCTTTTAAATCTAACAAATCTGTTAAAGCTTTGCAGGTAAATGAAGAAAGCTCTGAGGAATCTTCTTCTGAAGAAGAAGATGAACTATCCATGCTGTCCAGAAGGATCAACAAACTCTGGAAGCACAAAGGGAAGAAGTTCAACAACTTCAGAAGATCTGATCAAAAGAGAGAATCTTCTGGACACAGAAGATCTGGCAAGAAAGAGGTCACTTGCTATGAATGTAAAGAACCTGGACACTGCAAGAGTGAATGTCCCAAACTTCAAAAGGAAAAACCCAAAAGGAAGTTTGATAAAAAGAAAAAGGTTCTGATGGCTACATGGGATGACTCAGATGAATCTGAATCATCTTCTGAATCTGAGGAAGAATGTGCAAATGTTGCGCTGATGGCCAACACAAATGATCAAGATGAAGGAACGTCATCATCTGAATCTGAGTCAGAATCAGACTCTGACTCTGAAGAGGTATTTTCTGAACTCTCCAGAGCTGAACTTGTTGAAAGTTTATCTGACATGTTGGAAAGCTACAGCAAGATTAAACTCAAATACAAGAAGCTGAAAAGCAATCTTGAATCTGAGATTGATCTTCTGAGAACAGAACTTGTTGAGCAGAAAGAAATAAATTTAAAACTCAAAAATGATTTAGAAACAACTCAACAAGAATCTGATACTGAAACAGAGTCAAGTGAAAATATTTTAGAAAAATATGACTCCAGTTTTAAAAGATTCCTCACTAAAAGCATAGACAGAAGCAAAATGGCTTCTATGATCTATGGTGTTAGTGGGAACAACAGAAGAGGCATTGGATGTGAATCTTCCTCTGGAAGCAATCCAAAATCTGTTGATAAACTCTTCATCAAGAAGACTCCTCTGTATTCTCATTTTAAGTTTGGTCATCTGAATGATATTAAACATACAAGCTCTGAAAAGAGTACTTATGTGTTTAAGCCAAGGGCTAGCCAGAATAAACACTATGTTGAAAAACAGAAGTTTAGGCAAAACCACAGAACATCTAACCCCAAAGGACCCAAGAAGATCTGGGTACCTAAAAGTAAAATAATACCTGTTGCAGATGTTCTTAGCAGCAAAATCCAGACACCAATCATGGTACCTGGACTCTGGATGCTCACGACATATGACGGGCGAAAGGTCTATGTTCCAAAGCCTGGAACTTAGATCTGGAGGGGACGTGAAATTTGGAGGGAACCAGAAGGGCAAGATCATTGGCTCTGGTACAATAGGTAATGGTAACCTACCCTCTATTTCTAATGTTCTGTTAGTTGAAGGATTGAAACATAATCTATTGTCCATAAGTCAATTAAGTGACAATGGTTATGATATCATCTTTAATCAAAAATGTTGCAAAGCTGTATGTCAAAAGAATGGTTCAATCCTATTCAGTGGAAAGAGGAAAAACAACATTTACAAAATTAACCTTTCAGAACTTAAAGTTCAAAATGTAAAATGCCTTTTATCTGTGAATGATGAGCAATGGGTCTGGCATAGAAGATTGGGACATATTAATATGAGACGTATATCTCAGATTAATAAACTCAATCTGGTCAGAGGACTCCCTAATCTGAAGTTCAATTCAGATGCTCTGTGTGGCGCATGTCAAAAGGGTAAATTTTCAAAATCTCATTTTAAACCAAAAAATGTTGTTTCCACTTCTAGACCATTGGAATTACTTCATATTGATCTGTTTGGACCAGTGAAAACTGCATCCATCAGAGGCAAGAAGTATGGGTTAGTCATTGTAGATGACTACAGCAGATGGACATGGGTAAAGTTTCTAAAACACAAGGATGAGTCTCATTCTGTGTTCATTGACTTCTGCAATCAAGTCCAGACTGAAAAAGAATGCAAAATTATTTAAGTCAGAAGTGATCATGGTGGTGAATTTGAAAACAAATATTTTGAAAAATATTTTTCTGAAAAAGGAATTGCACATGATTTCTCCTGTCCTAGAACTCCACAACAAAATGGAGTTGTAGAGAGGAAAAATAGAACATTGCAAGAAATGGCCAGAACCATGATCAACGAGACAAATCTGGCAAAATACTTTTGGGCAGAAGCAATAAATACAGCATGTTATATTCAGAACAGAGTGTCTGTAAGACCTCTTCTGGAAAAGACTCCCTATGAATTGTGGAGAAACAGAAAGCCCAACATTGCTTATTTTCATCCATTTGGATGTATTTGTTATATGCTTAACACTAAAGATCATCTGAACAAGTTTGATTCCAAAGCACAGAAGTGTTTCATGCTTGGTTATTCTGAACGCTCTAAAGGCTACAGAGTATTCAATACTGAAACACAGATTGTGGAAGAATCTATTCATGTTAGATTTGATGATAAGCTTGGCTCTGAAAAGCCAAAGCAAGTTGAAAGTTCTGCAGATAGAAAAGTTATTCTCACAGACTCTGAAGGCTCAGAGGCAGACAAGACTGAAGACAAAGACTCTGAAGCAAACCCAGATGCTACGCCTCTAACTTCCCAACTTGACAATCTGCATATTTCTGAAAGACCAACAGTCAGAGGATCTTCTTCCAGAATGAAAGCTTCTCATCCAGAGGATGTGATAATTGGAAAGAAAGATGATCCAATAAGGACAAGAGCATTTCTCAGAACTTCTGAATCTTCCTTCTGTGGCTTAGTGTCAATTATAGAACCAACATCTGTTGATGAGGCTCTGGAAGATAATGAATGGATTTTAGCTATGCAAGAGGAGCTGAATCAATTCACAAGGAATGAAGTCTGGGATCTGGTTCCAAGACCTAAAGGTTTCAATGTCATTGGAACAAAATGGGTTTTCAGAAATAAACTTAATGAGAAAGGAGAAGTTGAAAGGAACAAAGCAAGACTGGTTGCTCAAGGCTACAGTCAACAAGAAGGCATAGACTACACAGAAACATATGCTCCTGTTGCAAGGTTAGAGTCTATACGCTTGCTTATTTCATTTGCTGCACAACATAACATCACTCTTTATCAGATGGATGTTAAAAGTGCTTTTCTTAATGGAATTATAGAAGAGGAAGTGTATGTCCACCAACCTCCTGGTTTTGAAAATGAAAATTTTCCAGATCATGTTTACAAACTGAAAAAATCTCTTTATGGACTAAAACAAGCTCCCAGAGCTTGGTATGAGAGGTTGAGTAATTTTCTTCTGAAGAAAAATTTCATCAGAGGAAAAGTGGATACCACACTATTTTGTAAAACCATTAAGAAAGATTTGTTGATTTGTCAAATTTATGTAGATGATATTATTTTTGGATCAACAAATATTATGCTTGGAAAGGAGTTTGCTAAATGTATGCAGGCAGAATTTGAGATGAGCATGATGGGAGAATTGAGATTCTTTCTGGGAATCCAAGTAAATCAGACTCCAGAGTGCACCTACATACATCAGACCAAGTATGTTAAAGAGCTTCTGAAGAAGTTTAACATGCTGGATAGCAAAATGGCAAAGACTCCAATGCATCCTACAAGCACTCTAGGTAAGGAAGAGGTAAGTAAGAAGGTAGATCAGAAACTCTACAGAGGTATGATAGGATCTCTTCTTTATTTGACTGCTTCTAGACCAGACATTCTGTTTAGTGTTTGTTTATGTGCTAGATTCCAATCAGATCCTAGAGAATCACACTTAACTGCTGTTAAGAGGATTCTAAGGTATCTGAAAGGTACTGCTAATGTTGGTTTGTGTTACAGAAGATCTGACGAATATTCACTAGTTGGATTCTGTGATGCTGACTATGCTGGAGATAGAGTTGAGCGCAAAAGTACTTCTGGAAGCTGTCAGTTTCTTGGAAGTCATCTGATCTCGTGGTACAGCAAGAAGCAACCAACAATTGCACTATCAACCACAGAGGCAGAATACATTGCTGCTGCTGGATGTTCCACTCAGATGCTCTGGATGAAGAGTCAACTAGAAGATTATCAAATCTATGAGAGTAATCTTTCTATCTTCTGTGATAATACTTCTGCTATATGTTTATCCAAAAATCCAATTTTACACTCTAAGGCCAAACATATAGAGATTAAACATCATTTCATCAGAGACTATGTTCAGAAGGGTGTAATAAATTTAGCCTTTGTTGATACAGATCATCAATGGGCAGATATTTTCACAAAACCCCTTGCTGAAGATAGGTTTAAGTTTATTCTGAAAAATATTTGTATGGATTTTTGTCCAGAGTAATATTTCTCAGAGTCAACTTCTCAGATGCTAAGTGTTTAACACTCTGAAGTATTTCATCTGTCTTGCTTGTTTAATTTATCTGTGAATTTTTTTTGTGTGAAACTCTGAACTGACCATCTCAGAGGATCTGAAAGTTGAAAACGTTTCATTTCTTAAGAGTTATAGAATCACATGCAAGCAAACACGTGTCACTCAGAATCTGAAAAGATGGAGTACACCTACTGATTATGACGTTTAAGGTATTGCTTTGAAAATCTCAATCTGTCTTGATTTTCCCCCAAATGTCATATCATAATTAAAAATGATTACTTTTCTTTTAATGCAAACGTGCGTATGTGTCCTATGTGTGTCTGTTGTGTTTCCCATGCTTGCTTTATTTGTCTATATAAACCATTCTCATAACACATTCACACTTTTCACATTCTCAAACACATATGCGCTTTTGTTTGTTGTTCTCTCTCTTTGCAAACCCTAAAAGAACTCAGAAACCTTCATCTTCTTCATCATCATCAACAATGGCATCTACTTCAAACGCTGTTACTACCAAGAATGCTACCACTGTCGAAGAACCAGTACACACTCTCCTAACTGTTGTTGATTCACTAGAAGTACTGTGTGAAAGTTTCATGGACTTAGAAGATCTTGCTGAAAATGGGTTTGATCTGATTTCTTCAATCAAAGCACAAGGCTGGGACGGTTACTTTGACAGGCTTATGGGTCCTGTGTATCCAACGTTAGTGAAGGAGTTCTGGATCCATGCATATGCTACTCCAAAGTTCATTCACTCCTCTGTGCTGGGAAAAAAGATAGTTATCACTGAAAAATCTGATAAGGAAACTCATAGGTTTTAAGGCAACTGATGGAGTAACCTCTCTGTCTTCTACGCGTGAAGACCTGAAAGATGTATGTCAAGAAATCTGTACTACTGGTGAACCTTGTAAGAAGGTTAAGTTCTTGAAACCCACTTACAAGATATGGGCTAAAATTTTCATGAGCACCATCTTTCACAGACCCTCTTCAAACTCTTCTGATTATGTTAATGCTGAACAACTTTACTTCATGTATTGTTTACACCAAAACATTCAGATTGATCTTCCATATTTGTTGTTTAATCATCTGGTGTCTCACGTCAAGGAAACAAGGGAAACAGCCAGAGATAAATCTGGAAAAGTCAGAACATGGATCCCTATGGGAAGGCTGATTTCAGATATTCTGATAGAAAACCAACTTGTGGCGCATCTGCAAGAGGCTGGGTTGACAGAAGATCTGACTTATATCATTGGCTCTGAAATAAACGGTTTAACTCTGAGAAGGATGAAACTGGTTGATGATTTATCTGAGAAACCAAGGAAAACTAACTCTGAAGAAGTTAGGGGAAGAAGGATTCCTGTTAAGGATTTTCCTTTATTCACCTCAGAAGAACCTAGAGAAATTATTGCTGAGTATGTTGCTCGCTGCCTAAGAGATGGTGTTGAGATTCCTGCCAATCTTTTGCAGAAGGAAGGCCAAGTTCTTCCTGATTTGACAAGGGAAAGAAGACGTAAGAGAAAAGTTGATAGTGAAGGTCATCAGAAGAAAAGGAAGCATTCAGATGCTGAAAAGAAGAAGAAAAGGAAGAAGCTGAAGAAGGTTCAACCAAATCCTCCTGCAGCAACTTTTGAAGAAATTAGAGATACTCTGAAACAGGTATTTAACACTGATTCTAATCCTGTTCATCATTCTGATACCCCCACACCCTCTGACTCCCCACTTAGATTTAGAAGATCCAGACCTTCTAAAACTATTATCTCTAAACCATCTTCTGTCCCCCCTCATACACCACAATCCAAGCAACCAACAAACATACATACAGAAATTCCACAACAAACTCAACAAACAACACCACAACCACAAAACACTATCCCAGAATATACCATTCCAGAGGATGTTCACCCTGAACACTCTGACCAACCTGAATATCTCATTGATCCTGATGAGATATTAGATGTCACACCTTTAAACCAGTCTGTCAATTTATCTTCAACTTCTGAAAAATCTAACCACTCTGATGCATCATCTGATGATGAATCATCTGGCTACATTAATGAATGCTTGAATGATCTCAAACAACCTCGTTCTGAGAGTGTTTGGAAACAGCTGTTTAAATCTCCAACTTCTGAACATCCACCTTCTCCACAAAATTCCCCAACTCAAACTCTCACTCCACAACCTCTTGAAATCCAAAACACTCCACAACCAACAGAAACCCAACCAATTCCCTCAATACCTCAACCACAACATTCTGACCAACAAACATCTGAACCACAAACCAACCAACCAACATCTGAACCACAAATCAATCCTCAACCTTCTGAACCACAAACATCTGAACATCCATCCTCACAACCTCAACCTTCTGAACAAACACCACAAACACAACCAACCCAACCAAGAAAACCCAGAATCCCTGATGAAGCAGAATTGGGATCACGTGTTTATACTCTGTTAAGAGATTTTGATAAGGATAATGTCTCAGACTTTGCTGACATTATGGATGTTTGCATGACTACTATGGACAAAGAGGCTGCTGACGCTGTTTGGAAGAAATATCTTTACAGACTGAATAGGGAGGCTTTGAAAATCAGGACTCAATGTCTTAGATTGTTAAAAGTAAGGTTTGCTGCTTATCAAAAACGGATTAAGAGAAACACTCCTCCTATTCTTCTTCTAGAAGCTCCTCCACCTCCAGAAATTCCTGCACCTGATGTTACTCAGACTGTTTCAGAATCTACTGTTTCAGAATCTACAGATCTTCAGAAGGATGTCAAAGAACTTAAGGATTTTATGGTTGATCAAAAGAAAACAAATGAAGAAATGAAAACTTGGATGGCTAAGCAAGATGAAAATTCAGAAAGGATTACAGCACTGCTGCAACTCATTGCTTCTCAACAAGCCTCATCTGCTAAACCTACTTGATGTTTTGCACAAGTTTTTCATGTTTTGCTTTGTTTTGATTTTCTTCTGATATGTTTTGTATGCTCTTATCTGAATCTGGATGTTCTCTTGACTTAATGACAATGATCTTTTTGCTTATCTGGATATGTGTTTCTTCTGCATCTTTACTGTCTTTTAAAATTCTTTTTGATTATGACAAAAAGGGGGAGAAACAAAATAGAATCTGATTGTTCAAATCTATAAGCAATTATCTGAACTAAGTCAGACATGTTACTAACATTCTTTGAATTTAAGTGTCCCAGATATTATTAAAAAATCTGACAAATTTCATTGAAGTTTTTCCTAAGATCTATCTTTTCAGAACCTGATCAAAAATAGCTAAATCTGAGTAGACCAGACTCTGATATCTAACCTTGAGTACTATGATCTAAAAGATAACTCAAGACAGGAAATGGCAAGATAAACAACCAGGTGTTCTGAAGTTGTTCATCTGGCATCAAGCTTTAATATGGCATCAAGCTTTGACTCTAGAAGTCAAACATATGTCAACCAGGCTTCAATCAGGCTCTGAATCTGAAATGTACTCAACCAGAAAGGGAAGTATCTAATTCCATTAGAGTATTCATTTCAGGGGGAGATTGTAAATCTCAGGGGGAGTAATTTTAATTCATATTTTTATTGAACAAATTTCTCATGTTTTGTCATCATCAAAAAGGGGGAGATTGTAAGAGCACAGATTGTGTCTTAGTAATATCTCTATGTTTTGATGATAACATTAATGATAATTTGTATACAAGAATTATACTCTCTAAATTTGTTCTAAACTGTTTTCTACAGGCACAAAAGATTTTAATCTTAAAGAGCAAAGTTGATGTGAACAATAAATTCTGAATGGCTCAAGAGCATCTGAAGATTAGAAGAATCTGAAGTATAAGAGCTTAGTCATCAAGATTCTGAAGATACAACACGCTGCATATGTTATCAAGAATCTGAATGAAAGAAGACTCTGAGTGAAGAGACTCTGAATGAGAGAAGACTCTGATCTGAGTGAAGACTCTGATCTAAGAGCATGTTACGCTTCAAGCACACAGCTGCACCAGACTCTGATTCAGCAACATCTGAAGAACATCTTAGGCTCTGAAGTTTCCAGAAGATTCTGAAGACTGAAGACTCTGATATTGATTGTTGATCTGAACTTTCTGAAGAATTATTTGAAGAAGATTATTTTAATATATCCGTTGGAATATGCCAGCAAATCTTTCCTTAATTGGGATAGACATAAATCTCTACAAGAAGATTATTCCTCTGATACATTCCATATATGGTAAATTCACAGCTCAGCAGACAATTGCTACACCCACATTTTGTGCGCCGTCTCTCTGCTGCAATAGTACAAAGGACAGTACTATTTGATATTGGAAATATCTTCTCCAACGGTAAAATATTCTCTCCAATATTCAAGTGGCTATATAAAGGAAATCATAGCTCATTCTTCAAGTGACGAAATCATTGCAAGAACATTCTCACGCGAGAAACTCTCAAGCTCTCATATTCTTTATAGTTCATACTTTGTTCTAAACTTAGAGAAATAACACAGTTGTGTTTATAGCTTTCATAGAAGCATTTTATTACTTTTACATTGTATTACATTAATTTGTAAAGGAAGTTTTCCTTAAGAGGATCTAGGTTAGATCAGTAGCTCTTGAGAAGACTAAGAATAGTTGTTCTTAGGTGTTGTTTTCCTTAAGAGGATCTAGGTTAGATCAGTAGCTCTTGAGAAGACTAAGAACAGTTGTTCTTAGGTGTTGCTATTTGTAATCAGTTGATTTGAATAGTGGATTAAGTCCTTGTTGAGAAAGGCAAATCACTCTTGAAAAGGGTGGACTGGAGTAGTTGAGTTCAACGAACCAGGATAAAAATACTTGAGTTTTTATCTTTGATTATTTTCTGTCATACTTATTCAACCCCCCTTCTAAGTATTTTCTCACCTTCAGACGTCTCTGTAAACCAGCTGGAAGGAGTGTTGGCACATGTGAATGCAGGCCACAGCTTAGGCTTTACCGACTTCGATTTGACCCCGAAGGGGAGAGATCATAATATGGCGCTGCACATATCTGTTGAATGTAGAGGATCAGTAATGTCGCGTGTATTGGTCGACACCGGATCGTCTTTGAATGTGTTGCCCAAGAAAGCAATGATGAAGCTGGATGTCAGAGGAATCCTGTGCATGCCCAGTGACTTGGTAGTCAGAGCGTTTGATGGCACGCGAAGAACAGTCTTTGGATCGATAACGTTGCCTCTGCAGGTGGGGCCGGAGGTGTTCGACACTGAATTCTATATCATGGACATACAGCCTGCATATAGCTGCTTACTCGGACGACCCTGGATTCATGGGGCTGGGGCAGTCACGTCTACCCTGCATCAGAAGTTGAAATATATGGTCGGAGACAGCGTAGTCACCGTATGCAGAGAAGAAGACATCCTGGTCAGCCATCTGTCGTCATTTAAATATGTGGAGGTCGACGGAGAGATCCACGAAACACCCTGCCAGGCATTTGAAGGATTGCGTATCAAGGACAAAATTCTCGGGCCGAGCAAAGTGTCAGAGATAGCCGTCTCGTCGTATAAAGAAGCTCAAGCTCTGGTGGAGGCAGGGGAAGCAACGGGTTGGGGCAAAGTGCTGGATATTCCTGTGAAGATGGACCGATTCGGGCTGGGGTACCAACCGTCGTCATCAACACCTGCTATGGGAGCACCCCGTTTCAGAGGGCCAATAACCATCTCCGCCAGTGGAGTATGTCGTGAAACCATCAATGCTGCCTCGGAGTCTGATGAAGGAGACAGCGACTGTGATATGGATGCCTGGATTCAGCCAAGCACGCCAGGGCAAGGACTGTGCAACTGGTCTATTCAGGAGCTTGTTCCTGTGACTCTTAAACAGTAATGCTTTGCTTTATTAATTGTTGAATAATCTGATGTCTTGCCCGGGGCGTCGTGATTTGCTTGGGGCTGTGTTGTTATGAACATTGCGTGTTAATCATTAAATAAATGGCGTTTTTTCATGTGCAAATACTGTAATCTCTGTCTTTCTTGTTTTGTATTTTTTCAATAAAATGGCAACGTGGTTATTCGCTTTATACGCATTTTGAAGCACTTAACCATTCCTTTTGCAGGATAACATTTCCAGATGACATCCTTGAACCACCTATGACTCGTCCCGACTTTGAGCATCCGGTATTTCAGGCCGAAGAAGAGGTTGTCGAAGATAGTGACGTTCCTGAAGAACTGTCTTGGTTGGTGAAGCAAGAGGAAAGAGTCATTCTGCCTCACGACGAGGTCATCAAAATTATCAACTTGGGGTCGGAAGGGGTTGAGAAGAATATTCGTATCGGAGCCGCATTGCAGAGCGATATCAAGCGAAGACTGGTCGAAATGCTCCGAGAGTATAGTGATGTATTCGCTTGGTCGTATGAAGATATGCCAGGGCTCGATACAGATATGGTTGTGCACCGTCTGCCACTGAAAGAAGAATGCCCGCCAGTCAAACAAATGTGAAGGCAAAGTATCTACCAACACAAGCGTGCCTCTGGTTTTTGATGATGACAACTTGCTAAGAGATATCCTTCTTTCGTTTAAATCATTCACGCTACTTATGATTCAATTTTTACAATGACGTAATGCACAAAAAGCTGTAGAAATTTATGTTTTTGCAGATTTTTGAACCATGAGCCGACCATACCGTCAGCACACAGTTTCATTCAGTTCACACGGCTCAGCGCATGAAGGTCATGCGTCGACCGTTAACTTGGCGCATGCAGGTTTAAGAATCAGACGGCTCAGCGCATGAAGATCATGCGTCGACCGCTGACTCGGCGCATGACAGTTTGAGTGTCACACGGCTCAGCGCACGCCGACCCTATGGTCGACCGTTCGCGCGCAGAAACAGAAATTCTGCTATGTTTCATTGATCTGTCAACTGTCTGTTTTGTATATTACTATAAATAGCTGTCTTTTCAATTTTAACAACGAACATTTTTGAAAGCATTGTGAGAAAGTGTTCAGGTCAAGAAACGTGAAAGAGGTGCATCAGTGTTCTTCATCTTCATCGTTCAATCAACTCACAAATCCTCAAATTACAGATAATCAATTTTTTTTGCTGCGGTTTGTGGTTTGCTCGACGGTGATAAGGTTCGAACGCGTGATTGAAGATCCGGTTCGAGTGGAAGCTGGTGCAGGTGTTTCTTGGGAGAAAACCTTTGAGGTTTTACCTATCAAGACTACAGGTTTTGAAGGCTTTTGTTACGGAATCGTCGGTTCAACAATCAAGCGAGTGCGAAGGTGATTGATTAGCGGAAGGTTGATCAATCTAGTAGCTAGGGCGTTGAAAGGTTGAAGACGTTCCGGGTTCAATTTGGGTGTGTCTAAGATCAGCCGTGCCGAAGGTTTGATCAACGGAAGAGTTGTCAATAAGGTGGCTGCAATCGGAGGTCATTCACATCAAATTGGAGGACTTGATTCATCTTGAATCAAGGGGCAAGAAGTGGTAGAAATTATCAGCAACATTAAGATTGTTTGTATCAATTGTCTATCGATTCTTGTGTATAACTGTTCTACCAAACAGGTGATATCTATTCAATACATATCTCAATTCTCATTGTAGAATTGAGGGCAGACGTACCCCAACGCGAGGACGACTGGGGGAACTGCCTCATCAAATCTTGTGTTCCTTTATTTTCTGCATTTTCAATTACAGCTTAAAAATTAAGTGATTCTAGAATAAGTGATTTTGTCAAATTGTAGTATTGATTGAGTGAGTTGGTGAAACACTGTTTTTTAACTACTAAGTACAATAGAAATACTGTACTAAGGCTTTTTCAATCACTCATTCAACACAAATATCATTTAAGGTATTTGTGCACACCAACTGTTCGACAAAAGTGCTGAACTAAAATTGCCTTAATTTTGCTGCTAGTTTTGGTGTAATTTTTGATCATTGGAATAAGGAAATAGTACGAGTGAATCACATCTGAGTTTTGCATAAAAGTGTGTAGTGATTTACTATCCGTTATCGTCTTAAATTCATCTGCTTGACGCATATCCGGCTCTCCAATAGTTGTTCGTTTTAGACTATATTTTCCAAGGCCGCTTCCGCATTTGAAAACAATTTTGAAAACCAATTTTATTGGTAGCGCCACTCAAATTTTTAAAAGGGATCTATTCAACCCCCCCTTCTAGATCCGTGCCTTAGTCTAACAAGTGGTATCAGAGCCTGGTTCTCCGGTGCTTCAAATACAACATTGATAGAATAATGGCTAACGAACCAAAAGGGGCGTACAATAGAGCTCCCGTTTTTAACGGTGAAAATTATAGCTATTGGAAAGACTGTATGCGGGTGCACATTAATTCCATAGATAGAAAGATATGGAACGTTATTCTCAATGGTCCGATTGAAATAACCATGACAAATGAGAATAACGAAGTTGTGCCAAAGCCCGAAGCACAATGGACCGACGACGATGAGCGAAAGTATAATTACGATTGGAAAGCTAAGAACATTCTAATCTCCTCATTAGGTGTAGATGAATACTACCGTGTATCCCATTGCCCTACGGCTAAGACTATGTGGGATGCACTACAAATTGCCCATGAGGGGACAAACGATGTTAAGTTGGCTCGAATCAACACTCTTATACAAGAGTTTGATCTCTTTTTCATGGAGCAAGGGGAAACCATTGCTGACATGCAAAAGAGATTTACTCATCTCATAAACAGATTACATTCACTAGGAAGACCTATTTCCAATGATCTTGCTACTAATAAAGTTTTGAGATGTCTTAGCAGGGAATGGCAGCCGAAAGTGACCGCCATCAAAGAGGCAAATGATCTTACGGTATTAGACCTGACTACATTGTTTGGCAAACTACAAGAGCATGAACAGGTACTCTTGAGTCTTGACCAACATGAAAGGAAAGAAAAGAAGGACAAAGTAAAGATGAGTGAAAAGAAGTCCATAGCTCTTAAGGCTTCTTCCTCGAAGTCTAAAGCAAAAGAGCAAAGTGATTATTCTTCAAGCGACGACGAAGAAGAAGACATAAATGAGGACATGGGGCTGTTCGTTAAACGGTATAACCGGTACGTGAGAAAGAACGGCATCCAACATTCGGAGAAGAACCTGGTAAATTTCCGAAGGCAATCAAGGTTCTCCAAAGATGACAATCAAAAAGGCAAAAAGACTAGAGGAACGTGCTATAAATGTGGAAAGCCCGGTCACTACAAACCGGACTGTCCAATGAACAACAAGGGAAAAGAAAAGGAACAATCGAAGTCACATAAGAGAGCATCAAAGCCTAGGAGGGCGTACATCGCGTGGGAAAGCGACAGTGATTCTTCCTCCTCTAATGAAAGCTCTAGTGATGAAGAAGAGTCCGTGAATCTATGTCTCTCCGCAAATCAAAAAAAGAAAAAGAAACAGGTACGTCACTCTAGATATAATATGTCATCTAATATGTCTCATTCCGAATTACAAACCGCATTCGATGTTTTACACAAGGAAGCAACTGAAGCCTTTAAGAAACTTGCTTCTAATAGAAGAATTTTTACATATTTAGAGCACAAAGTCTTAGAGTCCGAAAAGAAATTAGAGGACCTTAAGGCTTCCATTGTGAAAGATAATGAATCGGATTGTAAGGACAATAGTAATCCTTTCAACTTTGGTTGTGATACTTGTCATATTTGGCAAGGTGAGGTTAGAAACCTTAAGGCCAAATTAGACAAGGCACTTGAACCTAAAATTACATTTGCAATCGATAAAAAGGATTTTAGAAAAAGTATGATAAACCCATATCAAAAATATGCATATGTAATTAGGGATCAAGCAAGTGAAAGTGATTCTAATGTCGACTTTGTATGCTTTTACTGTTGCAAGAAAGGCCACTCCATTGGTAAATGTCGATTTAGGAGATTTCTTGTTCCTAAAGGCATCTACCAATGGTTGCCCAAACGCAACCGTCTTGTCGCTAACCTATTAGGACCCAATATGCCATTGGGTACCTCCCTTTTCTAAGTTATATTTTGACAGGTGAAATGTGTCGAGTCCACCGAGAGAAGATGGGTTCTTGATAGTGGGTGCTCAAGGCACATGTCTGGAGACATATCCTTATTCATAGACTTCGTGGCTAAGAAGAAAGGGTATGTAACATACGGTGATAACAACCGCGGAGCGATACTAGGTAAAGGTAGTATAGGTAATCCCTCCTCTACTACAATTTCCGATGTGTTGCTTGTCGAAAACCTTAAACATAATCTCCTTAGCATTAGCCAATTATGCGACAAAGGTTACAATGTTTCCTTTTCAAAAGATTGCTGCAAAATTGTGCATGAAAGTGATAAGAAGAATGTGTTTATTGGTTTTAGAGTAAACAATGTGTATATGCTTGACTTGAATGTGGTATCCCCAACAAGCGATCAATGTCTCATATCTATGAGTGAAGACTCATGGCTATGGCATAGGCGCTTAGCGCATGTCAACTTTGACTTACTCAATAAGATTGTCTCAAAAGATCTAGTACTAGGACTTCCCAAAATTAAGTTCACCAAGGATCACCTTTGTGATGCTTGTCAAAAAGGAAAACAAACGAGGATCTCCTTTAAATCCAAAAAGATTATTTCAACAACGAGACCTCTTGAACTACTTCATATGGACTTGTTTGGGCCGTCTAGGATCAAAAGTCTAGGAGGAAACTATTACGGATTCGTAATAGTGGACGACTTTTCTAGGTTCTGTTGGACCATCTTCTTAGTGAGTAAAAGTGACACGTTTGCCGCTTTTGAGAGATTTGCCAAGCTCTCCCAAAATAAGTTAAATACAAACATTGTGTCAATAAGAAGTGACCACGGAGGTGAATTTGAAAATCATTTATTTGAAGAATATTGCGGTAACCATGGCATCGATCATAACTTCTCGGCTCCACGAACTCCTCAACAAAATGGGGTTGTGGAGCGTAAAAACAGAATTTTAGAAGAATTGGGAAGAACAATGATTAATGATAGTGGTTTACCAAAATACTTTTGGGCCGACGCCATTAGTACGGCATGTTATGTTTTGAATAGGGTACTCATCCGCCCCATTCTAAACAAAACTCCGTATGAACTTTTAAAAGGGCGAAAGCCTAATGTTTCTCACCTTCATGTTTTTGGATGCAAGTGCTTTGTATTAAACAATGGAAAGGAAAACTTGGGCAAGTTTGATTCAAAAGCCGATGAAGGCATTTTTCTAGGGTACTCGCAATCAAGTAAAGCATATAGGATTTATAATAAAAGATTACTAGCTGTTGAAGAGTCTGTGCACGTTACGTTTGATGAGTCCTATCCGAGAAATGTCGGAAAGGATAGTGTTGTTCATGGTGCAGGTACATCCACAGAAGACATACTCAAAGGTGGCGAAACGGGGATTGATCAACCCGATAGAGTCAAAATTGAGGAGGATAAGGATGCACACCATGAGGTAACTGAGGAAGCTCATCCGCCTACAAACGATGATCTCCCTCAAGCTTGGAAGTCGTGTAAAGATCATCCAATTGACAATATTCTCGGAGACATCACAAAGGGAGTCACCACTCGATCTAAGCTAAGTAACTTTTGTTATCACTTCGCTTTCGTTTCACAAATAGAGCCTAAAAACCCCAAAGAGGCCCTACTCGATGAGCACTGGTTTTTATCGATGCAAGAGGAACTAAATCAGTTTAAAAGAAACGAGGTATGGGACCTTGTCCCTCCTCCGCGAGGCCATCGAGTAATCGGCACCCGATGGGTGTTTAGGAACAAGTTGGACGAAAACGGGGTAATAACCCGTAATAAAGCGAGATTGGTCGCTCAAGGGTATAACCAAGAGGAAGGCATCGACTATGAGGAAACTTATGCGCCGGTTGCCCGACTCGAGGCTATACGCCTTTTACTCGCCTTTGCATGTGCAAAGGATTTTAAGTTATTTCAAATGGATGTTAAAAGTGCGTTCCTTAACGGTCACATAAATGAAGAAGTATATGTGTCTCAACCTCCCGGTTTTGAATCTCATGAATACCCTGAACATGTTTACAAGTTAAAAAGAGCTTTATATGGTCTCAAACAAGCTCCTAGAGCTTGGTATGAGCGACTAAGTAAGTTTTTACTTAATCAGGGGTACTCACGAGGAAAGGTTGACACTACACTCTTCATTAAACGTCAAGGAAAGCACTTGATTTTGGTGCAAATCTATGTTGACGATATTATATTTGGATCCACTAACATGAATCTCGTGAGAGAGTTTTCTGACCTCATGCAGGGCGAATTCGAGATGAGTATGATGGGGGAGCTCACATACTTCCTCGGCCTGCAAATTAAACAACTCCAAGAAGGGACATTCGTGAGCCAAACAAAATATTGTTTGGACTTGATCAAGAGATTTGACATGGCAAAATCCAAGGCCATAGACACCCCAATGCCTACATGCGTAAATTTGGATAAAGATGAAAATGGCAAGGACGTAGAGGTAAAACGATATAGAGGTATGATTGGTTCACTTCTCTATCTTACTGCGTCACGTCCTGATATTATGTTTAGTGTGTGCATGTGTGCACGATACCAATCATGTCCCAAAGAATCCCACCTAAAAGCTGTTAAACGAATTCTTCGATACCTGTCAGGTACCCCGAAGTATGGATTGTGGTATTCTAAGGGTAGTGATTGCTCGTTGGTAGGTTACTCCGATTCCGACTTTGCCGGGTGCAAATCGGATAGGAAAAGCACTAGTGGTACATGTCATTTGTTTTCAAACTCCTTGGTTAGTTGGCATAGCAAGAAACAAGTTTCAGTTGCTTTATCAACGGCCGAGGCGGAATACGTTGCCGCTGGTAGTTGTTGTGCTCAAATTCTGTGGATTAAGCAACAACTACTAGATTTCAATCTTAAACTTGAACGTATTCCTATCCTATGTGACAACACTAGCGCTATTAACCTTACCAAAAATCCCGTATTACACTCTCGCACTAAACATATAGAAATTCGACACCATTTTCTTAGGGACCATGTTGAGAAAGGTGATGTTGTATTTGAACACGTTGACACTAAAAACCAACTAGCGGACATTTTCACAAAGCCGCTAGCAACGGAACCTTTCTTTCATATCCGCCGAGAACTTGGCATCCTCGACATTTTGGAACGGGAATAATATTTGCTGATGTTATCTTATTTCATTCAAATAATCATGCTGTTGTACTTCTAACAATTTGATATTCGTGTAAGTATAAGTATGTTGTGTATCAAGCAAATCAGGCATCAAGGTGATATTGTTCTTTCTCTCTCTCTTTGTTTGATAATCCTGTTGATCTCAAATCATATCGCTTATACTACGCTAAATTTGTATGACATCTACTGCATATGTATATAGATATTTTTTTCTTATATGTCATGACATCATTTTTGCATAGCATGTACCTCTGAATATGGTAAAATACAAAAATCTGCTGTTTGTTGCATATTGAGTCGACCATTACTATATTACAAGCCGGATGTATGAACTAAGAGACTCCAAGCGAGGCACCGCGCTCGCCTATGGCTCATTCATTCAGGAAGCTTTAAACTCTGCAGTCGCTCAAAAAGTACAGATTTTATCGGCGCTCAACCATGGCTGCAGCTGCCTCCTCGAGTGAAGAAAGTGCTGATGAGTCAGAGGGTGGAGAAGATGAAGAAGCAGAAGGAAGCTCAAGTGAAGATGAAGACAATCAAGGTGACAATGCAGGAGAGGCACAAGAAACCGCTGATGAGACTCAGCTGGACCACGATATTAATGAAGGTCATCAACCATACGTGCCTTCTGAAAACTATCAACAAACATATCAAGATGACAATCAACACAATAACTGGTCTGCCTACTCAAACCAACAGGAAAATGAGGATGAGGAGAATAACCAAGGCTGGGGTGAATGGCAATACACCGGGTGGACCACCCTTGGCAAATTCTATCAGCCGTATCAACCAAGCACTGCAGACCCACCTTCTCCTCAACAACCGTCAAACAATTCGGAGATTTTAGAAATGATGCAGTCGATGCAGTTGGAACAGCGAAATTTTATGACCAATATGCAGGAACAACAGCAAAAATTCATGAGGGATCAAAATGAAAGAATGGCACAAATTCGTTCTGAACTGCATAACCAAAATGAACGGATCAGTGGAATGTCGACTCAGCTGGACGCTCGATTCGAGACTCTAACTCACTGTCATCAAGCTGAAGAGCGCGCCATTGTCGACAGTCTTGACTTTTTGAATAACATCACAGAAGAATTTACTGATCTAGCTCATCCCCAACGCCATCCTCATTACTATGACAGGCGTGGTCGTGGTCGCGGACGTGGACGGGGCTATTAGCATGCGCTCATATGTCATTTGTTGTTTCCTGTTTTGGCTTGCATTCATTTTGTTTGTTGTGTTTTGCTTTTCTGCCCAAACTCACTATGATTGTTGCTTACTTCTATGTTGCTATCATGACATTTTTGTGGTTCTGTAATCTATTAACTGTTATCTCCATCGTATGTATAACTGTTGTTTACTTCTCATCTGTTGGTATCTCATTTATGCATGATTCAATGTGTTGTTATTGTGTCACGAGTTTACCTCTTTTTGATGTTGTCAAAGGGGGAGAACCGAGCAGTAGATAGACGATGATTACGACCGCTATAATTGTAAAAGAAAGGGGGAGCATACCTATACCTATCACGTGTTGCGTAACAGTAGGTTGCCATCATCAAAAAGGGGGAGAATGTGAAGGCAAAGTATCTACCAACACAAGCGTGCCTCTGGTTTTTGATGATGACAACTTGCTAAGAGATATCCTTCTTTCGTTTAAATCATTCACGCTACTTATGATTCAATTTTTACAATGACGTAATGCACAAAAAGCTGTAGAAATTTATGTTTTTGCAGATTTTTGAACCATGAGCCGACCATACCGTCAGCACACAGTTTCATTCAGTTCACACGGCTCAGCGCATGAAGGTCATGCGTCGACCGTTAACTTGGCGCATGCAGGTTTAAGAATCAGACGGCTCAGCGCATGAAGATCATGCGTCGACCGCTGACTCGGCGCATGACAGTTTGAGTGTCACACGGCTCAGCGCACGCCGACCCTATGGTCGACCGTTCGCGCGCAGAAACAGAAATTCTGCTATGTTTCATTGATCTGTCAACTGTCTGTTTTGTATATTACTATAAATAGCTGTCTTTTCAATTTTAACAACGAACATTTTTGAAAGCATTGTGAGAAAGTGTTCAGGTCAAGAAACGTGAAAGAGGTGCATCAGTGTTCTTCATCTTCATCGTTCAATCAACTCACAAATCCTCAAATTACAGATAATCAATTTTTTTTGCTGCGGTTTGTGGTTTGCTCGACGGTGATAAGGTTCGAACGCGTGATTGAAGATCCGGTTCGAGTGGAAGCTGGTGCAGGTGTTTCTTGGGAGAAAACCTTTGAGGTTTTACCTATCAAGACTACAGGTTTTGAAGGCTTTTGTTACGGAATCGTCGGTTCAACAATCAAGCGAGTGCGAAGGTGATTGATTAGCGGAAGGTTGATCAATCTAGTAGCTAGGGCGTTGAAAGGTTGAAGACGTTCCGGGTTCAATTTGGGTGTGTCTAAGATCAGCCGTGCCGAAGGTTTGATCAACGGAAGAGTTGTCAATAAGGTGGCTGCAATCGGAGGTCATTCACATCAAATTGGAGGACTTGATTCATCTTGAATCAAGGGGCAAGAAGTGGTAGAAATTATCAGCAACATTAAGATTGTTTGTATCAATTGTCTATCGATTCTTGTGTATAACTGTTCTACCAAACAGGTGATATCTATTCAATACATATCTCAATTCTCATTGTAGAATTGAGGGCAGACGTACCCCAACGCGAGGACGACTGGGGGAACTGCCTCATCAAATCTTGTGTTCCTTTATTTTCTGCATTTTCAATTACAGCTTAAAAATTAAGTGATTCTAGAATAAGTGATTTTGTCAAATTGTAGTATTGATTGAGTGAGTTGGTGAAACACTGTTTTTTAACTACTAAGTACAATAGAAATACTGTACTAAGGCTTTTTCAATCACTCATTCAACACAAATATCATTTAAGGTATTTGTGCACACCAACTGTTCGACAAAAGTGCTGAACTAAAATTGCCTTAATTTTGCTGCTAGTTTTGGTGTAATTTTTGATCATTGGAATAAGGAAATAGTACGAGTGAATCACATCTGAGTTTTGCATAAAAGTGTGTAGTGATTTACTATCCGTTATCGTCTTAAATTCATCTGCTTGACGCATATCCGGCTCTCCAATAGTTGTTCGTTTTAGACTATATTTTCCAAGGCCGCTTCCGCATTTGAAAACAATTTTGAAAACCAATTTTATTGGTAGCGCCACTCAAATTTTTAAAAGGGATCTATTCAACCCCCCCTTCTAGATCCGTGCCTTAGTCTAACAACAAAAGCTTCGCAGAACTCGACCAGATATGGCAGTGAAGATCAAAGAGGAAGTTCAAAAACAGTGGGACGCTGGTTTCCTGGCTGTGACAAAATATCCTTTATGGGTTGCTAATATCGTACCAGTGCCAAAGAAAGATGGCAAGGTTCGAATGTGTGTGGATTATAGGGATTTGAATAAAGCAAGCCCAAAGGACGATTTTCCACTTCCTCACATCGACGTACTAGTTGATAATACTGCTCAATACTCCGTATTCTCCTTCATGAATGGCTTTTCAGGCTATAATCAGATTAAAATGGCGCCAGAGGACATGGAGAAGACTACTTTCATAACGCCTTGGGGAACATTTTGCTACAAAGTGATGCCCTTTGGCTTGAAAAATGCTGGGGCAACGTATCAGCGTGCGATGACGACTCTTTTTCATGATATGATGCATAAAGAGATCGAAGTTTATGTTGACGATATGATTGCCAAATCCCAGACGGAGGAAGAGCATCTGGTGAATCTGCTGAAGTTGTTCAAAAGGCTTAGGAAGTTCAGGCTGAGACTAAACCCTAACAAGTGCACCTTCGGGGTGAGATCGGGTAAACTGCTGGGGTTTATCGTAAGCGAAAGAGGAATAGAGGTCGATCCTGCTAAAATAAAAGTGATACAAGAGATGCCGACGCCTAGAACAGAAAAAGAGGTGCGCGGGTTTTTAGGGAGGTTGAACTACATCGCTCGGTTCATATCTCACCTAACAGCTACGTGCGAACCATTATTCAAGCTGTTGAAGAAAGATCAAGCTGTAACGTGGAACGAAAATTGTCAAAAGGCGTTCGATAAAATAAAGCAGTATTTGCAGGAGCCTCCTATTTTGATACCCCCAGTGGCAGGGAGACCCTTGATTATGTATTTGACAGTTCTGGAGGGAAGCATGGGTTGTGTTCTCAGTCAACACGACGAGACAGGGAGAAAAGAGCATGCGATCTACTATTTGAGTAAGAAGTTCACAGATTGTGAATCTCGATACTCAATGCTTGAGAAAACTTGTTGCGCGCTAGCCTGGGCCGCCAAACGTTTAAGGCAATACATGCTGAATCATACAACCATGCTCATCTCGAAGATGGATCCTATCAAATATGTATTCGAAAAGCAGGCATTGTCAGGGAGAATTGCCCGTTGGCAGATGGTCTTGACTGAATACGACATCCAATACGTCTCGCAAAAGGCTATAAAGGGGAGTGTGCTGTCTGAGTATCTGGCGGAGCAGCCTATTGAAGATTACCAGTCGATGAGGTTTGATTTTCCTGACGAGGATATCATGTACCTAAAGATGAAAGATTGTGAAGAGCCGTTGCCAGATGAAGGGCCAGAGTTGGGTTCCAAATGGAAGATGATATTTGACGGAGCTGTGAATGCTTACGGTAGCGGAATAGGGGCAATCATCACTACCCCACACGGGTCGCACATCCCGTTTACTGCCCGATTGACCTTTGCTGTTACCAATAATGAGGCCGAATACGAAGCTTGTATAATGGGGCTTGAAGAAGCCATTGATTTGCGAATCAAGAATTTAGACGTATACGGAGACTCAGCTCTGGTGGTGAACCAGATCAAAGGGGAATGGGAGACACGTCAGCCCAACTTGATACATTACATGAGTTATGCAAGGATATTGTTGCCTTTCTTCGACAAGGTTGAATTGCATCATGTGCCGCGGGCCGAGAATCAAATGGCTGACGCCCTGGCCACTTTGTCTTCCATGTACAAAGTCAACTTCTGGAACGAGGCTCCCCGAATCGTTATCTCTCGGCTTGACAGACCAGCTTACGTATTTGCTATTGATGAGGCATCCGATGACAAACCGTGGTATTTTGATATCCTTAGTTTCCTGAAGAACAAAGAGTATCCGGCTGGGGCATCCAGTCAAGATCAGAAGACTCTCAGGAGATTAGCGGGTAACTTCTATTTGAATCCGAATGGTGTCTTATACAGAAGAAACCACGACTTGGTGCTCTTGCGCTGTGTAGACGAAAGAGAGGCAAAGCTGCTCATGGAGGAAATACACGAAGGTACCTTTGGTACGCATGCTGGTGGGCATGCTATGACGAGAAAACTGCTGCGGGCAGGGTATTTTTGGCTGACTATGGAAACTGATTGTTTCAAGTTTGCGAGGAAGTGCCACAAGTGCCAAATCTATGCTGA
Organism: Lathyrus sativus; assembly: GCA_963859935.3. Classification (NCBI taxonomy): domain Eukaryota; kingdom Viridiplantae; phylum Streptophyta; class Magnoliopsida; order Fabales; family Fabaceae; genus Lathyrus; species Lathyrus sativus. The sequence continues at coordinate 35,239,944 of OZ012739.1, read as the reverse complement.
TAAGATACATGTGCCTCCAAGTCCTCTGAATGTGATGTCATCGCCATGGCCATTCTCGATGTGGGGAATCGACATGATTGGAAAGATCGAGCCGACAGCTTCTAACGGGCATCGGTTTATCCTAGTAGCAATCGATTATTTCACCAAGTGGGTAGAAGCGGCGTCTTATGCAAACGTAACTAAGCAAGTGGTGGCCAGATTCATCAAGAGAGATATCATTTGCCGATATGGGATTCCCGAGCGGATAATCACGGACAACGGTTCAAACCTGAACAACAAAATGATGAAGGAGCTCTGTCAGAATTTCAAGATCGAACATCACAACTCCTCCCCTTACCGACCCAAGATGAATGGCGCTGTCGAAGCGGCCAATAAGAATATCAAGAAGATTGTGCAGAAGATGGTGGTGACCTATAAGGATTGGCATGAGATGCTACCTTTCGCTTTGCACGGTTATCGTACGACGGTACGCACATCAACCGGGGCAACCCCGTTCTCGCTAGTATACGGAATGGAAGCGGTATTGCCATTGGAAGTTGAGATCCCTTGTCTGAGGGTATTGCGAGACGTTCAGCTAGACGAGGCAGAATGGGTGAAAGACAGGTTGAACCAAATGAGTTTGATGGACGAGAAGAGGCTAGCTTCTCTAGCATATGGTCGTTTGTACCAGAGCCGAATGAAGAAAGCATATGATAAGAAGATCCATCCGCGGAGCTTTCAGACGGGCGACCTTGTGCTGAAAAGGATTCTCCCGCCGCAGGCAGATCACAGGGGCAAGTGGACCCCCAACTACGAAGGGCCATACGTTGTCAGGAAAGTCTTTTCAGGAGGAGCTTTATTGTTGTCCACCATGGACGGAGAAGACTTTACGTCACCTGTGAATTCGGACGCAGTTAAAAAATACTTTGCTTAAAATTGACCCGCTGGACAAAAAAAGAGAGTCCAGGCAAAAATGGGGCATCCTGGTGAACCAAAAACAGAATGAAAGGTTCGGGCAAAAGTTAGGGATAAAATTGAAAAAAATGTACACCCGCGAAGTTGAAAACCTACACTGGGCAGCTTCGGCAAAAAAGGGTATCCCGGTGAACTGAAAACCCGTAAAGGGCGGTTCACGCAAAAGTTAGGGATTTGAAAGGCAAATGACCGCGGTCCGAATTTGATATTACAGTGAGCATCAGTGCGGGAGAATATACATGAGGGGTCGATTATCATATACAATCTCTCCGGAAGAGTGGATACCGGGAAAGCATTAGAGTCGGGCGAGTCATAGGAGGATCAGTTTGTGGTGTTCGTCTGCACCCCGTTGCCGACATGTGTACAGAATTTAATTTGTCAAAATATTTATGCTTCCTGTGCATACTTGTATATCTGCTTTGCGTAGCTTCCTCTTTTCAGGAGTTACATCCCGTGTACAAAAACTCCGCTCATTCAGGGGCCCAATCAATAAAATATGTTATTCAGTATTTTATGCTGGTTCTTTACTGTTTTGTGCATGAAAAAACGCCTAGGTTTATTGAAACTAGCATGTGTATAACATCACTGGACCTTGCCAACAATTGCTAAAGTGTTGAATTCACTGAAAATAACGTCACTAACCTGAATCGATTTGGTTGCATAGGCTTGTCTTGTCTTGTTTGTGTTGTTGCAGGTTTCATAGCCGTACGAGGAAGAGGATCAAAAGATTGCGGTAACGAAAGACTCGACCTCCACGCAGGTCATGCATATGCTTCCTGAAGAAGGATCAAATTCCCTAGCTAGCCGTAGCCTATCCAAAGGACATGCTCCAGCAAAGTCGTCTATCCTCAGCAGAATTGACAATTCCAAGATCGTAAGGCTGTGATCAGACAATGTGGTGTCCTCCAGAGGATTCCTTATCTCAAGCAGAGTAGGCTAGCCTCAGAAGATTAATATCGGTGAGCTGTATTCAGGCAGTTTCTCTTTCCAACCAGTGTCTTCATTCCTCCCAGTGGAATTCAAAGATTAAGACTCTCCCCGGAAGAGTTGGTGTGGGTCTTGGCATTTATTTTGTCAGAATACCGTGCGATATCCGTTCACTTTCCAGCAGAAGTTCGATCATACCAGGCGCATCTGCCATTCTTATATTCCCAGCAGGGTGTTACTTCATTGAGGTGTTTGGTTCGAGTTCCCAATTTCCCAGCTAAGTCGACTTCCCTCTTCCGGCATTTATTTTGCCGGAATGAGTCTATAGCATCTGGCTATCCCCAGTGGAGTTGGCATTATCTTCAGCATTTATTTTGCTGAAGCAGTTTCTGTACCCAGCAGTTCGAGTCTGCAATTGCATTGGCATATAGTGTCATACTTGCATTCACCAAATAAGAGCGTAGCATTTCCATGTCGAATGGAACATTGCATCATTGACAGACGCATGCATTGTGAAACATAAACCAGGTTGGCTAACCTTTTGTTTCAAGTATTGTTTCTCCTGCAGGTAGAGAGAGCTATTACTCAGATGAATCACCAAACAGTCGAGGTCTCGACGTGAGACATTCAATGAAGTGTCGGCTTTGGAATTACTCCCCACAGAGTTATCAGTCAGAGTTTCTCTTTATTCCCGAGCAGAGTTATTTGTGAATTTCTCGTGTTTTCCCCGCGAGTAGGCAAAATTTCTCCGTATTCCCAAGCAGAGTTGTTTATCATCAACGGGTTTCATGAATCAGAATTTCAGAGGCCACCACCGGTTATCAGAACAGGCGTCCGGTAGTTTGGTTTTCAGGTATCCCCAGTAGAGTCAGCCTCAAAGTTGCTGTAACGTCAGTGATAAGAAGTTTGCGGACTAATGGAAGGATGAGTCCTGACGAGGACGAATTTCTTGACAAGTTTTCTTCGTGCTAGAAAAGTGGAGTCCTAACGTGGACTGTTTTATTGCATGGGCTGATAGGAGGTGCTAGTCCTAACGTGGACGGGTTCGATTTCTCAGAATTGATGGAACGTGGAGTCCTGACGTGGACATTTCCTCAAGTTGACGATATTTGTTAGTCCTAACGTGGACAGGTTCGATTTTTCAGAATTGTTGGAATGTGGAGTCCTGACGTGGACATTTCTTCCAGTTTGACGGTATGTGTTAGTCCTAACGTGGACAGCTTCGAGTTCTCGGTATGGATTGAGTGTAGGGTCCTGACGTGGACAAATTTATCCTTCGTTGTGTTGTGGGCAAAGTATGGGTCCTAACGTGGACAAGTCTTATTTCCCCAGCAAGTCGAAGACGCGCAAGTCCTGACGTGGACAAGTTTATTTCTTCAGCAGGTTGAGATATGGGTCCTAACGTGGACAAATTTTATTTCCTCAGCGAGTCAAGAGGTGAGTCCTTACGTGGACAAATCAAGACGAAATGTGAGTCCTGACGTGGACAAGGTTATTCCTTACGTGGAAAGAGAAGTTGTTTCCTTACGTGGAAAAGTTTAGTCCTGACGTGGACGGATCAAAGTTTGATTCCTAACGTGGAAAGATTGAGTCCTTACGTGGACATATCAAGATGAGATTCCTTACGTGGAAAAAAGATGTAGTCCTTACGTGGACAGATCAAGAAAGATTTGATTCCTAACGTGGAAAAGATAGTATTCCTTACGTGGAAAGAGGCTTGTATTCCTGACGTGGAAAGAAAGAGTGTATTCCTAACAGGGACAGTGTTTATTCCTGACGTGGAAAGAAAGGTTATTCCTTACGTGGAAGGGTGAGTCCTAACGTGGACGATGTATTCATAACCTAGAAGGTTTAGTCCTAACGTGGACAGAGCTAGACAATGGTTATGCTTGGCGTGGAAGAGTTTATTCCTAACGTGGATGATTTATTCCTGACGAAATGCAGACAAATAATCCCCAGCACGGTCTCTACGAGATCAGTGGGTTGCCGTAACAGTCAGATTCAGTTGACGAATGTCGTTCCCCAAGCAGAGGCGCAGTTTATTTCTGCGGTTGGCAAATTCTTGGGTTCTTAGTATTCAACCATCTCGTACCACGAATGTCTGAAGGCTCCGGGCTCTTCACCCAATCGGGTCCAAGTCGCTTGAATAGGGGCAGTTGTTGCACCCTAAAATTTGCCCAACCTTATCCACTTGGTTTATGTTTCAATATCATTAGCATTTGCATATAGAGTCATGTACATAGTCTAATCATCTGCATAGCATAAGCATAGCAAGTCATCCAACAGGGGACCAATCATTATTCTCATCTCTAGAGGCCTATCAAGAGGTTATTATCCTGATTCAATCTCATTCAAGTCATCAGAAAAGAATTTGAAAGTTGGAGAAGTCAGTGGATCAAGCATTGATGCCATCTCCTATTTGAGTGTGCCTGAGGGTCAACAAGTAAGTTGTGAGCTGTGGGCTGAGCATGGGGAGTATCTAGACATCTTGGAGGACTTAGAAAGTCATTTGGAGAAGGAGACAAGTCATTGAGGTGATCACAAGTATTGCAGTTGAAGACAGTCAACTAGGGTTTCATCTGGGTCAATCCTAGGTCAACTCTAGGTCAATTGATTGATTGAAAGGCATTTAGGTCTATTGGAGAGATGTGGGGTTCATCATTTGACATATAGAGAAGGATATGTTGTTATGCTAAGAAGAAATCAAGAGAAATCAAGGAGAAGAGGAGTTTCTAAATTAGGGTTTCTGTGTAAAATCCCCTAATTTAGGTCAAATTTCCAAGCAAGATAAGTCAAAATGAAAGCTTCAAATGGATCCTTGGCCAACATGAAACTTGTAGAGGATCTCAATACATTTAATTTGAGTGGTTGAAGACATCAAGGAGATTTATAGAACTCAAGTTATGGTCCTTGCATGTTACAGGTCATCTGAGGTATCTGAAACTTTGTCTGTGAAAGTGACTTGACTTCCAAGCAATATTTACCCCTCAAGGCGATCTCAAATGAATTTCTGGTCAACATAAGAATTGTTCCTCATTGTCTTAGCTTTCTATAATGGTATAGTATGACTTCATATGATTTGTGGAACTCTACTTATGGTCTTGGCAAGCAAAGGGTATTTTGGTCATCTGAGGATTACAGGTCATTCTTAGCTTATGCCTAAAACTCATACAAGGGAGCTTCAAATGAAAAACTTCCCAAAATAAAAGTTGCTCAAAATGCCATTTTAAGTCAAGAAAAGAAGTCATGAAAGTTTTGAAATGTATGGGATGAGACTTGACCAAAGTTGGTGAAAAATGACCTAAAAAAGGCATATAAGTTGAAAAAGTTGAAATAAAAAATTGGTTTGAGAGATCTACAAATCCAATATGGGTCACCCAATATACCAAATTGATTCCCAACATCATTTTAGAGACATTGGTTCAGCCACATTTTTGAGTTTAGGCTTAAAAATTGGACTTCCTTTGTAAATTTGTTTCTTGCATCATAAGGCAACATGGTAAAACTTAACACAAGGCAAGGAAAAGCTTGGTTTTGCATACATACACTCCTAATATCTCATGAAAGGAGATTTTAACTCAAGTTTACCCAAGGTGCAAGCATGATATGAGATGATTCAAAATACCATCAAATGATAAGTTCATGAAATTTCCACAAGGTTCTAGATCCCTCTAGGACCAATCTAGAAGCTTCTCATTCTGTTAATCATCATCTATATAAGGAAATGAAGCCATTTGTGCATTGGTTGGTGATTCTTTGAGCTTGAAAACACTACTTTGATTCCTTCACTCCCATTTGCATTTTCTCTTCAAACCCCATTGAAACTTCATCAATCATCTTAATTTCTGTTATCATCATTATCCACCATCATCATAGAGTAATTGGCAAAGAAAATTGAGAGGAACTCGTGGCTGGTTTGTGTGATCCAAGTTTTCACTCCAACTTGCATGAAGAAGGGGACAAGGTGATTCAAGAAGATTGAGCAACAACCATTGCAAACAGAAGAATCAGCATCCATTGGAGATCAATATTGGAGGTTAACAAGTCTTGGAGTGCACAATTCCACCACTGTTTCATCAACATTGCAAGGTATGCATTTCAACCTATATCTCTTCTTCTAGGTGGTATTAGATGGAATGGTTAGGATATATGTGATAGAGACCATTAGGGGATGATTCATGAGAAGTTTAAGGGTTGTTCTTGAAGGTTGTTTCCATGGCAGTTTCTGGTTAGTGATCAAGAACTCACATGTTAGAGTGCTATGATACTGGAGATTAGGTTTAGGATGATCACCATGAGCAATAGAACGCATTAGTATAAGTTTTATCAAGAATCTTCAGCATACGTATCAGTGAAAATCAGTGGTGCCCTAAACTTATAGCTATCAGGTTTGGCTATTGGAGAAGTTTTAGAAAAATCTAACACCATGGTTGTATAGAGGGTGAGGAGGGGAGTTCTTTTGGTCTTTGGATCGTGTTATTTCATGGAGTGAGTAAGGAGAACGAGGAGGTGGAAATGTCATGCATGAAAGCTGTTTTGGGAGAAAACCCTAGCTGGAGGTTGAAGACAACCTCCCAGCCGTCCGATTGTCCCCAATTGTTGACTCTTTCGTCTAATCACACGGCCAGAATTCAATTCAGAAACGGAGGGAAATTAAAATGTGAAACGATGCGTTTCACTAATTGCATCAGCATGGGCTTAAGTTCAGATGACTATCCCCACCCCCTTTTGGATAGGCCCAAGGATTTTAGCATGTTTGTATTGCTATTGGCACCGAAGGTTTAATATTTTTCTGGCATTTTTTCCAATTCATTTTCTGAGCGCACTGGGCCTAAACCCTTTAATATTCGCACCCCCTAATCTGGCCCACTTGATAAAAACAACTAGAGTGCCACTGCTATTCTCACCTCCTCCTTCTATTTCTTTATATTTCAATTTTTAATTTCTTTTCATTTTCATGCATTTTCAAAAAATCATATCAAATTGAAAAAGCATTATTTTTTAATGATTCTTTTTGCATTAATTTCTTCAAGATGTCTAGAAAATTGTAAAAAATAAAAATTGCATTTTATTTTTTATTTGATATTTTTCCCCTATTTTCCAAATAAATGCCTATTTTAGGTGTTTCATTTCATACATGAATTTGATCATTTTTGTTCTAATAGTTGCTTTAATATTTTTTGTCCATTCTTTTTAGGTTGATTAGTAGCTTGTACATGCAATTTAGTTCATATTTTTAGGAATTAATTCTAGGTGTTTAGTTTAGGTGAAAACAACATGAACAAAATTAGGGTTTTAAATCAACATTAGGTGAGATAGTTTAATTCTTTTAGGAAATTATCATTTGATTTTTGGGGTATGGACTATAAGGGTTATGGGTATAGGATAGATCCCCTTAGAAATCACTAGGATTCCCCTACTGCTATTAGCATATTACTGTGTTTGATTGATTGGTGTGGTGTGCCCTCTGGGGATTATTGTTTGTCTGTGTGGGTATTGGGATTGCTTGGGGATTGGGAGAGCTGAAGACTTGTGATGATGGAGCCATTGGAGATCCAGAGACTGAGGACCAACTTCCAGAGTTGATGAGGAGATTCCTGCTAGCAGCTGTTGAGGAGATTAGGGTTTAAGAGCTAGGCAGAGCTCTAGAGTAGTAAGCTTGATTCTCAAACATGGAAGGTCTTGACTGCCTCCATTCTTCTCTGTGATACAGAGTCTCACTAAGACACTCACCCCCTTCCTTTGGAAGGCTTGGTGCTACTGTCTAAGGGATAGAACTCTTGAGAGAAAATGTCTTATGTGTTAGTAGCAGTTGGTTTGCCACCCTTGGTGGTCAGCTAATTGCTTAACACCCCAATTCACTCTTGTGATTGATCCCTCAGCTTGGAGGATGAGACTTGAAGAAAAGCCATTGTAGACTGAAGATTGATGACAAAGACCTTGCTTGAAGGCTGTGGAGATGGAGATTGATGCTTGCTGAAGCTTGAAGTCAGATGTTGTTTCAGAGCTGCTGATGTTGTTTATTTTCCTGTTGTATTTCATGTCTGATGTATTGATTGGTTTTCTGGACTGTATTGTTTGCTGTTTACCCTGTTGGGTTGAAAGTGAAGTCTGTTCACTTTTGCCTATTGTTTTCTAGGTTCGAGGTTGAGTGGGACTCCCTTGCCTCGCTTGTCTTGCTGCATCCATGCATTTTACTGCTTTATTGTATATATGATGTTGTTTTTGTTTCCGCTTATCCCGTAGGATCTCTGTTTCTCTCTGCGCAAGAGAGGAGCATGATAGACATTAGGTCTTAACCCATGCATGATAACATTAGGTTAGTTTTATTCCCTTCGCAACCGTAGGTTAGAGTTCTGTCTCTTCTTTCTCACAACAAACAGAAAAACACAATAAATATTTCAAACACAATAAAAGACACTTCTTCCGTAAAAGAATGTGAACTCATCAAAACGTCATTTTTGTCCGCTTGGACTGCTAATCAGAAAACCCTTTTTAGAAGGAATAAAATCAATCAAGACAGATTTGCGTCGTACGTGGCCCGAACTACGTTTGCTCTGATCTTTCATGCTGTATGAAAGTACGTAGGCATAGGATGCGATATCCTAGCGAGCAACCTTCCCCTCCTTTCCCGTAGGTAGGCGAACTACGTTGACTCTGATTTCTCGTTCCAGACGGGAATACGTAGGCATAAAGTGCGATACTTTGCCGAGTCATTTTCTTTTCTTTTAACCCTTAACCCTATAGAGTAGATAGAAATAACAATCCATACCCGAAAACAAGCGTGGATCCCGTCGAGTACGACGGACGTGAGGGGTGCTAATACCTTCCCCTTGCGTAACCGACTCCCGAATCCAGGTTTTGGTTGCGACGACCATACCTTTCCCGTGTTGTGCGAGGTTTACTCTGAGCGTTTCCTTTCCCTCCCGTGGGATAAATAACGCACGGTGGCGAATCTTCTGTTCAGCCGGCGCCGATTTTCGCAGTAGCGACACATTACATTCTGCCGCATGCTCGTTGGTGTTGGTGAGGCTTCATTTATTAGTCTCGCAGCACCTTTCATTGATGATAATGCCCCAGTTGCATAGAAAACAGTGTGGCTTTCAATATTTTACATGTGTATACCAGGGGGGTCTGCACTTGGCTATGTCTATGATGGTTTGGTTGGAAGCCATTTCGGTTGGCGTTATGCATTTTGGGTGGAGGCTATATTGATGCTTCCATTTGCTATTTTGGGGTTTGTTATGAAGCCATTGCAGTTGAAAGGTTTTGTCCCTGCTGATTCAAAGAAAGTGTCGGCACTGGAGACAGTTCCTTTGGGAGTTCAAGATGTGGAGGCTTCAAACGGAAACAATGAATCACATGAACCTTCCAAGCCAAAATGCAGATGCAAAGTATTAAATCAGGTCTCAATATTTCTGAAAGATATGAAAGCACTTTTGTCCGAAAAGGTTTACGTCGTCAACGTTCTAGGTTACATAGCATATAACTTTGTCATAGGTGCTTACTCGTATTGGGGCCCCAAAGCTGGTTATAGTATATATAACATGACTAATGCAGATATGATATTTGGAGGGATTACAATTGTATGTGGAATATTGGGAACTTTAGCAGAAGGCATTACTGCTTTTCTCGATGAAGCTTGTATGTTTCCTAGATCAACAAATGAAACTTTCGCACAAAAGCTGTTACTGGCGGCATTACATGACAAAAATAGAGATGATGCTGAGCATGCTATTTCACGATCTCTGTCTGGTGGATGAATTCGGCGAAAGTACTCTTACAAAAGACGGAATTGGTACCCGCTTATGTTCGGCTGCTGCATGATAATGAGGCGGAATTACGTATTGCTGCTGCTGAGAAAGTGACTAAGTTCTCCCGCACATTAAGTCCTGAACTAGCCATTCAGCATATTCTACCTGTGTAAAGGAGTTATCGACCGATTCATCTCAACATGTTCGCTCTGCATTGGTTTCGGTTATGTTAGGAGTGGCACCGGTCTTAAGAAAGTCCACATTGGTTATACAAGCAAGGAAGAACTGCTGAAGCAGAAGTTGAATTTGAAAGGCTTCTGGGTGTATCCGAAGCAAAATTTGCAATATCACAGTTATCCAAGGTAGATAGAGGTGACGATACTGATAATAGTTCTCTGAATTGCTTCATGGTCATCATTCTAAAGTTGTTTTTATTGGATCAACCCTATTTGTTTTACAACAGCTATTTGGTATAAATGCTGTGTTTTATTTCTCTTCAACTGTTTTTGAAAATGCTGGGGATCCATTTGTGGAGGAGTTGATCGTGAGGACACAAGGGATGAATACAGAGCCAGAGTTGCTGGAGTTTTTGGAGGGTTTGAATGGAGTTTGGGGAAGTGATAGGAAGAAGAGGAGGATTGTTGATGCTAACTGTCTCCGTGATGTGCTTCCAACTGGATGGAAACTCATACTTACTCTTCAAAGGAGAGGGAGTCGCGCATCGGTTTTATGTCGCCGATACGTAAGCCCTGACGGAAGCGAGTTTGAGACATACAAGGATGTTTCTTCATACTTGGTTTCTTTGTCCGATGTTCAAGACGCGAGCCACTTAAAATCTAGTTATACTGATGGTAGTAAGCAGTTTTCCAGCAATATCAATATGTCATCTGAAAATAATATTGGTCATGTCCCCACAGGTGGCGTTATGATTGATGCCAATGCAAGTTCTCATCATGAAAAGCAAGCCACCATATCATCACCAAATGGAACTGAAAAGCGAAACACTTCTGATGGGAATTTAAATGGTGACCTGGCAGCTATGGATTGTGAATTAGGTAATGCCACCAATGGAGCCTTTGGAGTCTCTGACCATCCAACTGATGATAAGCTACCACTGAAGGCAGATACGAATGATGCAAACTCAGTTCAGGAATGCTTTCTTTCAGAGGACATAGTTTATAATAGTGTTGGTCCCATCCCTACAGGTGGCATGAAGATTGAGGCAAACACAAGTTCTCATCAGGAGAAGCAGGCCACCATGTCATCATCAATTGGAACTGGATGGGATGAAACTGTTCCCAATGAAAATGAGCAAGTACGTTTTGGTGACAATGGGCTTGGGCTTTCCGCCACATTAGTGGAAAACCACATTCAGAAAATAGCTTCTGAAAGCAGCATGCTGGTTCCAAATTCTCAAGATATTTCTACTAATGGTAAACTTCAGTTTTGTCCGGAAGGCTCTCTTGTCCCATCCCAGAATGAACTTAACCATACATCTATAGAGAGTATGGATAGGGAACAAACTTTTGTGCTAAAGGACTCTGCTGGGGCAAACAAAAAATTAATGATTTACCTGGCTCGTCCACGGATGAGAGAACATGGGATCATAATGATGAATATATGAATAATATTTCTTTTGATCCCTGGCAACAAGATGCACCTGTGTCTGGTGAAATTGATTTTACTCCCAATCTTTATGTAACTAATGGTGTTAGTGATAATCATGGTCTTCCATTGGACGAAGTTGCGACAAGCTGTTTACAGAAAATGAGTTCTCTGAATGACCAAATTTGCACAATGGACAATCTGTTGCACAGAAGGTCTGAAAGTAACTTATTTACAGTAGCCGAGAGTCAGCACCCTTCAGCTCTCCATGATAATATGAAAAACATCTCAGATGGAAGCCTCCTTGTGTATTCGATAGAAAATCCCCAGCTTCGGAGAACGAACCAAAACAAAATCAAAAACTTAACAGAAAATATAACAATGCATGCAGAAGAAGCATGTGGATTATTAACAGTGAGAGTTGCCCCGTGATAACTGTTCAAGGTACATCCACTGGCTATATGTTTTTGGGTTTGTTAGTCTTGCCATTTTATTGAGTTCTAGATGGTATCACAGGAAGTGCTTGTCCTGTGTGATACAGAAATGAGGTGTCAGCACCAGCTTTATCTGAATATATGAAACATGGTTTGACAAATAGGAACTCCATGGATCAATATCTTCAAGGTCTGTTTATTCTTGCAAATGACCCTACATCAGAAGTGTGGAAGTTGGTATGTGCAACATTTGTTCAGCTGATCGAAGTCCATCCATTAGTTCTTGCAGCACTATTGAGCTTGAATTTTGAGATACTTTCAGAGATATTTGTAAATGTTATTTCTAAGTTGATACATCCGGGAGTATTGTTGGTGCTGCCACAAGTTAGAATTCTGAAAAGCAAATTAGATAGGTCAGTGAGAACTTTGATCATGAGCTCGATGGATCAAATACTATCTTGGCATTGAGAGAATACTTTTTGAAGGCTAGCAAAATCATGGACAAAGAACTGAAACCGCATTGTGATATTGATGGTTTTTGCAGTGGGATTGCAGTAGTTACCTTGATAAAGCAGGGGATGAATCTTGTTATTACAGATGCGAAGTGTCTAGGCTTGCACTGGGTCGTATTTTCAAGACGGTTGTACCTTCAAGTCACATGTTGAAAAATAATCCACATCAGATAATTGAAATTGAGGTAAAATCAAAAAGAAGGAATAGCACGTGAGCTACAATAAAAAGTCCAAAACGACAAACAAAAATATTCACCAGAATTTCAAACTCACGCGTAAACACCCAAGAACCAAAACGCAGAAAAATCACACAAACGGCAAATCATTTTTCACTCACTCTCACCTATAAATACAATCCACCTCTCACTCATTTTCTCAAGCTTTTCAAGCCAATTAATCCCTGCAGAATTTTCATCATAACTCCTCAATTTTCCTTCAAATTTCACTTTCAAAAATCACCCTCAACCGTTCTTCAAATTTCATCAGATTCAACTCTCTTTTCATTCACAACCTTTCCACATAAAAACTCACCATACTTCAACTTCCTCAAGACAACAATCAGAATTTCGCAGTTCAGAAAAAGAATAAAGAAGAAGAGAGTTTCGATTTCATCATTCACCTGAGTTTGAAGGTAGATTGAGCTTCACCGTCAGTTTTGATCCGTTACTTTTTGTTGTGTTTCTTTGAATTGTTGGTACTGTTGTGAAGAGCTCTTGATTTCGATTGCAACCGCGTATTTTTCGTGTCCCGCCGCTCCGATTTGAGAGAGCTTTGAAATGACATCCATGGCCGTGAACAGAGTCTCGCGTGAGAAGAAGATGATTCTGTTTCGTTTTCTCTTTCTTCTTTTCAATTGTTTTTTTTTCATTTTTTTTTTATTTTCTTTTTATTTCTCTTCAGAATTTAACCGTGTGGACTTTTCCACATTTCTTTTTATTATTAAATTTGTATTTTAATTTCATTTTTGAAAAAGCTCTTAAAAAAAATTATTTGAAAATATTTTGATTAAGTGTTGGTTGTTTTGGATCTTGAATTTGATAAGATTTCATCAATATCAATGGACTTTGGGTGTTGATTTTATCCACCAAGAGAGGTGATTGATATTGACGATAATTTAATCGATTCGAGATTCAAATTGTGATTTCATTTTCTTTCTTCTTCTTTTTATTTTTGATCGATGAAATCTATGGATCATAGATTGTTGATTATCAAGGTTGTTTAATCTTCATTATTTCAAATCTATGGATGAATAATCATTGAGATAATTCTCCGTACTTTGGAATAGTGATAAATTACCTTTGATTAACTAATTAAAAATCTTGATTATGATGAGATCACTACCTCTTTTCTTTTTGTGTGGCATGTTTTAGGAGAGTGATTTATATATCACTTCTCTAACATGTATTAACACTAACATTTTATTGACCGGCCTCAGATAGTCGTGGTTTCTACATAAACCTGATTACGATTGCTTAACATAGCGCTAAAGTGTCCCTTAATCGGAAAAATGATCATTCGTGGCTCAAACTTACGTTTAAAAGTCCAAGTATGTTTAGTTGCTTGTCTTAACTCCAATACCTATGAAAATCATTTTTAGGAGGCTTTGATTCTATCAATCCTCTAATGAATTTTCATTAATCTTGGTCTAAGTGCAAGGATTAATCATCATTGATCATATGTTCTAACCACTAACCACTAATTCACTAACAATATCCTTGTTTAATTTTGTTTATATTCTCTTCTTACTCCTTATTTCTTACTTTTATGTTTCCATATTATCATTTCATATCATATCTTTGTTTATGTTTATGTCATTTCTCTTTTGTCCACTTGGACCATATCTTGTTCAAAACACTAATAAAGGATAAAAAAATCTCTAAAAAACTTGGTGCTATTAACTTTGTGGTTATGCTCTTGGACTACTCTTAGACCTTGGACTTCATGGACCTTTGGACTTAGAATTAGGGCTCTCATTCCTATGCTTGGAGTATTGTGGATCTTAGCCTTTATTTGGCTCGCTCATTAGCTTATGCTTTAAATCGGATGGAATTCTTTTTTGCTTGCTATGGAGTGTGCTACAAGTCGGTTAGATCTTTCTTATCTCTAGCTCTTATTTTGGTTTCTAGGATAGTCACTTCATCTCCTCCCCTTCTTAAATTTTCAAAACTTTCTCCCTCTTTCAAAACCTTCTTGGTTTCAAACTTCAAAACCGCTTTCGCAATAAAACCTTGACTTTCGTCAAGTGATATTTAAACTTTGTTTTTTTCTTAATAAAAGTCAATCAATGTTAATCATGCTTTGACCAATTTCAAAAGACATAAAAAATACAAAAAACTCATCAACTCTTTTTGTGCCTTTATGCATTTTTTCACTTTAAAACTTTTCATAAAGTTTAGACATGATTCATTTCTATAGTTGAGATGTAAATCTCCTATTCCCCATATTATTAAGACTTTGACATTTTCCACGTTGATGTTGAGTGATAGTCTTGTTGATAATCCAAGCAAATCCTCCATCTTTATGTGACGCAGATGTTGTCTTAATACTCGTGGGTGGATAGTCGCAGTTTTCTCCTTGAAATGACGACTTGTCTTTACATCTAAAATCAATTAAAACCAACAAATTTTTGTCATTTGTACCACGAACTACGGGGTTTTGATTCCATATTGCACTTTATGGGTACGTAGGCATGAGACGATAAGTCTCTCCAAACACAAAAATCTAAAAAATAATTCTCTTCTCATCTCCCCAATCTCTTTTCAAACAAACAATTTTCAAACCAAAAAGCGTAAATATTTCAAAGGGCTCCTATAGAGTACTATAGACGTTTTGGGTGCTAACACCTTCCCATTGCGTAACCAACCCCCTTACCCCGATCTCTGTCTCTTGTTCTTATTTTAGAACTATTTGGTTTTGTTCGCTCTTTTTCCTTTCCTTTTTTGGATAAAATAAAAGTGCGGTGGCGACTCTTGTTTTCTTTGAGTTAAGTTAATCAATAACTTACACTCACGATTTTTACCGCTACAAGACTGAATCAGCTCAGTTTAATAGATGAGAAGAGGCTGGCTTCTTTAGCATACGGTCGATTATATCAGAGCCGGATGAAGAAAGCGTACGATAAGAAGATATATCCTCGCAGCTTTCAGACGGGCGATCTTGTTTTGAAAAAGATTCTCCCACCACAAACAGATCACAGGGGCAAGTGGACTCCTAATTACGAAGGTCCCTACGTTGTCAGAAAAGTCTTCTCTGGAGGAGCCTTGCTACTATCCACCATGGATGGTGAAGACTTTACGTCTCCTGTGAATGCGGACGCAGTTAAAAAATACTTTGCTTGAAAGTGACCCGCTGGACAGTAAAAAGAGAGTCCAGGCAAAAATGGGGCATCCTGGCGAACCGTAAAAAATGAATAAAAGGTTCAGGCAAAAGTTAGGGATAAAATTGAAAAGATGTACACCCGCGAGGTCGAAAAACCTGAAAAGGGCGACTTCGGCAAAAAAGGGCATCCCGGTGAATTGAAAACCCGCAAAGGGCGATTCACGCAAAAGTTAGGGATTGAAAAAGCAAATGACTGCGGCCCGGATTTGATACAGCATTGCTTAGTGGTTTGGGAGTACCTGGAGGCCGTCTATCCAAAACAATCTTTTCCGAAGATCGCGTACCGGGAAAGCGTAGAGTCAGGCGAGTCATAGGAGGATCAGCTAATGGTGTTTGTCTGTACCACGTCGCTGACATGTATACAAATATTGTTTTGTATTTTTATTTATGCTTCTTGTGCATATATGTATGTGTGTGTGCGTAACTTCCTCTTTTCAGGAGTTGCATCCGGTGTACAAAACTTTGCCTATTCAGAGGCCCGTTATCAATAAAACATGTTATTCAGTACTTGATGCTTGTTCTTTACTGTTTTGTTTGTGAAAGACATCGATGTTTTGATAAACTTGCACTTGCATAATCCTGTTGTCCCTTGCCAATAATTGATAAAACTTCGAATTGACTGAAGTAATGTCGCGGATGCTAACCCGGATAGATCTTGTTGTATAGGCTTGTTTTGTCTCGTTCGTGTTTTGCAGGGTTCTTACCTTTGGAGCAAACAGTCAGGGATTGTATTCCCCAGCCAAATCACTGGACGATAGAGCCTGATTCTAGTTGACATCATTCCTTAGCTAGTCGTAGCTTATCCCAGAGATTTGAAATGACGTTTATCCCTTCCCGAAGGAGGGAATCATTTTCCCCAGAAGAGTGTCCTCATGGAAAGCCGTCCATAGGATTAATCCCAGCAAGTCAAAATCAATGTCCCCTTCCGAGGTTACGCTCCCCAGTGAGTCGGATATATGCAGGGTCAATCCTCAGCATGGAAGGTTCCCGCAGAGTTTAACCAAGTTGTTGGTTCAAAAGATTTATACCCGGAGGACGGTTTCCCTTCTCCCCACAGGTCGTCATGTCTTTGTCAGGATGATTATCCTCAACGGAGTGTTAGCTCCGAGTTTGTAAACTGTACCCAGACAGCTGTCCCCTAGAAGGGTCGTTTCTTCCCCAGCTGAGTTACTTTTCCCAGCAGGTGTTGTTCTTTCCTCCCAGTGGAAGTCGATGTTTAATCTCTCCTCGGCAGAGTTGGTGGTGTTTCCGGCATTTATTTTGCCGGAGTACTTTGTGATACCCGTTCATCCCCAACAGGGCGGTATTTGTCCTCAACAGCCGTGTTGATGAAGCAAGTTTGTCAGAGCCTCCCCCAGCAGCCTGAACCTGCATGTGCATTTGCATATATTATCATATTTGCATCTACCCAAAAAACGCGTAGCATTTCCATGCCGTATGGAGCATTGCGCCATTTCCAAACATACGCATTTTGAAACATAAATCAGGTTGGTTAACCTTTTTCTTTCAGGGGTGTTTCTCAGCAGGAGTATGAAGTTACAGTTCAGGTCTATTACCAGATGATCGAGGTCTCGCCGTGAGACATATGATGATGCAGTTCTGGTTATCATTCCCCACAGAGTTACTGATTGAAGTTTCTCTTACCCGACCAGCGGAGTGTTTTTCTTCAGGTTTGCTGTCACGGCAGCATGTCAGGGTTTCATGAATCAAGATTTCAGAAGTGGTCACTTGTTGTCGAAACGGGTGTCGGACAGTTATTTTCAGAATATCCCCAATGGAGTTAGCTGCTGCAAAGAGGTAGGCAGAGAAATGGTATTCAGAGTGTTTTCCCGTATGAAGCAGGCGGATGAACTTTCCTGTGTTCAGGCAGATGGACTTTTCCCGTATGAAGCAGGCGGATGGATTCTCCTGTAATCAGGCGGATGAATTTTCCTGTATGGATCAGGCAGATGTGTTTTCCCGTATGAAGCAGACGGATGAGTTTTCCTGTAAGAATCAGGCAGATGTGTTTTCCCGTATGGAGCAGGCGGATGAGTTTTCCTGTAAGAATCAGGCAGATGTGTTTTCCCGTATGGAGCAGGCGGATGAGTTTTCCTGTAAGAATCAGGCAGATGTGTTTTCCCGTATGGAGCAGGCGGATGAATTTTCCTGTAAGAATTAGGCAGATGAATTTTCCCGTATGAAGCAGACGGATGAACTTTCTGGTATCCAGATAGATGATTCTCCCGTGATAGACATGGTATGTGAGTTGTGTTCCGATATTTGACAAAAGTATGTTCCCCAATGAAGTCTCCGTGATTTCCTCGTGTTGACGAAATGTTACTGGCCCCAGTAGAGTCCTCCTCCAAGTCGTTTGTGGGGTGGGCCCAACAAAGTTAGCTGATGCAAAGATAAGTAGAGTCTCCTGTGATTAGACAGAAATGTTTCCCCAACGAAGTCGTCGGGATTTTTCTGTGTTGACGGAATGTAGCATCCTAACGTGGACAAAGTTCTATTCCTGCGATGATAGAATCTTTTTCGGGTTAATGAAAATGAGCCCCAGCAGGGTCGCTAATTTGTTTTCTCCGTATTAACAGACGGCGGAGTTTTAACGTGGACAAAAGGCGGGGTGTTTTGACAAGAGGGAGTTCAAAGCCTGGGGCGTTACACAGGCGGTTGACTTTGAAATCATATTTTGATATCAGATGATTGATCAGTTGATTGCCGAAACAACCGGATTCAGTTGGTGGATGTTGTTCTCCAAGCAGTTTGTGCAGTTTATTTCTGCGGTTGGCAAATTTCTGGGTTCTTGGTATTCAACCGTCTCGTACCTCGATTGTTTGAAGGTCGTTCGCTCTTCACCCAGTCGGGTCCAAGCCGTTTGAATAGGGGAAGCTGTTGCACCCTAAAATTTGCTCAACCTATTTCACCTGGTTTATGTTTTAATTGCATTATCATTTGCATAGTTACATCATATACATAGGCTAATCATTTGCACATCATAGCATAGCATGCCTCCAACAAGGGATCAAGGTGTCTGTCAAAAGAAGAAGCCTATCTAGAGGTGTTATATGAGCCTAAAAGGCCATCCAAGTAATCAGAAAAGGTTTGAAATCTTGAGAAGTTTTGGATGCCTACATGTGGGTTGTTCTCCTATCTTGAGGAATATTGAGAATCATCAGTGAGATGAGAAGCATGGAGTGTGAATTTGAGGTGTGTATGGATCCCATGGGATGCCTAGAGAGCTTTATTGAAGTTGAGGCAAGCCATTGATTCAAGTTTAAGAGCCATGGTTGAGGTGTGTACAAGTAGGGTTTCATCTGGGTAAACCTAGGTCAAGGAGAGCAAAGAGAAGGCATCAGGACCTAGCTCTAGGTCATGGAAGTCATGGATTTATATGTTGAAGCATGTGCATGGATGAGTCAAGATCAAGTTCAAGAGAATCAAGAGTGGTTGGAGGTGTTTGAGACAGGGTTCCTAGGGTAAAATCCCCTGTATAGCACTGGACTTCCAAGTCACATAAGTCAAAATACAAGTTTCAAATGGATTCTTGGCCAACATGAAACTTGTAGAGCTTCTCAATAGATTTAATTTGAGTACTATAAGTCTTCAAGGAGATTTTTAGAACTCAAGTTATGGTTCTTGCAAGTTATGGGTCACCAGAGGACATTGAAATTTATCTGTGAAAGTCACTTGACTTCCAAGCAACTTTTTCCCATCAAGTAGTTTTCAAATGGATTCTTGGCCAACATAAGAATTGTAGGGCTTGATCTTACCTTTAATTTGAGTACTATAAGTTCTCAAGAAGATTTGTGGAACTCAAGTTATGATCTTGGCAATCCAGGGGTATTTTGGGAAAGTTGAATTATAGGTCATTTTTCAACATAGGTCAAAATCTCTATCTTCCACTCCTCAAATGAAGAAATGTTCAACATGAGATGTGTTTAGAATGATGTTTTTAGGCCAGATAAGAAGTCATGAGGATTTGAATGGGCTTGTATCACAAAGTTGCCCAAAATGGCCTAAAAAGGGAGATTTTTCAAATGATTCAAAGGAGGGAAATTGGGATTTTTGAGATATGAGGCATACACATGGCATATGGGTAGTCATTTTGAATGGAAATTGGATTTCAAACACATTGGCAATGTCACAATTTTTAGATGAGCCATTGTTTTAGGAGTTGCTTTGGAAAATGCTTTCTTACATCATAAGTAACATATGCAAAACCATTCTTTAGATCAGAACCAAGGCCTTAACCCTTTCCAATCCATTCAATATGTCATTAGAGGAGAATTTGGATCAAAATCAGGTGCTGCACAAGCTGAATCATGACTGTCATGGATGAACTTATCATGGTAATTTCAAGTGCATGAGAAATTGGAAATATCATTTGGAGCATTCCAGAAGTTTCTTGAACCTTCCTACACCTTCTATATATACATTAGAACTAGTTCAAAGCCTGGGTTGGTGAAGATTGAGAGAGAATTGAGAGATAGAACTCTGATTTTGCACCTTGTAAAACAGAATCGGTTACACGAATTTGAGCCATTTCAATCCAAACTTTTGCATTCAGTATCTTTATTTTGAGTTGTTGAGTGAATTCAGAGAGATTTCTGGCCAAGATTGCTGAAGAGTCAAGAAAGAGCATCGTGAGTTCATCCATTGCACCTCAAAATCGAATTTGAGAATTCAGAGAGATTCAACACAAATTGATGCATACAGAAGCTTGATAATCACTCATTGATCATATCTGGAGGATCTTGAAGCATAATTCGAAGCTTTCCTTGTTCTGTTCACTCCATTTTCACAGGTTAGTAAAATTCATTCTATGGGTTGATTCATGTAGAATTGTTAGGTTTTAATTGATTAGATGCAATGTAGAACATGGCTAGGTCGTTTCTGGTAGAGAATTTCACGATTTAGAGACAAAATTAGGTTGAGCCAATTTTCCGTTGATGGATATAACTGGCGTTTCTTGATGATCTAAGCTTAGTTGTTTGGTTAGTTTTACTCAGGGTGAGGTGTAGATGATCCTAGGATTGTTAATTTTGAGTTTGGTGAGAATTTATTTGTGAGCATTTTCTGAGATGATCATCGTGTTTTAAGATGGGGAGTGATTCAATACACATGGATGATATGGTTGGATTGCTTGTGAAAAAACGAATTGAATGATGTAATTAGGGGTGAGTTTGGGTGAAGATTAGTGATGTTGATGATTGGGGACGACGGTGGCGCCACCTCCGGCCACCGTCTGTTGTTTCTTCCCTCCAACTTTCAAAAGGTAGGAGATGATCTTTTAACCCTAGGATGAGAGGAAGACCTTTGACTCAATCTTGATCCCACGGCCACGAGTGATTGTTATTTTGTGAAGGAGTCTGAAAGGAGCCAAAACGCTCCGTTTCATTTAATGAATTGGCATGGGCTTAGTGATAAACTTGTTATTGACACCCCAGTTTGGAGGCCCATTGAGAAACACACGCGAATCAATTGCTATTCCACACAAGGTTTTGCCATTTTCTTTACATTTTCATTTTATTTTCTGAATGTTTGTGGGCTTAATGCACGCTTGACTGTTAGCACCCCCCTCTGGGCCCAACTTAGCTTTTGTACTGACATTCATTGCTATTCAACGTGCATAATTTCCATTTTCATTATAATTTCTTTGATTTTTATGGTTTTAGCATAGTTGATAAAAAAATCATAACAATTTGAAAAATAGTCATTTTAGGTTGAGATTTTTTTCCTTGTTTCCCTTAGGACCTCTAGAATTTAATAAAATCATAAAAATACTATTTCATGCATTTTTCATTTTATGGCATATTTTACAAGTTTAATTGCTTTTATTTTGCATTTATTTGATACTCCAACTTTCTGATTTTTGTATGAGCACTTTATTTTGAGTTTTGATTTGATTCTTTTTGCTCTAGTTAGATTAGAGATGCATGCTACCTTAGTGATTTTTATTATATTTTTATAGTGAAATTTAGGTTAGTTTTGAATAATGAACTTTAAGTGCTAGAATTAGGGTTTCACAACATTTAGTTGTAGTTTAGGGCATAGTTTGGGGACTTAGGGTTTTATTTAGGTCTTGGGGTTTATATGGGGTATTGGGTATAGGGTTGGGTTCCCTTAGAAATTTACCTAGGATTTTATGATGAGTTTTAGTATTTTACTTGATTTTTGCAATTGGTATGTTGATTGTGGGTTTTCCCCTTGGGCATTTGGTTTGTTTGTTTGGTTTGGGGTATTCTAATTGAGCTTTGGGGCTTGGGCTTTGGGGCTTGGGGTCGGAAGAGGTTGTGAGAAATATCCGTATAGGGGCTGCACTGCAAAGCGACACCAAGCAAAGGTTGGTTGAGATGCTCAAGGAGTACAGTGATATTTTTGCTTGGTCGTACAAAGATATGCCTGGGTTGGATACGGATATGGTTGTTCACCGTCTGCCACTGCGAGAGGAATGTCCGCCTATTAAGCAAAAACTCCGAAGAACTAGACTGGATATGGCTGTGAAGATCAAGGAGGAAGTTCAAAAACAGTGGAATGCTGGTTTCCTAGCTGTTACCAAATATCCCTCATGGGTCGCTAATATTGTGCCAGTGGCGAAGAAAGATGGTAAAATGAAAATGTGTGTAGACTACCGTGATTTGAATAAAGCGAGCCCAAAAGATGACTTTCCACTTCCTTACATCGATGTGCTGGTTGATAACACTGCTCAGCTCTCTGTATTCTCTTTCATGGACGGCTTCTCGGGCTATAATCATATCAAAATGGCGCCAGAAGACATGGAGAAGACTACCTTTATTACTCCTTGGGGAACATTTTGCTACAAAGTGATGCCCTTCGGATTGAAGAACGCTGGGGCAACATATCAACGTGCTATGAGGACTCTCTTTCATGACATGATGCACAAAGAGATCGAGGTTTATGTTGATGATATGATTGCCAAATCCCAGACGGAGGAAGAGCATTTGGTTAATCTGCTGAAACTGTTCAAGAGGCTCAGGAAGTTCAGGTTGAGACTGAACCCTAATAAGCGCACCTTCGGGGTGAGATCGGGTAAACTACTGGGGTTTATCGTGAGTAAAAAAGGAATAGAGGTCGATCCTGCAAAAATAAAAGCAATACAAGAAATGTCGACGCCTAAAACAGAAAAAGAAGTGCGTGGGTTTTTAGGGAGGTTGAACTATATTGCGCGGTTCATATCTCACTTAACTGCGACATGTGAGCCGTTATTCAAGTTGTTGAAAAAGGATCAGGTGTTGACCTGGAATGAAAATTGTCAAAAGGCGTTCGACAAGATAAAAGAGTACTTGCAGGAACCTCCTGTTTTGATACCCCCAGTGGCCGGAAGACCTTTGATTATGTATTTGACGGTTCTTGAGGAAAGTATGGGTTGTGTTCTCGGTCAACACGAAGAGACCGGACATAAAGAGCATGCGATCTACTATTTGAGTAAGAAGTTTACTGACTGTGAGTCCAGATACTCAATGCTCGAGAAAACGTGTTGTGCGCTAGCCTGGGACGCCAAACGTTTGAGGCAATACATGCTAAATCATACAACCATGCTAATTTCAAAGATGGATCCAATCAAATACGTGTTTGAGAAGCAAGCACTCTCCGGAAGGATTGCCCGATGGCAGATGGTGTTAACCGAATACGACATCCAATATGTCTCGCAAAAGGCTATTAAAGGTAGCGTTCTGTCTGAGTACCTCGCGGAGCAGCCTGTTGAGGACTACCAATCAATGAGGTTTTATTTTCCTGACGAGGATATCATGTACCTGAAGATGAAAGATTGTGAAGAGCCGTTGTCGGACGAAGGACCAGAGTTGGGTTCCAAATGGCAGTTGATATTTGATGGAGCTGTAAATTCATATGGTAGCGGAATAGGTGCAATTATTACTACCCCTCAAGGGTCGCACATCCCATTTACTGCCCGATTGACTTTTCCCGTTACCAATAATGAGGCTGAATATGAAGCTTGCATCATGGGTCTGGAAGAAGCTATTGATTTGTGAATCAAACATCTGGATGTGTACGGAGACTCAGCTCTAGTGGTGAATCAGATTAAAGGAGAATGGGAGACACGTCAACCCAATTTGATACCATATATGAACTATGCACGGAGATTGTTGCCTTTCTTTGACAAGGTGGAATTGCATCATGTGCCGCGAGCAGAGAATCAAATGGCTGACTCCCTGGCGACATTGTCTTCGATGTATAAAGTTAACTTCTAGAACGAGGCTCCCCGGATTGTTATCTCTCGGCTCGATAGGCCGGCCTTCATATTTGCCATTGACGAGGCTCCCGATGGGCAACCCTGGTACTTTGACATCCAGAATTTCCTGAAGAACAAGGAGTATCCGGCTGGGGCATCCAATTGAGATCAGAAGACTCTCAGGAGATTGGCTGGCAATTTCTATTTGAACCCGGATGGTGTCCTATACAAAAGAAACCACGACTTAGTGTTGCTACGTTGTGTAGACGAGAAAGAGGCGAAGTTGCTCATGGAAGAGATACATGAGGGTACATTTGGTACACATGCTGGTGGGCATGCTATGACGAGAAAACTGCTGCGGGCAGGATACTATTGGCTAACTATGGAAACAGATTGCTTCAAATTTGCGAAGAAGTGTCATAAATGCCAGATTTATGCGGATAAGATCCATGTGCCTCCAAGTCCCCTGAATGTGATGTCAGCATCATGGCCTTTCTCGATGTGGGGAATTGATATGATTGGTAAGATTGAGCCTACGACATCCAATGGACACCGGTTCATCTTGGTGGCAATTGATTACTTCACCAAATGGGTGGAGGCAACATCATATGCCAATGTCACCAAACAAGTGGTCGCCAGATTCATCAAACGAGATATTATCTGCAGATATGGAATCCCTGAGCGGATTATCACCGACAATGGTTCGAATTTGAATAACAAAATGATGAAAGAGCTGTGTCAGAATTTTAAGATTGAATATCACAACTCTTCTCCTTACCGACCCAAGATGAATGGCGTTGTTGAAGCGGCCAATAAGAACATAAAGAAGATTGTCCAGAAGATGGTTGTGACATACAAGGACTGGCACGAGGTGCTACCTTTCGCTTTGCACAGTTATCGTACGACGGTGCGCACATCAACCGAGGCAACCCCTTTCTCGTTGGTATACGGAATGGAGGCAGTGTTACCATTGGAGGATGAGATTCCTTCCTTGAGGGTTTTACGAGATGTCCAACTTGACGAGGCAGAATGGGTTAAAGATAGACTGAATCAGCTCAGTTTAATAGATGAGAAGAGGCTGGCTTCTTTAGCATACGGTCAGTTATATCAGAGCCGGATGAAGAAAGCGTACGATAAGAAGATATATCCTCGCAGCTTTCAGACGGGCGATCTTGTTTTGAAAAAGATTCTCCCACCACAAACAGATCACAGGGGCAAGTGGACTCCTAATTACGAAGGTCCCTACGTTTTCAGAAAAGTCTTCTCTGGAGGAGCCTTGCTACTATCCACCATGAATGGTGAAGACTTTACGTCTCCTGTGAATGCGAACGCAGTTAAAAAATACTTTGCTTGAAAGTGACCCGCTGGACAGTAAAAAGAGAGTCCAGGCAAAAATGGGGCATTCTGGCGAACCGTAAAAAATGAATAAAAGGTTCGGGCAAAAGTTAGGGATAAAATTGAAAAGATGTACACCTGCGAGGTCGAAAAACCTGAAAAGGGCGACTTCAGCAAAAAAGGGTATCCCGGTGAATTGAAAACCCGCAAAGGGCGATTCACGCAAAAGTTAGGGATTAAAAAAGCAAATGACTGCGGCCCGGATTTGATACAGCATTGCTTAGTGGTTTGGGAGTACCTGGAGGCCGTCTATCCAAAACAATCTTTTCCGAAGATCGCGTACCGGGAAAGCGTAGAGTCAGGCGAGTCATAGGAGGATCAGCTAATGGTGTTTGTCTGTACCACGTCGCTGACATGTATACAAATATTGTTTTGTATTTTTATTTATGCTTCTTGTGCATATATGTATGTGTGTGTGCGTAACTTCCTCTTTTCAGGAGTTGCATCCGGTGTACAAAACTTTGCCTATTCAGAGGCCCGTTATCAATAAAACATGTTATTCAGTACTTGATGCTTGTTCTTTACTGTTTTGTTTGTGAAAGACGTCGATGTTTTGATAAACTTGCACTTGCATAATCCTGTTGGCCCTTGCTAATAATTGATAAAACTTCGAATTGACTGAAGTAATGTCGCGGATGCTAACCCGGATAGATCCTGTTGTATAGGCTTGTTTTGTCTCGTTTGTGTTTTGTAGGGTTCTTACCTTTGGAGCAAACAGTCAGGGATTGTATTCCCCAGCCAAATCACTGGACGATAGAGCCTGATTCCAGTTGACATCATTCCTTAGCTAGTCGTAGCTTATCCCAGAGATTTGAAATGACGTTTATCCCTTCCCGAAGGAGGGAATCATTTTCCCCAGAAGAGTGTCCTCATGGAAAGCCGTCCATAGGATTAATCCCAGCAAGTCAAAATCAATGTCCCCTTCCGAGGTTACGCTCCCCAGTGAGTCAGATATATGCAGGGTCAATCCTCAACATGGGAGGTTCCCACAGAGTTTAACCAAGTTGTTGGTTCAAAAGATTTATACCCGGAGGACGGTTTCCCTTCTCCCCACAGGTCGTCATGTCTTTATCAGGATGATTATCCTCAGCGGAATGTTAGCTCCGAGTTTGTAAACTGTACCCAGACAGATGTCCCCCAGAAGGGTCGTTTCTTCCCCAGCTGAGTTACTTTTCCCAACAGGTGTTGTTCTTTCCTCCCAGCGGAAGTCGATGTTTAATCTCTCCTCGGCAGAGTTGGTGGTGTTTCTGGCATTTATTTTGTCGGAATACTTTGTGATACCCGTTCATCCCCAACAGGGCGGTATTTGTCCTCAACAGCCGTGTTGATGAAGCAAGCTTGTCAGAGCCTCCCCCAGCAGCCTGAACCTGCATGTGCATTTGCATATATTATCATATTTGCATCTACCTAAAAAACGCGTAGCATTTCCATGCCGTATGGAGCATTGCGCCATTTCCAAACATACGCATTTTGAAACATAAATCAGGTTGGTTAACCTTTTGCTTTCAGGGGTGTTTCTCAGCAGGAGTATGAAGTTACAGTTCAAGTCTATTACCAGACGATCGAGGTCTCACCGTGAGACATATGATGATGCAGTTCTAGTTATCATTCCCCACAGAGTTACTGATTGAAGTTTCTCTTACCCGACCAGCGGAGTGTTTTTCTTCAGGTTTGCTGTCACGACAGCATGTCAGGGTTTCATGAATCAAGATTTCAGAAGTGGTCACTTGTTATCGAAACGGGTGTCAGACAGTTATTTTCAGAATATCCCCAGTAGAGTTAGCTGCTGCAAAAAGGTAGGCAGAGAAACGGTATTCAGAGTGTTTTCCCGTATGAAGCAGGCGGATGAACTTTCCTGTGTTCAGGCAGATGGACTTTTCCCGTATGAAGCAGGCGGATGGATTCTCCTGTAATCAGGCGGATGAATTTTCCTGTATGGATCAGGCAGATGTGTTTTCCCGTATGAAGCAGGCGGATGAGTTTTCCTGTAAGAATCAGGCAGATGTGTTTTCCCGTATGGAGCAGGCGGATGAGTTTTCCTGTAAGAATCAGGCAGATGTGTTTTCCCGTATGGAGCAGGCGGATGAGTTTTCCTGTAAGAATCAGGCAGATGTGTTTTCCCGTATGGAACAGGCGGATGAATTTTCCTGTAAGAATTAGGCAGATGAATTTTCCCGTATGAAGCAGACGGATGAACTTTCCGGTATCCAGATAGATGATTCTCCTGTGATAGACATGGTATGTGAGTTGTGTTCCGATATTTGACAAAAGTATGTTCCCCAATGAAGTCTCCGTGATTTCCTCGTGTTGACGAAATGTTACTGGCCCCAGTAGAGTCCTCCTCCAAGTCGTTTGTGGGGTGGGCCCAACAAATTTAGCTGATGCAAAGATAAGTAGAGTCTCTTGTGATTAGACAAAAATGTTTCCCCAGCGAAGTCGTCGGGATTTTTCTTTGTTGACAGAATGTAGCGTCCTAACATGGACAAAGTTCTATTCCTGCGATGATAGAATCTTTTTCGGGTTAATGAAAATGAGCCCCAGCAGGGTCGCTAATTTGTTTTCTCCGTATTAACAGACGGCGGAGTTTTAACGTGGACAAAAGGCGGGGTGTTTTGACAAGAGGGAGTTCAAAGCCTGGGGCGTTACACAGGCGGTTGACTTTGAAATCATATTTTGATATCAGATGATTGATCAGTTGATTGCCGAAACAACCGGATTCAGTTGGTGGATGTTGTTCTCCAAGCAGTTTGTGCAGTTTATTTCTGCGGTTGGCAAATTTCTGGGTTCTTGGTATTCAACCGTCTCGTACCTCGATTGTTTGAAGGTCGTTCGCTCTTCACCCAGTCGAGTCTAAGCCGTTTGAATAGCGGAAGTTGTTGCACCCTAAAATTTGCTCAACCTATTTCACCTGGTTTATGTTTTAATTGCATTATCATTTGCATAGTTACATCATATACATAGGCTAATCATTTGCACATCATAGCATAGCATGCCTCCAACAAGGGATCAAGGTGTCTGTCAAAAGAAGAAGCCTATCTAGAGGTGTTATATGAGCCTAAGAGGCCATCCAAGTCATTAGAAAAGGTTTGAAATCTTGAGAAGTTATGGATGCCTACATGTGGGTTGTGCTCCTATCTTGAGGAATATTGAGAATCATCAGTGAGATGAGAAGCATGGAGTATGAATTTGAGGTGTGTATGGATCCCATGGGATGCCTAGAGAGCCTTATTGAAGTTGAGGCAAGCCATTGATTCAAGTTCAAGAGCCATGGTTGAGGTGTGTACAAGTAGGGTTTCATCTGGGTAAACCTAGGTCAAGGAGAGCAAAGAGAAGGCATCAGGACCTAGCTCTAGGTCATGGAAGTCATGGATTGATATGTTGAAGCATGTGCATGGATGAGTGTTGCACCCTAAAATTTGACCAACCGGGTCCCGTATCTGGCTCGATGTTTCGACGCATTTCGCATTAGCATTTACATACTGCATATAGTGCGTTTCTTCAATCATGGTGATTTTTATCGGGATTACAGCCCTGTTGTCGTATCTCAGGTATCTCAGACCAGTTCGGATAATCGGAGGTTATTTTGGGAAGACGCGCTTCTTGGTTGTTTTCAGTACGCAGTGATTTTTGAGATTCTTGGTGTCCGGGTTTACTATTTCGCTTCGATCTGGTCTCGCGCTCTTTTTTATTGGTTATTTGCCTTTGTTTGCATTTTTTAGGATTTAATAGCCTCTTGTGGATTTTAAATAGGTTTTTAGATTTTTCAGAATTTAAATAGATTTTCTTTTAATATTTTTAATAGTTTTAAATCTTTTTAGGATTTTATAAATTGTTTAATAGATTTTAGAATAAATTTTCTATTTTAGATATTAAGTCATTTTTAGATAATAGTTTAATATGATTTTCTTTTGCTAGAGTTTTTTTTAGAATAATAGGATTTTCTTTTAAATAAATAATATAGACTTTATTAGAAATTTAATAGAAATATATAGATTTTCCTTTATAGAAATAATATAGATTTTTTATAGGATTTCAATAAGAACTGGTAGAAAATAGTTTTAATAGATATTAGTTTTAGTTTTAAATAGAATATTAGAAGGTTATATAGATTTTATAGTTAATTGTTTGTTAGTTTAATCAGAATGCTAATTGTCTAGGGTTATTAGTTGTGTTTAATTAGAATTAATTGTATAGTTTCAATTAGCCTTAATCATTGTTAATCCATTGCCATTTTAGTACCCCTCGATTTAACCTTTCCCTTAACCATGTTAATTAGTCCATTATCTTCAGTATTAAGTCATTGGGCCGTTTTATCCAGTGTATTCCAAGGCCCATTTCAAACGAGTCCAATTGCCAGCATTATAAAAACTGATCACCACGTGTTCAATGAAAAGAAGACACATCATAATTTCGTTTCACCCACACGCTGACACATCACCTTTCCTCTCTCCCCCCATCTCACACGTTTCCCACCACGTGTGCTCCATGCACACACCACCGTCACCATGTGTCCCCCCTACACTTCCCATCCGCATGCGCAAAGCCACGCGTCCCCCTCGCCGGAGACCCCACTGCCGGCCATGCAGCCGCCGCAACGGTCGCCGGTAACCGTCGCCGGAGCTCCAAATCTCACCGGAGAACTGCATCTTGATTCAGAAAGCACTTCGATCTTCATCTTCCTCGCCACCATGTTCATGCCTTCGCCGGAGAGCTCACCGGAAAAATCATCAGTTCATCATTGATTTTCCAGTTTTCTCAACATTCATCACTGAGAATCATCCCTCCGACGTCAAGTTTCATTAGTATTCTTCGTGAATTTTCCAGATCGCCATTGTTCTTGCAATTTCACCCAGAAACTCAACAATTTGTCATCCATTTCCAGAAGAATATTCGTCATCTCTCCGGAAACCTTCATCTGGAGTTCCTCAAGAATCTTCGAATATTTACAGATCCTTATGATTCTTCAACGAATCAATAACGTCCATCATCGTCTTCGCACCAAATATCCAGAAATCAACAAAACCTCCTTTAAGATCTTGGATAAACCCCAACGACAAATAGCCATAGCGTTTTTCCAGGAAGCCAAATATTATCGCGAACTTTTTTTCAAACCACATCAAGATCTCCGCAACTCTCAGAACCTTCAACGTTCATCCGAATCTCCAACGATCGTCATCAAGAATGCTGAAGAGCATTCGTCACCGCTCGTTAGAGCGCCTCCAGATTTTCTTATTCTTCAACAACAGCGGTAGATCTTCTTCGATCTCTTCATCGTTTGTTCTTCAACGAACCTCAAGAACGTCTTCGAAGGTCTTCAAGAACGGCGATCCATTGATTTATTTGTTTCCAGAATCATGATTTGGTTAGCTTATTGTTTTTCTCTTTTGCTTTGAGGTTTGTAAAACGGGCTAGATTTTGAGTGTGAAAGAAAATGTTGAGAGGGATGATGAAGCAGAAGGGTTTGAAACGAGAGAGAGTGGGGAGAAGAGAGAGGAAGCGGCGCTTGAACAGTGCCTGAGGGAGAGAAGGATGATTAGGGTTTTCCTGAAGAGTTCATGTGGCGTTGGATTGGGCCTTGGGCCCATTGGCTTCATTCAATCCTTACCCCCCATTTTCCAGGCGCCCTCCGTTTTTTGCTTGCTGATGGACTATGGGCTGGGCCCAATGGCATTTCCTGGCTTACACCTCCGTTTTCACTTACAACACCCCCTCCCCTGGTTTCCTTTTTTTTCTGAACTGGTGCATTGGGCTGGGCCCAGTTTGTCTTGTTTTTGCTGAATGCCTCTCCTAGCAGCAGCCTGCACCCCCTTGCTTTTTTCTTTTTATTTTCTTTGTCCATTTGTGTAGACTTTACATGAAAAGAATATATGAAAAAAATATTATGGAAAAGAATATTGAAAAAAAGGAGAAAAGAATATATGAAAAAAATATTGAAAAAGAAAATATTGAAAAAGAAAATATATGAAAAGAATATTTGAAGAAAAGAGGAGAAAGAAAAAAAGAATATATTTGAAAAGAGAAAAGAATATTTTGAAAAAGAAATATGAAAAAAAATATGAAAAATAAAGAAATAAAAAATATTAATTTGTAGACTTAATATTTTTCTTTTAGGATACAACCTTTCATAGAGTTTATTTTTACCTTTTAGATGTAGGTTTAGAAGTCCACTTGTTAGGGGACTATTTTCCATTTGATTTTTCGTGATGAATAGGATAGAGTTTTTAGGAGTTTATTTCCCGTATTCAATCATTGTAACCTTTCTTTCAGAATATTAATAAAACGAGATTTGAGCTGTGGTCCCGAAATAGCCGAACTACAGCTGCTCTAATTTCTCGTACCAGACGAGAATATGTAGGCATATGATGCGATATCCTAGCGAGCACACTAACAACTAACCTTTTGTTCTCTCGCTGCTGTGCGATCGAGACTTTCTCGCTGACGACTGATTGTTATCCTTTTCTCTTGCCCAAGTGCATTTGAGACCAGACCGTAGTTTTTCCCATAGGTTCCCGTACCTTTGAAACCAGATTAATTTCTCACTCCTGTGTGAGAACACCCAGTTTAGTCGTAGTTAGCCTGAACTACGTAAGCTCTGATCTTCCATGCAGTGTGGAAGTACGTAGGCACAAGACGCGAGGTCTTGGCGAGCCAATTTCCCTATAGTTTCCCGAACTACGCTAACTCTGACTTTCTCTCTTGAGAATACGTAGGCGTAGAGTGCGACGCTCTATCGAGTCAATTCCCTTCTGTTTAGATTTAGCAGCCGTAGATAGATTATTTTTGCATCCTTTAGACGACCCAAGCAAGCGTGGATCCCGTCGAGTACGACGGACGTGAGGGGTGCTAATACCTTCCCCTTGCGTAACCGACTCCCGAATCCAGGATTTGGTTGCGATGACCATTCCTTTCCCGTCTTTGCGGTAGGTTTACTCTGAGCGTTTCCTTTCCCTCCGTTGGGATAAATAACGCACGGTGGCGACTCTTCTGTTCAGCCGGCGCAAATTTCTGGGTTTTTGGTATTCAACCGTCTCGTACCTCGATTGTTTGAAGGTCGTTTGCTCTTCACCCAGTCGGGTCTAAGCCGTTTGAATAGGGGAAGCTGTTGCACCCTAAAATTTGCTCAACCTATTTCACCTGGTTTATGTTTTAATTGCATTATCATTTGCATAGTTACATCATATACATAGGCTAATCATTTGCACATCATAGCATAGCATGCCTCCAACAAGGGATCAAGGTGTCTGTCAAAAGAAGAAGCCTATCTAGAGGTGTTATATGAGCCTAAGAGGCCATCCAAGTCATCAGAAAAGGTTTGAAATCTTGAGAAGTTCTGGATGCCTACATGTGGGTTGTGCTCCTATCTTGAGGAATATTGAGAATCATCAGTGAGATGAGAAGCATGGAGTATGAATTTGAGGTGTGTATGGATCCCATGGGATGCCTAGAGAGCCTTATTGAAGCTGAGGCAAGCCGTTGATTCAAGTTCAAGAGCCATGGTTGAGGTGTGTACAAGTAGGGTTTCATCTGGGTAAACCTAGGTCAAGGAGAGCAAAGAGAAGGCATCAGGACCTAGCTATAGGTCATGGAAGTCATGGATTGATATGTTGAAGCATGTGAATGGATGAGTCAAGATCAAGTTCAAGAGAATCAAGAGTGGTTAGAGGTGTTTGAGACAGGGTTCCTAGGGTAAAATCCCATGTATAGCACTGGACTTCCAAGTCACATAAGTCAAAATACAAATTTCAAATGGATTCTTGGCCAACATGAAACTTGTAGAGCTTTTCAATAGATTTAATTTGAGTACTATAAGTCTTCAAGGAGATTTTTAGAACTCAAGTTATGGTTCTTGCAAGTTATGGGTCACCAGAGGACATTGAAATTTATCTGTGAAAGTCACTTGACTTCCAAGCAACTTTTTCCTATCAAGTAGTTTTCAAATGGATTCTTGGCCAACATAAGAATTGTAGGGCTTGATCTTACCTTTAATTTGAGTACTAGAAGTCCTCAATAAGATTTGTGGAACTCAAGTTATGATCTTGGCAATCCAGGGGTATTTTGGGAAAGTTGAATTATAGGTCATTTTTCAACATAGGTCAAAATCTCTATCTTCCACTCCTCAAATGAAGAAATGTTCAACATGAGATGTGTTTAGAATGATGTTTTTAGGCCAGATAAGAAGTCATGAGGATTTGAATGGGCTTGTATCACAAAGTTGCCCAAAATGGCCTAAAAAGGGAGATTTTTCAAATGATTCAAAGGAGGGAAATTGGGATTTTTGAGATATGAGGCATACACATGGCATATGGGTAGTCATTTTGAATGGAAATTGGATTTCAAACACATTGGCAATGTCACAATTTTTAGATGAGCCATTGTTTTATGAGTTGCTTTGGAAAATGCTTTCTTACATCATAAGTAACATATGCAAAACCATTCTTTAGATCAGAACCAAGGCCTTAACCCTTACCAATCCATTCAATATGTCATTAGAGGAGAATTTGGATCAAAATCAGGTGCTGCACAAGCTGAATCATGACTGTCATGGATGAACTTATCATGGTAATTTCAAGTGCATGAGAAATTGGAAATATCATTTGGAGCATTCCAGAAGTTTCTTGAACCTTCCTACACCTTCTATATATACATTAGAACTAGTTCAAAGCCTGGGTTGGTGAAGATTGAGAGAGAATTGAGAGATAGAACTCTGATTTTGCACCTTGCAAAACAGAATCGGTTACACGAATTTGAGCCATTTCAATCCAAACTTTTGCATTCAGTATCTTTATCTTGAGTTGTGGAGTGAATTCAGAGAGATTTCTGGCCAAGATTGCTGAAGAATCAAGAAAGAGCATCGTGAGTTCATCCATTGCACCTCAAAATCGAATTTGAGAATTCAGAGAGATTCAACACAAATTGATGCATACAAAAGCTTGATAATCACTCATTGATCATATATGGAGGATCTTGAAGCATAATTCGAAGCTTTCCTTGTTCTGTTCACTCCATTTTCACGGGTTAGTAAAATTCATTCTATGGCTTGATTCATGTAGAATTGTTAGGTTTTAATTGGTTAGATGCAATGTAGAACATGGCTAGGTCGTTTTTGGTAGAGAATTTCACGATTTAGAGACAAAATTAGGTTGAGCCAATTTTCCGTTGATGGATATAACTGGCGTTTCTTGATGATCTAAGCTTAGTTGTTTGGTTAGTTTTACTCAGGGTGAGGTGTAGATGATCCTAGGATTGTTAATTTTGAGTTTGGTGAGAATTTATTTGTGAGCATTTTCTGAGATGATCATCGTGTTTTAAGATGGGGAGTGATTCAATACACATGGATGATATGGTTGGATTGCTTGTGAAAAAACGAATTGAATGATGTAATTAGGGGTGAGTTTGGGTAAAGATTAGTGATGTTGATGATTGGGGACGACGGTGGCGCCACCTTCGGCCACCGTCTGTTGTTTCTTCCCTCCAACTTTCAAAAGGTAGGAGATGATCTTTTAACCCTAGGATGAGAGGAAGACCTTTGACTCAATCTTGATCCCACGGCCACGAGTGATTGTTATTTTGTGAAGGAGTCTGAAAGGAGCCAAAATGCTCCGTTTCATTTAATGAATTGGCATGGGCTTAGTGATAAACTTGTTATTGACACCCCAGTTTGGAGGCCCATTGAGAAACACACGCGAATCAATTGCTATTCCACACAAGGTTTTGCCATTTTCTTTACATTTTCATTTTATTTTCTGAATGTTTGTGGGCTTAATGCACGCTTGACTGTTAGCACCCCCCCTCTGGGCCCAACTTAGCTTTTGTACTGACATTTATTGCTATTCAACGTGCATAATTTCCATTTTCATTATAATTTCTTTGATTTTTATGGTTTTAGCATAGTTGATAAAAAATTCATAACAATTTGAAAAATGGTCATTTTAGGTTGAGATTTTTTTCCTTGTTTCCCTTAGGACCTCTAGAATTTAATAAAATCATAAAAATATTATTTCATGCATTTTTCATTTTCTGGCATATTTTACAAGTTTAATTGCTTTTATTTTGCATTTATTTGATACTCCAACTTTCTGATTTTTGTATGAGCACTTTATTTTGAGTTTTGATTTGATTCTTTTTGCTCTGGTTAGAGTAGAGATACATGCTCCCTTAGTGATTTTTCTCATATTTTTATAGTGAAATTTAGGTTAGTTTTGAATAATGAACTTTAAGTGCTATAATTAGGGTTTCACAACATTTAGTTGTAGTTTAGGGCATAGTTTGGGGACTTAGGGTTTGATTTAGGCCTTGGGGTTTATATGGGGTATTGGGTATAGGGTTAGGTTCCCTTAGAAATTTACCTAGGATTTTATGATGAGTTTTAGTATTTTACTTGATTTTTACAATTGGTATGTTGATTGTGGGTTTTCCCCTTGGGCATTTGGTTTGTTTGTTTGGTTTGGGGTATTCTAATTGAGCTTTGGGGCTTGGGGTCGGAAGAGGTTGTGAGAAATATCCGTATAGGGGCTGCACTGCAAAGCGACACCAAGCAAAGGTTGGTTGAGATGCTCAAGGAGTACAGTGATATTTTTGCTTGGTCGTACGAAGATATGCCTGGGTTGGATACGGATATGGTTGTTCACCGTCTGCCACTGCGAGAGGAATGTCCGCCTATTAAGCAGAAACTCCGAAGAACTAGACCGGATATGGCTGTGAAGATCAAGGAGGAAGTTCAAAAACAGTGGGATGTTGGTTTCCTAGCTGTTACCAAATATCCCTCATGGGTCGCTAATATTGTGCCAGTGCCGAAGAAAGACGGTAAAGTGCAAATGTGTGTAGACTACCGTGATTTGAACAAAGCGAGCCCAAAAGATGACTTTCCACTACCTTACATCGATGTGCTGGTTGATAACACTGCTCAGTTCTCTGTATTCTCTTTCATGGACGGCTTCTCGGGCTATAATCATATCAAAATGGCGCCAGAAGACATGGAGAAGACTACCTTTATTACTCCTTGGGGAACATTTTGCTACAAAGTGATGCCCTTCGGATTGAAGAACGTTGGGGAAACATATCAACGTGCTATGAGGACTCTCTTTCATGACATGATGCACAAAGAGATCGAGGTTTATGTTGATGATATGATTGCCAAATCCCAGACGGAGGAGGAGCATTTGGTTAATCTGCTGAAACTGTTCAAGAGGCTCAGGAAGTTCAGGTTGAGACTGAACCCTAATAAACGCAGCTTCGGGGTGAGATCGGGTAAACTACTGGGGTTTATCGTGAGCAAAAAAGGAATAGAGGTCGATCCTGCAAAAATAAAAGCAATACAAGAAATGTCGACGCCTAAAACAGAAAAATAAGTGCGTGGGGTTTTAGGGAGGTTGAACTATATTGCCCGGTTCATATCTCACTTAACTGCAACATGCAAGCCGTTATTCAAATTGTTGAAAAAGGATCAGGTGTTGACCTGGAATGAAAATTGTCAAAAGGCGTTCGACAAGATAAAAGAGTACTTGCAGGAACCTCCTGTTTTGATACCCCCAGTGGCCGGAAGACCTTTGATTATGTATTTGACGGTTCTTGAGGAAATTATGGGTTGTGTTCTCGGTCAACACGACGAGACCGGACATAAAGAGCATGCGATCTACTATTTGAGTAAGAAGTTTACTGACTGTGAGTCCAGATACTCAATGCTCGAGAAAATGTGTTGTGCGCTAGCCTGGGCCGCCAAACGTTTGAGGCAATACATGCTAAATCATACAACCATGCTAATTTCAAAGATGGATCCAATCAAATACGTGTTTGAGAAGCAAGCACTCTCCGGAAGGATTTCCCGATGGCAGATGGTGTTAACCGAATACAACATCCAATATATCTCGCAAAAGGCTATTAAAGGTAGCGTTCTGTCTGAGTACCTCGCGGAGCAGCCTGTTGAGGACTACCAATCGATGAGGTTTGATTTTCCTGACGAGGATATCATGTACCTGAAGATGAAAGATTGTGAAGAGTCGTTGTCGGACGAAGGACCAGAGTTGGGTTCCAAATGGCAGTTGATATTTGATGGAGCTGTAAATTCATATGGTAGCGGAATAGGTGTAATTATTACTACCCCTCAAGGGTCACACATCCCATTTACTGCCCGATTCACTTTTCCCGTTACCAATAAAGAGGCTGAATATGAAGCTTGCATCATGGGTTTGGAAGAAGCTATTGATTTGTGAATCAAACATCTGGATGTGTACGGAGACTCAGCTCTAGTGGTGAATCAGATTAAAGGAGAATGGGAGACACGTCAGCCCAATTTGATACCATATATGAACTATGCACGGAGATTGTTGCCTTTCTTTGACAAGGTGGAATTGCATCATGTGCCGCGAGCAGAGAATCAAATGGCTGACGCCCTGGCGACATTGTCTTCGATGTATAAAGTTAACTTCTGGAACGAGGCTCCCCGGATTGTTATCTCTCGGCTCGATAGGCCGGCCTTCATATTTGCTATTGACGAGGCTCCCGATGGGCAACCCTGGTACTTTGACATCCAGAATTTCCTGAAGAACAAGGAGTATCCGGCTGGGGCATCCAATTGAGATCAGAAGACTCTCAGGAGATTGGCTGGCAATTTCTATTTGAACCCGGACGGTGTCCTATACAAAAGAAACCACGACTTGGTGTTGCTACGTTGTGTAGACGAGAAAGAGGCGAAGTTGCTCATGGAAGAGATACATGAGGGTTCATTTGGTACACATGCTGGTGGGCATGCTATGACGAGAAAACTGCTGCGGGCAGGATACTATTGGCTAACTATGGAAACAGATTGCTTCAAATTTGCGAAGAAGTGTCATAAATGCCAGATTTATGCGGATAAGATCCATGTGCCTCCAAGTCCCCTGAATGTGATGTCATCACCGTGGCCTTTCTCGATGTGGGGAATTTATATGATTGGTAAGATTGAGCCTACGGCATCCAATGGACACCGGTTCATCTTGGTGGCAATTGATTACTTCACCAAATGGGTGGAGGCAGCATCATATGCCAATGTCACCAAACAAGTGGTCGCCAGATTCATCAAACGAGATATTATCTGCAGCTATGGAATCCCTGAGCGGATTATCACCGACAACGGTTCGAATTTGAATAACAAAATGATGAAAGAGCTGTGTCAGAATTTTAAGATTGAATATCACAACTCTTCTCCTTACCGACCCAAGATGAATGGCGCTGTTGAAGCGGCCAATAAGAACATAAAGAAGATTGTCTAGAAGATGGTTGTGGCGTACAAGGACTGGCACGAGATGCTACCTTTCGGTTTGCACAGTTATCGTACGACGGTACGCACATCAACCGGGGCAACCCCTTTCTCGTTGGTATACGGAATGGAGGCAGTGTTACCATTGGAGGATGAGATTCCTTCCTTGAGGGTTTTACGAGATGTCCAACTTGACGAGGCAGAATGGGTTAAAGATAGACTGAATCAGCTCAGTTTAATAGATGAGAAGAGGCTGGCTTCTTTAGCATACGGTCGATTATATCAGAGCCGGATGAAGAAAGCGTACGATAAGAAGATATATCCTCGCAGCTTTCAGACGGGCGATCTTGTTTTGAAAAAGATTCTCCCACCACAAACAGATCACAGGGGCAAGTGGACTCCTAATTACGAAGGTCCCTACGTTGTCAGAAAAGTCTTCTTTGGAGGAGCCTTGCTACTATCCACCATGGATGGTGAAGACTTTACGTCTCCTGTGAATGCGGACGCAGTTAAAAAATACTTTGCTTGAAAGTGACCCGCTGGACAGTAAAAAGAGAGTCCAGGCAAAAATGGGGCATCCTGGCGAACCGTAAAAAATGAATAAAAGGTTCGGGCAAAAGTTAGGGATAAAATTGAAAAGATGTACACCCGCGAGGTCGAAAAACCTGAAAAGGGCGACTTCGGCAAAAAAGGGCATCCCGGTGAATTGAAAACCCGCAAAGGGCGATTCACGCAAAAGTTAGGGATTGAAAAAGCAAATGACTGTGGCCCGGATTTGATACAGCATTGCTTAGTGGTTTGGGAGTACCTGGAGGCCGTCTATCCAAAACAATCTTTTCCGAAGATCGCGTACCGGGAAAGCGTAGAGTCAGGCGAGTCATAGGAGGATCAGCTAATGGTGTTTGTCTGTACCACGTCGCTGACATGTATACAAATATTGTTTTGTATTTTTATTTATGCTTCTTGTGCATATATGTATGTGTGTGTGCGTAACTTCCTCTTTTCAGGAGTTGCATCCGGTGTACAAAACTTTGCCTATTCAGAGGCCTGTTATCAATAAAACATGTTATTCAGTACTTGATGCTTGTTCTTTACTGTTTTGTTTGTGAAAGACGTCGATGTTTTGATAAACTTGCACTTGCATAATCCTGTTGGCCCTTGCCAATAATTGATAAAACTTCAAATTGACTGAAGTAATGTCGCGGATGCTAACCCGGATAGATCCTGTTGTATAGGCTTGTTTTGTCTCGTTCGTGTTTTGCAGGGTTCTTACCTTTGGAGCAAACAGTCAGGGATTGTATTCCCCAGCCAAATCACTGGACGATAGAGCCTGATTCCAGTTGACATCATTCCTTAGCTAGTCGTAGCTTATCCCAGAGATTTGAAATGACGTTTATCCCTTCCCGAAGGAGGGAATCATTTTCCCCAGAAGAGTGTCCTCATGGAAAGCCGTCCATAGGATTAATCCCAGCAAGTCAAAATCAATGTCCCCTTCCGAGGTTACGCTCCCCAGTGAGTCGGATATATGCAGGGTCAATCCTCAGCATGGGAGGTTCCCGCAAAGTTTAACCAAGTTGTTGGTTCAAAAGATTTATACCCGGAGGACGGTTTCCCTTCTCCCCACAGGTCGTCATGTCTTTGTCAGGATGATTATCCTCAGCGGAGTGTTAGCTCCGAGTTTGTAAACTGTACCCAGACAGCTGTCCCCCAGAAGGGTCGTTTCTTCCCCAGCTGAGTTACTTTTCCCAGTAGGTGTTGTTCTTTCCTCCCAGCGGAAGTCGATGTTTAATCTCTCCTCGGCAGAGTTGGTGGTGTTTCCGGCATTTATTTTGCCGGAATACTTTGTGATACCCGTTCATCCCCAACAGGGCGGTATTTGTCCTCAACAGCCGTGTTGATGAAGCAAGCTTGTTAGAGCCTCCCCCAGCAGCCTGAACCTGCATGTGCATTTGCATATATTATCATATTTGCATCTACCCAAAAAACGCGTAGCATTTCCATGCCGTATGGAGCATTGCGCCATTTCCAAACATACGCATTTTGAAACATAAATCAGGTTGGTTAACCTTTTGCTTTCAGGGGTGTTTCTCAGCAGGAGTATGAAGTTACATTTCAGGTCTATTACCAGACGATCGAGGTCTCGCCGTGAGACATATGATGATGCAGTTCTGGTTATCATTCCCCACAGAGTTACTGATTGAAGTTTCTCTTACCCGACCAGCGGAGTGTTTTTCTTCAGGTTTGCTGTCACGGCAGCATGTCAGGGTTTCATGAATCAAGATTTCAGAAGTGGTCACTTGTTGTCGAAACGGGTGTCAGACAGTTATTTTCAGAATATCCCCAGTGGAGTTAGCTGCTGCAAAGAGGTAGGCAGAGAAACGGTATTCAGAGTGTTTTCCCGTATGAAGCAGGCGGATGAACTTTCCTGTGTTCAGGCAGATGGACTTTTCCCGTATGAAGCAGGCGGATGGATTCTCCTATAATCAGGCGGATGAATTTTCCTGTATGGATCAGGCAGATGTGTTTTCCCGTATGAAGCAGGCGGATGAGTTTTCCTGTAAGAATCAGGCAGATGTGTTTTCCCGTATGGAGCAGGCGGATGAGTTTTCCTGTAAGAATCAGGCAGATGTGTTTTCCCGTATGGAGCAGGCGGATGAGTTTTCCTGTAAGAATCAGGCAGATGTGTTTTCCCGTATGGAGCAGGCGGATGAATTTTCCTGTAAGAATTAGGCAGATGAATTTTCCCGTATGAAGCAGACGGATGAACTTTCCGGTATCCAGATAGATGATTCTCCCGTGATAGACATCGTATGTGAGTTGTGTTCCGATATTTGACAAAAGTATGTTCCCCAATGAAGTCTCCGTGATTTCCTCGTGTTGACGAAATATTACTGGCCCCAGTAGAGTCCTCCTCCAAGTCGTTTGTGGGATGGGCCCAACAAAGTTAGCTGATGCAAAGATAAGTAGAGTCTCCTGTGATTAGACAGAAATGTTTCCCCAGCGAAGTCGTCGAGATTTTTCTGTGTTGACGGAATGTAGCGTCCTAACATGGATAAAGTTCTATTCCTGCGATGATAGAATCTTTTTCGGGTTAATGAAAATGAGCCCCAGCAGGGTCGCTAATTTGTTTTCTCCGTATTAACAGACGGCGGAGTTTTAACGTGGACAAAAGGCGGGGTGTTTTGACAAGAGGGAGTTCAAAGCCTGGGGCGTTACACAGGCGGTTGACTTTGAAATCATATTTTGATATCAGATGATTGATCAGTTGATTGCCGAAACAACCGGATTCAGTTGGTGGATGTTGTTCTCCAAGCAGTTTGTGCAGTTTATTTCTGCGGTTGGCAAATTTCTGGGTTCTTGGTATTCAACCGTCTCGTACCTCGATTGTTTGAAGGTCGTTCGCTCTTCACCCAGTTGGGTCCAAGCCGTTTGAATAGGGGAAGTTGTTGCACCCTAAAATTTGCTCAACCTATTTCACCTGGTTTATGTTTTAATTGCATTATCATTTGCATAGTTACATCATATACATAGGCTAATCATTTGCACATCATAGCATAGCATGCCTCCAACAAGGGATCAAGGTGTCTGTCAAAAGAAGAAGCCTATTTATAGGTGTTATATGAGCCTAAGAGGCCATCCAAGTCATCAGAAAAGGTTTGAAATCTTGAGAAGTTCTGGATGCCTACATGTGGGTTGTGCTCCTATCTTGAGGAATATTGAGAATCATCAGTGAGATGAGAAGCATGGAGTGTGAATTTGAGGTGTGTATGGATCCCATGGGATGCCTAGAGAGCCTTATTGAAGCTGAGGCAAGCCATTGATTCAAGTTCAAGAGCCATGGTTGAGGTGTGTACAAGTAGGGTTTCATCTGGGTAAACCTAGGTCAAGGAGAGCAAAGAGAAGGCATCAGGACCTAGCTCTAGGTCATGGAAGTCATGGATTGATATGTTGAAGCATGTGCATGGATGAGTCAAGATCAAGTTCAAGAGAATCAAGAGTGGTTGGAGGTATTTGAGACAGGGTTTCTAGGGTAAAATCTCATGTATAGCACTGGACTTCCAAGTCACATAAGTCAAAATACAAGTTTCAAATGGATTCTTGGCCAACATGAAACTTGTAGAGCTTCTCAATAGATTTAATTTTAGTACTATAAATATTCAAGGAGATTTTTAGAACTCAAGTTATGGTTCTTGCAAGTTATGGGTCACCAGAGGACATTGAAATTTATCTGTGAAAGTTACTTGACTTCCAAGCAACTTTTTCCCATCAAGTAGTTTTCAAATGGATTCTTGGCCAACATAATAATTGTAGGGCTTGATCTTACCTTTAATTTGAGTACTAGAAGTCCTCAATAAGATTTGTGGAACTCAAGTTATGATCTTGGCAATCCAGGGGTATTTTGGGAAAGTTGAATTATAGGTCATTTTTCAACATAGGTCAAAATCTCTATCTTCCACTCCTCAAATGAAGAAATGTTCAACATGAGATGTGTTTAGAATGATGTTTTTAGGCCAGATAAGAAGTCATGAGGATTTGAATGGGCTTGTATCACAAAGTTGCCCAAAATGGCCTAAAAAGGGAGATTTTTCAAATGATTCAAAGGAGGGAAATTGGGATTTTTGAGATATGAGGCATACACATGGCATATGGGTAGTCATTTTAAATGGAAATTGGATTTCAAACACATTGGCAATGTCACAATTTTGAGATGAGCCATTGTTTTATGAGTTGCTTTGGAAAATGCTTTCTTACATCATAAGTAACATATGCAAAACCATTCTTTAGATCAGAACCAAGGCCTTAACCCTTACCAATCCATTCAATATGTCATTAGAGGAGAATTTGGATCAAAATTAGGTGCTGCACAAGCTGAATCATGACTGTCATGGATGAACTTATCATGGTAATTTCAAGTGCATGAGAAATTGGAAATATCATTTGGAGCATTCCAGAAGTTTCTTGAACCTTCCTACACCTTCTATATATACATTAGAACTAGTTCAAAGCCTGGGTTGGTGAAGATTGAGAGAGAATTGAGAGATAGAACTCTGATTTTGCACCTTGAAAAACAGAATCGGTTACACGAATTTGAGCCATTTCAATCCAAACTTTTGCATTCAGTATCTTTATCTTGAGTTGTTGAGTGAATTCAGAGAGATTTCTGGCCAAGATTGCTGAAGAATCAAGAAAGAGCATCGTGAGTTCATCCATTGCACCTCAAAATCGAATTTGAGAATTCAGAGAGATTCAACACAAATTGATGCATACAGAAGCTTGATAATCACTCATTGATCATATCTGGAGGATCTTGAAGCATAATTCGAAGCTTTCCTTGTTCTGTTCACTCCATTTTCACGGGTTAGTAAAATTCATTCTATGGCTTGATTCATGTAGAATTGTTAGGTTTTAATTGGTTAGATGCAATGTAGAACATGGCTAGGTCGTTTCTGGTAGAGAATTTCACGATTTAGAGACAAAATTAGGTTGAGCCAATTTTCCGTTGATGGATATAACTGGCGTTTCTTGATGATCTAAGCTTAGTTGTTTGGTTAGTTTTACTCAGGGTGAGGTGTAGATGATCCTAGGATTGTTAATTTTGAGTTTGGTGAGAATTTATTTGTGAGCATTTTCTGAGATGATCATCGTGTTTTAAGATGGGGAGTGATTCAATACACATGGATGATATGGTTGGATTGCTTGTGAAAAAACGAATTGAATGATGTAATTAGGGGTGAGTTTGGGTGAAGATTAGTGATGTTGATGATTGGGGACGACGGTGGCGCCACCTCCGGCCACCGTCTGTTGTTTCTTCCCTCCAACTTTCAAAAGGTAGGAGATGATCTTTTAACCCTAGGATGAGAGGAAGACCTTTGACTCAATCTTGAT
The DNA here is from genome assembly GCA_963859935.3 of Lathyrus sativus. Taxonomy (NCBI): domain Eukaryota; kingdom Viridiplantae; phylum Streptophyta; class Magnoliopsida; order Fabales; family Fabaceae; genus Lathyrus; species Lathyrus sativus. The sequence continues at coordinate 35,195,668 of OZ012739.1, read as the reverse complement.
CCCACGGCCACGAGTGCTTGTTATTTTGTGAAGGAGTCTGAAAGGAGCCAAAACGCTCCGTTTCATTTAATGAATTGGCATGGGCTTAGTGATAAACTTGTTATTGACACCCCAGTTTGGAGGCCCATTGAGAAACACACGCGAATCAATTGCTATTCCACACAAGGTTTTGCCATTTTCTTTACATTTTCATTTTATTTTCTGAATGTTTATAGGCTTAATGCACGCTTGACTGTTAGCACCCCCCCTCTGGGCCCAACTTAGCTTTTGTACTGACATTTATTGCTATTCAACGTGCATAATTTCCATTTTCATTATAATTTCTTTGATTTTTATGGTTTTAGCATAGTTGATAAAAAATTCATAACAATTTGAAAAATGGTCATTTTAGGTTGAGATTTTTTTCCTTGTTTCCCTTAGGACCTCTAGAGTTTAATAAAATCATAAAAATATTATTTCATGCATTTTTCATTTTCTGGCATATTTTACAAGTTTAATTGCTTTTATTTTGCATTTATTTGATACTCCAACTTTCTGATTTTTGTATGAGCACTTTATTTTGAGTTTTGATTTGATTCTTTTTGCTCTGGTTAGAGTAGGGATACATGCTCCCTTAGTGATTTTTCTCATATTTTTATAGTGAAATTTAGGTTAGTTTTGAATAATGAACTTTAAGTGCTAGAATTAGGGTTTCACAACATTTAGTTGTAGTTTAGGGCATAGTTTGGGGACTTAGGGTTTGATTTAGGCCTTGGGGTTTATATGGGGTATTGGGTATAGGGTTAGGTTCCCTTAGAAATTTACCTAGGATTTTATGATGAGTTTTAGTATTTTACTTGATTTTTGCAATTGGTATGTTGATTGTGGGTTTTCCCCTTAGGCATTTGGTTTGTTTGTTTGGTTTGGGGTATTCTAATTGAGCTTTGGGGCTTGGGCTTTGGGGCTTGGGGTCGGAAGAGGTTGTGAGAAATATACGTATAGGGGCTGCACTGCAAAGCGACACCAAGCAAAGGTTGGTTGAGATGCTCAAGGAGTACAGTGATATTTTTGCTTGGTCGTACGAAGATATGCCTGGGTTGGATACGGATATGGTTGTTCACCGTCTGCCACTGCGAGAGGAATGTCCGCCTATTAAGCAGAAACTCCGAAGAACTAGACCAGATATGGCTGTGAAGATCAAGGAGGAAGTTCAAAAACAGTGGGATGCTGGTTTCTTAGCTGTTACCAAATATCCCTCATGGGTCACTAATATTGTGTCAGTGCCGAAGAAAGACGGTAAAGTGCGAATGTGTGTAGACTACCGTGATTTGAACAAAGCGAGCCCAAAAGATGACTTTCCACTTCCTTACATCGATGTGCTGGTTGATAACACTGCTCAGTTCTCTGTATTCTCTTTCATGGACGGCTTCTCGGGCTATAATCATATCAAAATGGCGCCAGAAGACATGGAGAAGACTACCTTTATTACTCCTTGGGGAACATTTTGCTACAAAGTGATGCCCTTCGGATTGAAGAACGCTGGGGCAACATATCAATGTGCTATGATGGCTCTCTTTCATGACATGATGCACAAAGAGATCGAGGTTTATGTTGATGATATGATTGCCAAATCCCAGACGGAGGAGGAGCATTTGGTTAATCTGCTGAAACTGTTCAAGAGGCTCAGGAAGTTCAGGTTGAGACTGAACCCTAATAAGAGCACCTTCGGGGTGAGATCGGGTAAACTACTGGGGTTTATCGTGAGCAAAAAAGGAATAGAGGTCGATCCTGCAAAAATAAAAGCAATACAAGAACAGTCGACGCCTAAAACAATAAAAGAAGTGTGTGGGTTTTTAGGGAGGTTGAACTATATTGCCCGGTTCATATCTCACTTAACTGCGACATGCGAGCCGTTATTCAAGTTGTTGAAAAAGGATCAGGTGTTGACCTGGAATGAAAATTGTCAAAAGGCGTTCGACAAGATAAAAGAGTACTTGCAGGAACCTCCTGTTTTGATACCCCCAGTGGCCGGAAGACCTTTGATTATGTATTTGACGGTTCTTGAGGAAAGTATGGGTTGTGTTCTCGGTCAACACGACGAGATCGGACATAAAGAGCATGCGATCTACTATTTGAGTAAGAAGTTTACTGACTGTGAGTCCAGATACTCAATGCTCGAGACAACGTGTTGTGTGCTAGCCTGGGCCGCCAAACGTTTGAGGCAATACATGCTAAATCATACAACCATGCTAATTTCAAAGATGGATCCAATCAAATACGTGTTTGAGAAGCAAGCACTCTCCGGAAGGATTGCCCAATGGCAGATGGTGTTAACCGAATACGACACCCAATATGTCTCGCAAAAGGCTATTAAAGGTAGCGTTCTGTCTGAGTACCTCACAGAGCAGCCTGTTGAGGACTACCAATCAATGAGGTTTGATTTTCCTGACGAGGATATCATGTACCTGAAGATGAAAGATTGTGAAGAGTCGTTGTCGGACGAAGGACCAGAGTTGGGTTCCAAATGGCAGTTGATATTTGATGGAGCTGTAAATTCATATGGTAGCGGAATAGGTGCAATTATTACTACCCCTCAAGGGTCGCACATCCCATTTACTGCTCGATCGACTATTCCCGTTACCAATAATGAGGCTGAATATGAAGCTTGCATCATGGGTCTGGAAGAAGCTATTGATTTGTGAATCAAACATCTGGATGTGTACGGAGACTCAGCTCTAGTGGTGAATCAGATTAAAGGAGAATGGGAGACACGTCAGCCCAATTTGATACCATATATGAACTATGCATGGAGGTTGTTGCCTTTCTTTGACAAGGTGGAATTGCATCATGTGCCGCGAGCAGATGGCTGACGCCCTTGCGACATTGTCTTCGATGTATAAAGTTAACTTCTGGAACGAGGCTCCCCGGATTGTTATCTCTCGGCTCGATAGGCCGACCTTCATATTTGCCACTGACGAGGCTCCCGATGGGCAACCCTGGTACTTTGACATCCAGAATTTCCTGAAGAACAAGGAGTATCCGGCTGGGGCATCCAATTGAGATCAGAAGACTCTCAGGAGATTGGCTGGCAATTTCTATTTGAACCCAGACGGTGTCCTATACAAAAGAAACCACGACTTGGTGTTGCTACGTTGTGTAGACGAGAAAGAGGCGAAGTTGCTCATGGAAGAGATACATGAGGGTACATTTGGTACACATGCTGGTGGGTATGCTATGACGAGAAAACTGCTGCGGGCAGGATACTATTGGCTAACTATGGAAACAGATTGCTTCAAATTTGCGAAGAAGTGTCATAAATGCCAGATTTATGCGAATAAGATCCATGTGCCTCCAAGTCCCCTGAATGTGATGTCATCACCGTGGCCTTTCTCGATGTGGGGAATTGATATGATTGGTAAGATTGAGCCTACGGCATCCAATGGACACTGGTTCATTTTGGTGGCAATTGATTACTTCACCAAATGGGTGGAGGCAGCATCATATGCCAATGTCACCAAACAAGTGGTCGCCAGATTCATCAAACGAGATATTATCTGCAGATATGGAATCCCTGAGCGGATTATCACAGACAACGGTTCGAATTTGAATAACAAAATGATGAAAGAGCTGTGTCAGAATTTTAAGATTGAATATCACAACTCTTCTCCTTACCGACCCAAGATGAATGACGCTGTTGAAGCGGCCAATAAGAACATAAAGAAGATTGTCCAGAAGATGGTTGTGATGTACAAGGACTGGCACGAGATGCTACCTTTCGCTTTGCACAGTTATCGTACGACGGTACGCACATCAACCGGGGCAACCCCTTTCTCGTTGGTATACGGAATGGAGGCAGTGTTACCATTGGAGGATGAGATTCCTTCCTTGAGGGTTTTACGAGATGTCCAACTTGACGAGGCAGAATGGGTTAAAGATAGACTGAATCAGCTCAGTTTAATAGATGAGAAGAGGCTGGCTTCTTTAGCATACGGTCGGTTATATCAGAGCCAGATGAAGAAAGCGTACGATAAGAAGATATATCCTCGCAGCTTTCAGACGGGCGATCTTGTTTTGAAAAAGATTCTCCCACCACAAACAGATCACAGGGGCAAGTGGACTCCTAATTACGAAGGTCCCTGCATTGTCAGAAAAGTCTTCTCTGGAGGAGCCTTGCTACTATCTGTAACCCGGTGAACTGACTTTAAACAATGTTGCGGATAGCAAGAGTCGCCACCGACTTTTATTTTATCCATAAGGAAAGGTTATAAAAGAACAGGAAAGACCTTAGAGAATATTTTGGGTCCGGGGGGTAGGTTATGAAAAGGGAAGGTATTAGCATCCTTTTCATCCATGGTTATCCATGGGCTCTTAGGTACTTAAGCTCACTTTTGAATTGTTTTGAAATTGTAGTGTGTGAATAGAAAATTTTCAGAATAGTTAATAAATAATCCATGTAAGGATGTGTTAAGGACTTGTTTGAAAACTTGTTGAAAATTTGTTTAAGTGCGAAACAGTTTTGAAGTGAGCAAGCACCTAGGAGTAACCTACCCTAATGTTTAAAGGTCTTTCTTATTCTTCATTCTTTCCTTTAGTAAGACTATCCCTACTATAATGGAGTAGGTAGTCCTTACTTTGGATGTTAAGGGACATGTGAGGGACAATTTGACTTTGAAGGCCATTGTGGGATGTAATAAGCACATATAAGGGACCATCATCATTTTTCGAAAGGGACTCGATTCGTAAAGGCAACCATAAGGGACTTTGATGATTTTTCTATTTGAGGGACTTGCTTTATACACCCCACTTAACCATTATTCATAGGCAACTTGAGGGATATCCTTAGGAAGTGAGACGGCGATTAAAATCGACTTACGTGTGTGACGTGTTTATTTTAATTATCTTTATTTAAAAGTGATCTAAATTTATTTTAATATTACATACATGTTGTTACACTCCCTAATTACTAACCATAATAATAATTAAATAATTAAACAACTTTACATCCAAGAAACAATTACAAAATAATAAACAAAATAATTAAATAGCAAAGATAAATAAAATATAAATAAGCAATAATAAATAATAAAGGGGGTTAATTCTAAGTTTACTCGGCAAGACATCGCATCTTGTGCCTACGTATCCTTACGGGAGTGGAATCAGAGTAATCGTAGTTCCCCTCAATAGGGAGGTCAGAAACTTCTTGACTGTGGTCAAGGTCTCAAGGGGAATAAACGCATCTTAAGGACACGCTTACGTGGAGTGTAGAAACTCCAAATCTCTACGTTGAAATGTTAAGTTGTAATTAGGGTTAAATTAGGGATTCCACGGCGGGAAACCCTAAAATGAGCGCGGCGGCTCTTTGACCTAATGCTAAGGGTAAAATTGTAATTTTGCCTGCGGCGAGGCATTTGTGAAAATTAGGGTTTGTAGTTTGTAGTTTTGAGGATTTGAAATTGAATGTGTGAAGTTTTACGGACTATTGGCGCGGCGGCCAAACAGTTAGACCTAACCTTCGGATGTGTGCAATGTGACAGAAATAATAGTAAACGCGTGAGATAATTGAATCATGCAAACAGAGAGATAATGTCATAATTTAAACCATGCAAGCAGAAATTTAAAGGCAGAATTTAAAGAGCGATTGTTAAGTTCGTGAGGTTACATGAGAGGAGCAGATACAATATGATAATGAAATTTGAATTGAACAATAATAAAATAAAATAAATAACGGTTCTAGTTATTATTTTAAAAAAAAAAAATTTTAGTTATTATTTTAAATTTATCTAAAAAAAAGTTTTTTCTTAAAAATAATAGGTTTTCATATTAATTTGGAAAAGATGTTAATGTTATTTATTTAAAAAAAAACAGATTTTTATATTATAACAAATTTTAATAAATTAATGATAACAATAATAATAATAATGGTAATAATAATGATAATAATGATAATAATAATAAATAATGATAATAATAATAATAATAATAATAATAATAATAATAATAATAATAATAATAATAATAATAATAATAATAAAGCAATAATGAATTTTAAATGTGCCAAATAACCCAACAATGTTGCTAACGCAGAAATGCGCTCATCGCAACCAGATCTAAATCGGACGAAACAAAATTTATCGCAAAGAAAAAGAAATTAAGCAAAAAATAGTATTATTGCTCACACAAAAATGCGATCATCGCAACCAGATCGAACTAACACAAATGTCACGCGTCATGCACACAAATGTGCAAACATCGTATCGACATAATTCGATCAAAAATCTTATATATATAAACTCTAACAATTTAAAAATTATATATATATAAACGTAACAGTAATAGATAAAGAAAAAGAAATAACGGTAATAGATGAAGAAAAAGAAATAACGGTAAAAGATGAAGAAAAAGAAACAACAGTAATAGATGAAGGAAAAGAAATAACGGTAAACGATGACGAAAAAGAAACAATAGTAATGGATGAAGGAAAAGAAATAACGGTAAACGATGAAGAAAAAGAAACAATAGTAATGGATGAAGAAGAAAACTAAATAACGGCAAACGGCACTCACTCCTCTTAGGTTTTTTTCATTCTCTCTTCTTTTCCAACAAGGCAACACATGTATATATAGGGAACAAATTAGGGTTAACACCAAATTGTCAATAATGTCCCTAAAGCCCATTTTAAAGCCCAAACTAAATAATTAGTTAAGAAAAAATAAAATTTAAATAATTTAAAATAATTAAAATAAACTTAAAATAAAAACTAATAATCCTATTGATTCCTAAAATAAAAAAATATTATAAAAAGAACAAAAATTTTTTCAATATTTTTTATTTTATGATTTTTTGGATATTTTTATGAATAATTTAGAAAAAAGTGAAAAAAATAATATTTTAAAAAATGATTTAATTAAAATACGAAAATAATAATTAAATAATAATAAAAAAACTATTTTTGTTATTTTTTTAATGAAAGATAGAAAAATTTAGAGTAAAAATAATAAAAAACAAAAAAAAAATGACAAAGGTGAGATTCGAACTCTCAACCTCTCACACTCATAACTCCTTACACATGTCCTCCTGCCAATTGTGCCATTTTTACTTTTTAGAAAAAAAATGCATGCCATATGATATTTACCTGCAAAAAGTCAAACGACTACACAAATTTGTTAGTAATTGATTAAATGCAATGAAATGCGACGACAAATCTTAGGGCAAAATTTGGGGTATTACAGTTATTATGATAATATTTCTCACCCAACCTCTCTTTGATGTTGGCAAAAAAAATCATGAAGTTTGACTTTGGTTTGACCACAGTTGACCTCAGTTTGACCTTTTAACCGCATTGACTGCTTTTGACTTATCTGATCATCTGACTGAGCAAACTTTTGAGAAAAGTCTTGAAACTTGACATGGGGGTTCTTATACACATATAAGATGTTATGAAGCTCACTTGAAGTCTTGGAAGTCCATTTAGCCTGATTAAAGTCAAAACCCTAGTTTTGGATGCACTGCTTAGGAGGTGCATTGTCTGAGGGAATTGTCAACTCTTCTGACCAATTGTGAATTTTGTGAACCTTGTGAACCTTCTTGGAACACAAAGTCTTGTATTGTGAGGGCAAATTTTGGGGTGCAACAGCTGCCCCTGTTCAATTTTCTGAAACCTGAGGGGTTAGATTGGTATATTTGCCAGTCGTAACCTGGAAGGTTGAAGGGGATTGAACACAAAAGCCCAAAAATTTGCACTCACCAGTGCATGGAGTGATATTGATGGTTGGTTGAACATGATTGAGTGGGCTTAAAGATGCCACTAGGGGAAAGTTCTTCAGTAGTATAATGAGAACTGTCAGGAGTCTGGAGTAATACTGATGTAACAGCATGTCTTCATGAGGATAGAGCAATCAATAATGATAACCCTAAAGCAGTCTTGAAGTGATAAATCTGACCTCAGGAGGATAGAGCAATCAATAGCTCTAAAGCAGTCTTGAAGTAATAATGGCTTCAGGAGGATAGAGCAATCAATAGCTCTAAAGCAGTCTTGAAGTAATAGAATGGCTTCAGTAGGATAGAGCAATCAACAGCTCTAAAGCAGTCTTGAAATAATAATGTGATATGTCTTCAGGAGGATAGAGCAATCAATAGCTCTAAAGCAGTCTTGAAGTAATGATTTCAGGAGGATAGAGCAATGGATAGCTCTAAAGCAGTCTTGAAATAATAATGTAATTTCAGGAGGATAGAGCAATGGATAACTCTAAAGCAGTCTTGAAATAATTAGATGGCTTCAGGAGGATAGAGCAATGAATAGCTCTAAAGCAGTCTTGAAGTAGTAATATGACCTCATGAGGATAGAGCAATGAATAGCTCTAAAGCAGTCTTGAAGTAATAGGATGATTTCAGGAGGATAGAGCAATCAGTAGCTCTAAAGCAGTCTTGAAGTCATGAGAGGCTATCAGGAGGATAAAATAACCCTGAGGTTACAATAAAGCAGTCCCAAAGTAATAAGAAGCTCATCAGGAGGATAAAGTAACCCTGAGGTTACAATAAAGCAGTCCCAAAGATCATAAGATTGTTTGTTGGATAATTAACCTGAAAACAAGGTAGCATTCTGTATAACAACATTAGTTTATGCTTTATGTATGCATGTATGACATGATGCACTTAGGTAATGTACTATAGACATATATGTTATGGTATGATGTAAATGATGTATGTATGCTATGACACTGCTGGAAGTGTCTGGATATCCTTGTATAACAACTGCTGGCCAAGAAAAATAAATCCCGATTCGTTGTTGAAGAATATATAACCCTCCGTCTGCTGGGGATAACAAGGTATAGATAACCTCCCGTTGTTGGGGATAACAAGGTATAGATAACCTCCCGTTGTTGGGGATAGTAGGGTATAGATAACCTTCGTTTTCGTTTGATAGTAGGATAAGTATAACATCACGTCTTCGTTCATCGTGCCCTTATTGGAAAGTAATTTCCCGTATATCCGTATGAGGATAAAAGAGATGGATATAAATTCCAGGGGAGATTAGACTTTGTGAAAATGGATTAGTCCTACTGATGGTTTGTAACTGTCTTGTAAAGATGAACCGGCGAAGCTTCGTTGAAATCCTTCCCTCGTTCGTCCTTAGTAAATACCATTACTGCATTTTCATGCATTTCTGGTAAACATCAATCATATTAAAAGCATACATGCGTTTCTGGTAAACATCAATCATATTCAAAGGCATACATACATTCAAACACAACCAATGGACGTTTCGCTTATGTAAATAGGGTAAAAGTAAATCTGGATTCAAAAGATGGAATTTATTTATATCAAAAGTGACCCATACACGGGTAAGTTTGTACAAGGAGACATAAACCCTAGTAAGAGAATTTTGTCATGAAGTTTTACAAAAAGAATCAGCTATGTGGGAAATAATCCTATTGAGTTTCAATTCTACTATTGCCACTCAAGTATCTCATCTTCTTGCTGTTGAGACGGAAACGATTGGATTGAGCTTTATCTGTTTGAGCTTGAGTAAGTAGTACAACTGGTTGCAGTTTCATGAGTGATCCAAACGAGACATAGTCATACGCTTTAATCCCTAACTTTTGCCTGGATTGCCCTTTCAGGTTTTCAATCCACCGGGATACCCTTTTTTGCCCAAGCCGCCTTTTCAGGTTTTCGACTTGCCGGGTGTACATCTTTTTATATATATATCCCTAATTTTTGCCCAAACCCTTTTGGTTTGCCGGGATGCCCTTATTTTTGCCTAGGCCTGTCAACCTAGCGGGTCTCTTTTTATGCGTAGTATTTTTTAACTATGTCTGCGTTTACAGGTTGTGGGAAGTCTTCACCATCCATTGTAGTCAGTATCATGGCACCTCCTGAGAACACTGTCTTGACTACAAATGGTCCCTCATATGTTGGAGTCCACTTGCCCCTAGGATCACCCTGTGGTAATATGATACGCTTGATTACCAAGTCACCAGCCTGATATACCTTTGGCTTAACCTTCTTGTTAAAAGCTTTGATCATCCGTTTCTGGTACATCTGGCCATGACAAACTGCTGCTAACCTCTTCTCATCAATCAAATTTATCTGGTCAAGTCGAGTCTGAATCCACTCATCTTCATCCAAGCCTGCATCCTTCATAATTCTCAAGGAGGGGATCTGAACTTCAATAGGCAGAACTGCTTCCATACCATAGACTAAGGAGAATGGGGTTGCCCCTGTTGAAGTACGTATTGTAGTACGATAACCATGCAGAGCAAATGGTAACATCTCGTGCCAATCCTTGTAAGTAACAGTCATCTTCTGTACAATCTTCTTAATGTTCTTATTAGCAGCTTCAACTGCCCCATTCATCTTTGGACGATACGGAGAAGAGTTGTGATGCTTAATCTTGAACTGCGTACAGAGATCAGTAATCGTAGTGTTGTTCAGATTAGAGCCATTGTCAGTGATAATCCTTTCAGGGATACCATATCTACATATGAGATTATTCTTAATGAACCGAGCCACAACATTCTTAGTCACAGATGCAAATGAAGCTGCCTCTACCCACTTCGTGAAGTAATCAATAGCAACCAGGATGAAACGATGCCCATTAGAAGCAGTAGGCTTGATCTCACCAATCATATCAATGCCCCACATGGCAAAGGGCCAAGGAGCAGTCAACACACTCAATGGAGATGGAGGTACATGTACTTTATCAGCATAGATTTGACATTTGTGACATGTTCTGGAGTGTTGATAGCAATCAGCTTCCATGGTAGACCAATAGTAACCTGCTCTCAAAATCTTCTTTGCCATGGTATGACCACTAGAATGAGTGCCAAAGGTCCCATCATGCATCTCTTCCATAATTTCTGTAGCTTCCTTCTTATCCACACAACGAAGCATAGTTGAATCATGATTACGCTTATACAGAATGCCATTACTCAGAAAGAACTTAGCAGAAAACCTTCTCAGGAACTTCCTATCTTTGACAGATACCCCTTCAGGGAACTCCTGAGCTTCAAGATAGTTTTTCACTTCATAGAACCAAGGCTTCTCCTCTGCCCCTTCAGTGTCAATCTCATTGCAGTATGCAGGCTTCTCAAATCTATCAATGGTAATCTTGGGAGCTTCATCATCCCAGCTGATCTCAAACATAGATGCCATGGTGGCCAATGCGTCTGCCAACTGATTCTCTCTTCGTGGAATATGTCCAAAAGTAATCTCTTTGAAATGTGGGATCAAAGACAACACATGTTCTCTGTAAGGAATGAGATTATCATGCTTTGTATCCCAATCTCCTTTAATCTGACTTACTACCAGAGCTGAATCTCCACACACCTCAAGGAACTGAATCTTCATATCAATAGCAACTTGCATACCCATGATACATGCCTCATACTCAGCCATGTTATTGGTACAATAGAAACAAAGTCTGGCAGTAATCGGGGTATGACAACCTTCAGGGGAGCTAATCACAACACCAACACCATTACCATGTGCATTGGAGGCACCATCAAAAACCATAGTCCATCGGGATCCTTGTTCAGGTCTGTCATATTGTCCAGGTTCTTTGGTAACAGACATAATGTCTTCATCAGGGAACTCAAAATTCATTGACTGGTAATCACCTACTGCTTGATGAGCCAAATGATCAGCAACAACACTCCCCTTAATGGCCTTCTGAGTAGTATATTGTATATCATATTCCGTCAAGATCATTTGCCATCTTGCAATTCTTCCGGAGAGAGCAGGTTTCTCAAATATGTACTTGATTGGATCCATCTTCGAAATCAACAAGGTAGTATGGGTCAACATATACTGTCTTAGTCGGCGAGCAGCCCATGCCAAAGCGCAGCAAGTTTTCTCGAGCAGTGAGTATCTTGTTTCACAGTCGGTAAACTTTTTGCTAAGGTAGTATATTGCCTGCTCTTTTCGACCAGACTCGTCATGTTGCCCCAATACGCACCCCATTGAGTTGTCTAATACTGTTAAATACATAATCAAGGGTCTTCCATCAACTGGTGGCATTAAAATTGGAGGTTCTAGCAAATATCTCTTGATTTCATCAAAGGCAGTCTGGCACTCATCATTCCATTCCATCACCTGATCTTTCTTCAACAACTTGAAGATTGGCTCACAGATGGTAGTTAATTGGGAAATAAATCTTGCAATGTAGTTCAATCGTCCCAAGAAACCTCTAACCTCTTTCTCAGTACGAGGAGCTGGCATCTCTCGTATAGCTTTCACTTTTTGTTGTAACAACCTAGCAAGCTCTACAGGTATTTCACAATCGTCCTCGTTTCCGTCTTCAGTTTGATAGATCGGATTCTCGAAATTGTAATTGGCAATAGTAGAACTGTTATCAACTGGATCCAGAGTGGATGAGGATCTGCATTTTAGTGACGTGGGTGTGTGTAAGAACACATAGCTGATAAAGCAAAAATAAAAGAAAAAGAAAGACAAGGAACACAATATTTACGAAAACGAAACGTCCACTGATTTTATTGAATGAAGTATGCAAATGAAATGACAACCCGTAACAAGCACACCATTGTGCCCCGGGTAAGGCACATGGCTTGAAAGTTTTAATTGTTCCAGAAATTGCAAATTTAAAAACATAACACAGTAATAGTATTTACTCCTGACTAAAGGAGATAGGGATAACATCTTCAGCTTTCCAATTATTGAGTCCAGCACCCACAGTAGGAAAAATCCATGCCTCCAAGTCGTAGTCTTCATCTTGATCTCCCACAGCATTGATAACCCCCTTGATTGGTGATACGAACAGCACGAGCACGACGGACAGCCTTCTGGGACTCTTCTTCCACCACAGCTTTTGCATCATTGAGGGAGGCCATTGCCATTGTTGGAGGGTTTCTGATGACCACAGGAACCTTCTTCACAGCAGGAGGAGTCACACAATCCTTAACAGCCCAGGGAACCACTTCAAATGACTGACATGGAGTTTCAATGTATTCACCTTCTACTTCCAGATACTTGAAAGTGTTTACATGGCTGACAAAGTATTCTTCCTCTCCAAAGACAGTAACAACTTTTCCATTCACCGGGTATCTCAACTTTTGATGTAATGTGGAGGTCACAGCACCTGCCCCATGGATCCAGGGACGACCAAGCAGACATGAGTACGAAGGACGAATATCCATCACATAGAATGTAGCAGTAAACACCTGAGAGCCAACCTTGATTGGAAGATCAATTTCCCCATGCACTACTCTTCTAGAACCATCAAAAGCCTTTACCACAATATTACTGGGCTTCAATACCGTATCTTTAGGACTCAGCTTGTTCAGGACTTCCTTAGGCAACACATTCAGAGAGGAACCATTGTCTATCAGCACATGAGACAGGGTAGTGCCCCTGCATTCAATTGAAATATGCAAGGCCCTGTTATGATCCCTCTTGGCAGGGGTCAAGTCAGCATCAGAAAATCCTAACCCGTTGTCATAGGTCAGGTGAGCAACACAATTCTCAAACTGGTCCACAGAAATTGCACTGGGTACATGAGCCATCTTTAGAAACTTGATCAATGACTTGGCATGAGCCTCAGAACATAATAACAGGGAGAGCATAGAAATCTTTGAGGGAGTATGCCCTAGCTGATCAACAATATCATAATCACTCTTGCGAATGATTTTCAATACTTCTTCCATCTGCTTAGAGAGGTCATCAGCAGCTGGCACATCAGTAGATACAGGCTCAATAACAGGACCCTTGCCCCGAGCATCAGTGGTGGAAGTAACAGCAGGAGTAACTGCACTCTTAGAAGCAACTGGAGGAGAGAAGACTCTTCCACTATGAGTGATCTTGCTAGATCCAGCAATATTATCAATGTCAACAGGCATATCAGGTAAAGGCTCCTGCTTGACACCATGAATGTAAACATCAGACCCATAGTGCCAAGGCACAGCTTTGTCAGATGTATAAGGAATAGGACCAGGAGTGGTAATGATCAGAGGAGCTACTCTGGCTTCAGCAACAACTTTCACAGGACCTTCAGCAATAATCTTGATTGGGCCCTGATGAGTGATTTTAATGGGACCCTTTGAAGTGATTCTTAGTGGTACTTTGTCAACCATGTCAACCTCTTCAATCTTCTTACCCTGAGTCAGATGATCCACCATACTTTCTACAGATGCTGGTCTTCTTTCAAACACTATAGTATATTTATCCATGAGACGTTGAATCCCATCTCTCAAAATGAAGCAACTATCCGGCTTATAGGTACAATATAGACAATCTTCATGACAACCTGGAAAGATCCCAGCTTGTACTAACCTCTTTTTGATAACAGACAATGGTGTACTCAACTCCATAACTGAATAGACATGCAGATCTTCATCAATATCTTCATCAATGGCGTTGACAGTCTTCTCGTGATTTGGCATTGGAGCTGTAATCACATTTGGAGTACCTGGTGGATCAAACTCAATTTCTCCAGCATCAATCATATCCTGAACTTTGTTCTTCAAGACCCAGCAGTTATTAGTATCATGTCCTGGACAGTTTGAATGATATGCACATCGTGCATTGGGATTGTACTTGGGAGAGGTAACATTGGGATTCTGAGGAGCCTCCCTCAGGGTAATAAGTTCAGCCTTCAACAAGTGTTGCAATGCCTGAGCCATTGACATGTTGATCTTCGTGAACTGTCTTCTAGCCCTCTGTTGGTTGCCTTGAGGCTGCTCTGTTGTTGCAGGAGTTGGATTTGAAATATGAACTGCACTAACAGACTGATGCCTTCTGTTACGATCAGGCTGACCATACACAACATTAGATTCTTTCTTCCCAGTGGGAGGCTTCTTTGCAGCACCTGATGAAGAAGTGCCCACTTGGATCTTACCACTCTTGATACCATTCTCTACTCGCTCTCCTGTCATGATCAACTCAGTGAAGCCAGATGATGAGCTTCCAATGAGATGACTGTAAAACGGACCATTCAGCGTACACATGAACATATCAACCAACTCCCTATCAGTCAAAGGGGGTTGAACTCTTCCAGCTAAGTCTCTCCACTTCTGAGCATACTCCTTAAAGCTTTCTTTGGCACCCATAGACATGCTTTGAAGCTGCATGCGAGTGGGGGCTAAGTCAGCATTGTATTGATACTGCTTGTAGAAAGCTTCAGCAAGGTCATTCCAATCTCTGATGTTGACACTCTCCAACTGATAATACCACTCTAGCTGAGCTCCAGATAAACTCTCTTGAAAGAAATGGATCCACAACTTTTTATCAGCAGTGTGGGGTTGCATTCTTCTGACATAAGACCTCAGATGCAATTTGGGACAAGAGACCCCATCATAGACAACAAATGTAGGAACTTTGAACCCGATGGGTATGACCACCCCAGATATCAAGCTCAAATCCTCAAAATCCAGCCCAGATGATTTCTGTAATTCCATAGCATCCATTCTATCCACCAGCATCTTGAATTTGTCTTCGTTAGGCTCATGGTAGTAGTTAGCCTCAGAATCAGAGTCCCCTATAGTGTTGTGGAGACTGCCTCTCTCCTGCTCAGATTCTTCAGATTCATAGTCTTCAACATGTTCCTTGGTCTTGACAGGACCTTTGAACCTTCTTCCCATGTTGAGCAACCCAGCAGACCTTCTAGCCTTCTTAGTCTTCTTGGCCAGCAGTGTCTTCAATTCATCCTGCCCCTTGGATAGGTTCAGGATCAGCTCTTGGAACTGTGCATTCTGTGCCTGGAGATCCTTAACTGATTGTTCAAGAGCCATTGCTGAAATAAACAGCGAGAAGATGAGAAACCTGTGCACAATTATAAACCTGTGATGCAATGATATGGGAATGCATATGCAATGTTTTCAAGGACCGCAGGATTTAAATTTGCTTAAACAAACAAGAAAGTAACTTTTTATTAGTAATAACTTGTTTTGCCTTTTAGGCTTACAAAAAATGAAAACGAAATAAGTACAAAAGATGGGGTTTTAAGTCTCCCATGGACGTTTCCTCTTTGTGTTGAGGTATGAGTTGAGGTTTCGTTCCTCATGAAGTAGCTTTGTTAGCTCTAGGATCCTTGCTTGGCTTGCTTTGTAATGAGCCTCGAAAGCATCCCTTTGCTCTTTCAGTTGGATCCATGATCTCTGCAAGTCTTCCATATCAGTAGGCATGTCTGGGTGAAGGATGGTATAAGCTGTGTCTCCTTCAGCAACAGGTTCCATGGTAACTGGTAGGACGGCAGGATATGGCATCATGAGTGTCTGAGCACGAGATCGTACCCATCTGAGATAAGCCTCCATAGGAATAGTGTACTTAGGCTCCAGTGTCTTGCTGTCAATCCTGTTTACCTTTCCCCAAGCTCGGATGAATCTCTGACGGTAACCTTGAAGATCGTTGTCGTAATCAAACACAATGCCCTGAATCAACATGTCATGTGGACCATCGCTCCGGGCGTAACCAAACTGTCGTAAAGCTAGAGATGGGTTGTAGGTGATGCCTCCTCTTATGCCTAGCAGTGGCACATTAGGAAACTCCCCACAACGGTCAATGATGGTGACATTCTCCATAGATCTGGAGCACCAATGGATGTCTGAGTGAGAAAGTGACATGATCCTCTTGGACCATCTGAACCCTTGCTCATTCTTCATTACTGAGCGAGGAAGGTGAGAAATAAACCACCTAGAAAGTAAAGGTATGCAGCACATCAAAGTTCCTCTTGCCCTTGTAGTACGGGTGTGAAGAGAATGTAGGATGTCTCCAAGTAAGGTAGGCACTGGATTGTGACTCAGGAATATGTTGATGGCATGAACGTCTATGAACTGATCAGGATTGGGGAACAACACTAAGCCATAAATCAATAAGGCTAAGATCTCCTCAACAGCATCGTAGCTCATAGCCTTCAAGAACATTTGAGCTTTATCCACTAATACCTTGGCAAGAATACCTTTAACTCCACTTCTCGTCTCTAGAACAATGTCAGACTTCTTCAGATGTAGAGCTGCAGCAATAACTTCTGGTTTAAGCTCCTTCTCTAAGCCTGTGAATGGCTTCTGATCAAGAACAGGTATACCCAGAAGTTTAGAGAACTCCTCCATGGTTGGAACCAGCTGATAATCAGGAAATGTAAAGCAATGGTGCTTAGGGTCAAAGAACTGAAACAGCACACTCATCATGTCTTCACTGAACCCTGAAGTAACTAGGTCCAATAAGTGACCATGTCTCTTGTTGAACTGGGAATGATCAGGCACTAGGGAAACCAACTCCTTGAGCTTAGCAGGTATCCCTACAAAGTTGATCCTGATGGTGTTTCTATGAGCAGAAGCCATGACCTGCAACAAAGAACAAAGATAAATCCTTTGGTCCTTGAAATGGTTAGGGAAAATGATATGCTTATGATGTATGATGATGTCATGATGTCATGCTCAATCACAAACATGTGGCACACACAAACAAGTCACACCATAGCCCTAGGTTTAAAGGCTTGCATGAGGTTCAAAGGCAAGTACCCTCCCCTGAAGTTAGATGGTTCATCCTGTCCTACAAAAGTAACCAGGTTCTAAGGGATCTCAATATCATTGATCCTTCACAAGGGTGGTTGTTCAGAAGGCAACTTACTTGCCAACCAAAACCCTCCAAGTTTAAGATCTCAATGAGCGTAGTATCGAGTGTCAACCAACTTCAGTCTGCACCAAAGCCGGTTACCTCACTACTTTCTAAAGGCCAAGATGAGTTAACTAGGGTTCTAAAAGTCAGTTAGTGCATTGACAACATATGGCAGCCTCAATATTATCCTCAACTTGACTTAAGGAATATAAGCACCAACCAAGAAGTCGCACTAACTATGGCCACCAGATCAACCGTATCGATATACGTCGTACAGTTTCCTTGGTCTATTGCCATTTACCTAAGGTACACTAGATCCGGGTTAGGACCTTTCACACATAAGAGCACCCCAACAATATAATAATAAAGCAAACAAGGCAAACAATTTAAAGTGATCTTAATTCCTAAGGGTACCCCTCTTAAATAGATCCCCAGCAGAGTCGCCAGTTCTGTAACCCGGTGAACTGACTTTAAACAATGTTGCGGATAGCAAGAGTCGCCACCGACTTTTATTTTATCCATAAGGAAAGGTTATAAAAGAACAGGAAAGACCTTAGAGAATATTTTGGGTCCGGGGGGTAGGTTATGAAAAGGGAAGGTATTAGCATCCTTTTCATCCATGGTTATCCATGGGCTCTTAGGTACTTAAGCTCACTTTTGAATTGTTTTGAAATTGTAGTGTGTGAATAGAAAATTTTCAGAATAGTTAATAAATAATCCATGTAAGGATGTGTTAAGGACTTGTTTGAAAACTTGTTGAAAATTTGTTTAAGTGCGAAACAGTTTTGAAGTGAGCAAGCACCTAGGAGTAACCTACCCTAATGTTTAAAGGTCTTTCTTATTCTTCATTCTTTCCTTTAGTAAGACTATCCCTACTATAATGGAGTAGGTAGTCCTTACTTTGGATGTTAAGGGACATGTGAGGGACAATTTGACTTTGAAGGCCATTGTGGGATGTAATAAGCACATATAAGGGACCATCATCATTTTTCGAAAGGGACTCGATTCGTAAAGGCAACCATAAGGGACTTTGATGATTTTTCTATTTGAGGGACTTGCTTTATACACCCCACTTAACCATTATTCATAGGCAACTTGAGGGATATCCTTAGGAAGTGAGACGGCGATTAAAATCGACTTACGTGTGTGACGTGTTTATTTTAATTATCTTTATTTAAAAGTGATCTAAATTTATTTTAATATTACATACATGTTGTTACACTCCCTAATTACTAACCATAATAATAATTAAATAATTAAACAACTTTACATCCAAGAAACAATTACAAAATAATAAACAAAATAATTAAATAGCAAAGATAAATAAAATATAAATAAGCAATAATAAATAATAAAGGGGGTTAATTCTAAGTTTACTCGGCAAGACATCGCATCTTGTGCCTACGTATCCTTACGGGAGTGGAATCAGAGTAATCGTAGTTCCCCTCAATAGGGAGGTCAGAAACTTCTTGACTGTGGTCAAGGTCTCAAGGGGAATAAACGCATCTTAAGGACACGCTTACGTGGAGTGTAGAAACTCCAAATCTCTACGTTGAAATGTTAAGTTGTAATTAGGGTTAAATTAGGGATTCCACGGCGGGAAACCCTAAAATGAGCGCGGCGGCTCTTTGACCTAATGCTAAGGGTAAAATTGTAATTTTGCCTGCGGCGAGGCATTTGTGAAAATTAGGGTTTGTAGTTTGTAGTTTTGAGGATTTGAAATTGAATGTGTGAAGTTTTACGGACTATTGGCGCGGCGGCCAAACAGTTAGACCTAACCTTCGGATGTGTGCAATGTGACAGAAATAATAGTAAACGCGTGAGATAATTGAATCATGCAAACAGAGAGATAATGTCATAATTTAAACCATGCAAGCAGAAATTTAAAGGCAGAATTTAAAGAGCGATTGTTAAGTTCGTGAGGTTACATGAGAGGAGCAGATACAATATGATAATGAAATTTGAATTGAACAATAATA
The DNA here is from genome assembly GCA_963859935.3 of Lathyrus sativus. NCBI lineage: Eukaryota > Viridiplantae > Streptophyta > Magnoliopsida > Fabales > Fabaceae > Lathyrus > Lathyrus sativus. The sequence continues at coordinate 35,176,142 of OZ012739.1, read as the reverse complement.
AAATAAAATAAATAACGGTTCTAGTTATTATTTTAAAAAAAAAGATTTTAGTTATTATTTTAAATTTATCTAAAAAAAAGTTTTTTCTTAAAAATAATAGGTTTTCATATTAATTTGGAAAAGATGTTAATGTTATTTATTTAAAAAAAAACAGATTTTTATATTATAACAAATTTTAATAAATTAATGATAACAATAATAATAATAATGGTAATAATAATGATAATAATGATAATAATAATAAATAATGATAATAATAATAATAATAATAATAATAATAATAATAATAATAATAATAATAATAATAATAATAATAATAATAAAGCAATAATGAATTTTAAATGTGCCAAATAACCCAACAATGTTGCTAACGCAGAAATGCGCTCATCGCAACCAGATCTAAATCGGACGAAACAAAATTTATCGCAAAGAAAAAGAAATTAAGCAAAAAATAGTATTATTGCTCACACAAAAATGCGATCATCGCAACCAGATCGAACTAACACAAATGTCACGCGTCATGCACACAAATGTGCAAACATCGTATCGACATAATTCGATCAAAAATCTTATATATATAAACTCTAACAATTTAAAAATTATATATATATAAACGTAACAGTAATAGATAAAGAAAAAGAAATAACGGTAATAGATGAAGAAAAAGAAATAACGGTAAAAGATGAAGAAAAAGAAACAACAGTAATAGATGAAGGAAAAGAAATAACGGTAAACGATGACGAAAAAGAAACAATAGTAATGGATGAAGGAAAAGAAATAACGGTAAACGATGAAGAAAAAGAAACAATAGTAATGGATGAAGAAGAAAACTAAATAACGGCAAACGGCACTCACTCCTCTTAGGTTTTTTTCATTCTCTCTTCTTTTCCAACAAGGCAACACATGTATATATAGGGAACAAATTAGGGTTAACACCAAATTGTCAATAATGTCCCTAAAGCCCATTTTAAAGCCCAAACTAAATAATTAGTTAAGAAAAAATAAAATTTAAATAATTTAAAATAATTAAAATAAACTTAAAATAAAAACTAATAATCCTATTGATTCCTAAAATAAAAAAATATTATAAAAAGAACAAAAATTTTTTCAATATTTTTTATTTTATGATTTTTTGGATATTTTTATGAATAATTTAGAAAAAAGTGAAAAAAATAATATTTTAAAAAATGATTTAATTAAAATACGAAAATAATAATTAAATAATAATAAAAAAACTATTTTTGTTATTTTTTTAATGAAAGATAGAAAAATTTAGAGTAAAAATAATAAAAAACAAAAAAAAAATGACAAAGGTGAGATTCGAACTCTCAACCTCTCACACTCATAACTCCTTACACATGTCCTCCTGCCAATTGTGCCATTTTTACTTTTTAGAAAAAAAATGCATGCCATATGATATTTACCTGCAAAAAGTCAAACGACTACACAAATTTGTTAGTAATTGATTAAATGCAATGAAATGCGACGACAAATCTTAGGGCAAAATTTGGGGTATTACAGTTATTATGATAATATTTCTCACCCAACCTCTCTTTGATGTTGGCAAAAAAAATCATGAAGTTTGACTTTGGTTTGACCACAGTTGACCTCAGTTTGACCTTTTAACCGCATTGACTGCTTTTGACTTATCTGATCATCTGACTGAGCAAACTTTTGAGAAAAGTCTTGAAACTTGACATGGGGGTTCTTATACACATATAAGATGTTATGAAGCTCACTTGAAGTCTTGGAAGTCCATTTAGCCTGATTAAAGTTAAAACCCTAGTTTTGGATGCACTGCTTAGGAGGTGCATTGTCTGAGGGAATTGTCAACTCTTCTGACCAATTGTGAATTTTGTGAACCTTGTGAACCTTCTTGGAACACAAAGTCTTGTATTGTGAGGGCAAATTTTGGGGTGCAACAGCTGCCCCTGTTCAATTTTCTGAAACCTGAGGGGTTAGATTGGTATATTTGCCAGTCGTAACCTGGAAGGTTGAAGGGGATTGAACACAAAAGCCCAAAAATTTGCACTCACCAGTGCATGGAGTGATATTGATGGTTGGTTGAACATGATTGAGTGGGCTTAAAGATGCCACTAGGGGAAAGTTCTTCAGTAGTATAATGAGAACTGTCAGGAGTCTGGAGTAATACTGATGTAACAGCATGTCTTCATGAGGATAGAGCAATCAATAATGATAACCCTAAAGCAGTCTTGAAGTGATAAATCTGACCTCAGGAGGATAGAGCAATCAATAGCTCTAAAGCAGTCTTGAAGTAATAATGGCTTCAGGAGGATAGAGCAATCAATAGCTCTAAAGCAGTCTTGAAGTAATAGAATGGCTTCAGTAGGATAGAGCAATCAACAGCTCTAAAGCAGTCTTGAAATAATAATGTGATATGTCTTCAGGAGGATAGAGCAATCAATAGCTCTAAAGCAGTCTTGAAGTAATGATTTCAGGAGGATAGAGCAATGGATAGCTCTAAAGCAGTCTTGAAATAATAATGTAATTTCAGGAGGATAGAGCAATGGATAACTCTAAAGCAGTCTTGAAATAATTAGATGGCTTCAGGAGGATAGAGCAATGAATAGCTCTAAAGCAGTCTTGAAGTAGTAATATGACCTCATGAGGATAGAGCAATGAATAGCTCTAAAGCAGTCTTGAAGTAATAGGATGATTTCAGGAGGATAGAGCAATCAGTAGCTCTAAAGCAGTCTTGAAGTCATGAGAGGCTATCAGGAGGATAAAATAACCCTGAGGTTACAATAAAGCAGTCCCAAAGTAATAAGAAGCTCATCAGGAGGATAAAGTAACCCTGAGGTTACAATAAAGCAGTCCCAAAGATCATAAGATTGTTTGTTGGATAATTAACCTGAAAACAAGGTAGCATTCTGTATAACAACATTAGTTTATGCTTTATGTATGCATGTATGACATGATGCACTTAGGTAATGTACTATAGACATATATGTTATGGTATGATGTAAATGATGTATGTATGCTATGACACTGCTGGAAGTGTCTGGATATCCTTGTATAACAACTGCTGGCCAAGAAAAATAAATCCCGATTCGTTGTTGAAGAATATATAACCCTCCGTCTGCTGGGGATAACAAGGTATAGATAACCTCCCGTTGTTGGGGATAACAAGGTATAGATAACCTCCCGTTGTTGGGGATAGTAGGGTATAGATAACCTTCGTTTTCGTTTGATAGTAGGATAAGTATAACATCACGTCTTCGTTCATCGTGCCCTTATTGGAAAGTAATTTCCCGTATATCCGTATGAGGATAAAAGAGATGGATATAAATTCCAGGGGAGATTAGACTTTGTGAAAATGGATTAGTCCTACTGATGGTTTGTAACTGTCTTGTAAAGATGAACCGGCGAAGCTTCGTTGAAATCCTTCCCTCGTTCGTCCTTAGTAAATACCATTACTGCATTTTCATGCATTTCTGGTAAACATCAATCATATTAAAAGCATACATGCGTTTCTGGTAAACATCAATCATATTCAAAGGCATACATACATTCAAACACAACCAATGGACGTTTCGCTTATGTAAATAGGGTAAAAGTAAATCTGGATTCAAAAGATGGAATTTATTTATATCAAAAGTGACCCATACACGGGTAAGTTTGTACAAGGAGACATAAACCCTAGTAAGAGAATTTTGTCATGAAGTTTTACAAAAAGAATCAGCTATGTGGGAAATAATCCTATTGAGTTTCAATTCTACTATTGCCACTCAAGTATCTCATCTTCTTGCTGTTGAGACGGAAACGATTGGATTGAGCTTTATCTGTTTGAGCTTGAGTAAGTAGTACAACTGGTTGCAGTTTCATGAGTGATCCAAACGAGACATAGTCATACGCTTTAATCCCTAACTTTTGCCTGGATTGCCCTTTCAGGTTTTCAATCCACCGGGATACCCTTTTTTGCCCAAGCCGCCTTTTCAGGTTTTCGACTTGCCGGGTGTACATCTTTTTATATATATATCCCTAATTTTTGCCCAAACCCTTTTGGTTTGCCGGGATGCCCTTATTTTTGCCTAGGCCTGTCAACCTAGCGGGTCTCTTTTTATGCGTAGTATTTTTTAACTATGTCTGCGTTTACAGGTTGTGGGAAGTCTTCACCATCCATTGTAGTCAGTATCATGGCACCTCCTGAGAACACTGTCTTGACTACAAATGGTCCCTCATATGTTGGAGTCCACTTGCCCCTAGGATCACCCTGTGGTAATATGATACGCTTGATTACCAAGTCACCAGCCTGATATACCTTTGGCTTAACCTTCTTGTTAAAAGCTTTGATCATCCGTTTCTGGTACATCTGGCCATGACAAACTGCTGCTAACCTCTTCTCATCAATCAAATTTATCTGGTCAAGTCGAGTCTGAATCCACTCATCTTCATCCAAGCCTGCATCCTTCATAATTCTCAAGGAGGGGATCTGAACTTCAATAGGCAGAACTGCTTCCATACCATAGACTAAGGAGAATGGGGTTGCCCCTGTTGAAGTACGTATTGTAGTACGATAACCATGCAGAGCAAATGGTAACATCTCGTGCCAATCCTTGTAAGTAACAGTCATCTTCTGTACAATCTTCTTAATGTTCTTATTAGCAGCTTCAACTGCCCCATTCATCTTTGGACGATACGGAGAAGAGTTGTGATGCTTAATCTTGAACTGCGTACAGAGATCAGTAATCGTAGTGTTGTTCAGATTAGAGCCATTGTCAGTGATAATCCTTTCAGGGATACCATATCTACATATGAGATTATTCTTAATGAACCGAGCCACAACATTCTTAGTCACAGATGCAAATGAAGCTGCCTCTACCCACTTCGTGAAGTAATCAATAGCAACCAGGATGAAACGATGCCCATTAGAAGCAGTAGGCTTGATCTCACCAATCATATCAATGCCCCACATGGCAAAGGGCCAAGGAGCAGTCAACACACTCAATGGAGATGGAGGTACATGTACTTTATCAGCATAGATTTGACATTTGTGACATGTTCTGGAGTGTTGATAGCAATCAGCTTCCATGGTAGACCAATAGTAACCTGCTCTCAAAATCTTCTTTGCCATGGTATGACCACTAGAATGAGTGCCAAAGGTCCCATCATGCATCTCTTCCATAATTTCTGTAGCTTCCTTCTTATCCACACAACGAAGCATAGTTGAATCATGATTACGCTTATACAGAATGCCATTACTCAGAAAGAACTTAGCAGAAAACCTTCTCAGGAACTTCCTATCTTTGACAGATACCCCTTCAGGGAACTCCTGAGCTTCAAGATAGTTTTTCACTTCATAGAACCAAGGCTTCTCCTCTGCCCCTTCAGTGTCAATCTCATTGCAGTATGCAGGCTTCTCAAATCTATCAATGGTAATCTTGGGAGCTTCATCATCCCAGCTGATCTCAAACATAGATGCCATGGTGGCCAATGCGTCTGCCAACTGATTCTCTCTTCGTGGAATATGTCCAAAAGTAATCTCTTTGAAATGTGGGATCAAAGACAACACATGTTCTCTGTAAGGAATGAGATTATCATGCTTTGTATCCCAATCTCCTTTAATCTGACTTACTACCAGAGCTGAATCTCCACACACCTCAAGGAACTGAATCTTCATATCAATAGCAACTTGCATACCCATGATACATGCCTCATACTCAGCCATGTTATTGGTACAATAGAAACAAAGTCTGGCAGTAATCGGGGTATGACAACCTTCAGGGGAGCTAATCACAACACCAACACCATTACCATGTGCATTGGAGGCACCATCAAAAACCATAGTCCATCGGGATCCTTGTTCAGGTCTGTCATATTGTCCAGGTTCTTTGGTAACAGACATAATGTCTTCATCAGGGAACTCAAAATTCATTGACTGGTAATCACCTACTGCTTGATGAGCCAAATGATCAGCAACAACACTCCCCTTAATGGCCTTCTGAGTAGTATATTGTATATCATATTCCGTCAAGATCATTTGCCATCTTGCAATTCTTCCGGAGAGAGCAGGTTTCTCAAATATGTACTTGATTGGATCCATCTTCGAAATCAGCAAGGTAGTATGGGTCAACATATACTGTCTTAGTCGGCGAGCAGCCCATGCCAAAGCGCAGCAAGTTTTCTCGAGCAGTGAGTATCTTGTTTCACAGTCGGTAAACTTTTTGCTAAGGTAGTATATTGCCTGCTCTTTTCGACCAGACTCGTCATGTTGCCCCAATACGCACCCCATTGAGTTGTCTAATACTGTTAAATACATAATCAAGGGTCTTCCATCAACTGGTGGCATTAAAATTGGAGGTTCTAGCAAATATCTCTTGATTTCATCAAAGGCAGTCTGGCACTCATCATTCCATTCCATCACCTGATCTTTCTTCAACAACTTGAAGATTGGCTCACAGATGGTAGTTAATTGGGAAATAAATCTTGCAATGTAGTTCAATCGTCCCAAGAAACCTCTAACCTCTTTCTCAGTACGAGGAGCTGGCATCTCTCGTATAGCTTTCACTTTTTGTTGTAACAACCTAGCAAGCTCTACAGGTATTTCACAATCGTCCTCGTTTCCGTCTTCAGTTTGATAGATCGGATTCTCGAAATTGTAATTGGCAATAGTAGAACTGTTATCAACTGGATCCAGAGTGGATGAGGATCTGCATTTTAGTGACGTGGGTGTGTGTAAGAACACATAGCTGATAAAGCAAAAATAAAAGAAAAAGAAAGACAAGGAACACAATATTTACGAAAACGAAACGTCCACTGATTTTATTGAATGAAGTATGCAAATGAAATGACAACCCGTAACAAGCACACCATTGTGCCCCGGGTAAGGCACATGGCTTGAAAGTTTTAATTGTTCCAGAAATTGCAAATTTAAAAACATAACACAGTAATAGTATTTACTCCTGACTAAAGGAGATAGGGATAACATCTTCAGCTTTCCAATTATTGAGTCCAGCACCCACAGTAGGAAAAATCCATGCCTCCAAGTCGTAGTCTTCATCTTGATCTCCCACAGCATTGATAACCCCCTTGATTGGTGATACGAACAGCACGAGCACGACGGACAGCCTTCTGGGACTCTTCTTCCACCACAGCTTTTGCATCATTGAGGGAGGCCATTGCCATTGTTGGAGGGTTTCTGATGACCACAGGAACCTTCTTCACAGCAGGAGGAGTCACACAATCCTTAACAGCCCAGGGAACCACTTCAAATGACTGACATGGAGTTTCAATGTATTCACCTTCTACTTCCAGATACTTGAAAGTGTTTACATGGCTGACAAAGTATTCTTCCTCTCCAAAGACAGTAACAACTTTTCCATTCACCGGGTATCTCAACTTTTGATGTAATGTGGAGGTCACAGCACCTGCCCCATGGATCCAGGGACGACCAAGCAGACATGAGTACGAAGGACGAATATCCATCACATAGAATGTAGCAGTAAACACCTGAGAGCCAACCTTGATTGGAAGATCAATTTCCCCATGCACTACTCTTCTAGAACCATCAAAAGCCTTTACCACAATATTACTGGGCTTCAATACCGTATCTTTAGGACTCAGCTTGTTCAGGACTTCCTTAGGCAACACATTCAGAGAGGAACCATTGTCTATCAGCACATGAGACAGGGTAGTGCCCCTGCATTCAATTGAAATATGCAAGGCCCTGTTATGATCCCTCTTGGCAGGGGTCAAGTCAGCATCAGAAAATCCTAACCCGTTGTCATAGGTCAGGTGAGCAACACAATTCTCAAACTGGTCCACAGAAATTGCACTGGGTACATGAGCCATCTTTAGAAACTTGATCAATGACTTGGCATGAGCCTCAGAACATAATAACAGGGAGAGCATAGAAATCTTTGAGGGAGTATGCCCTAGCTGATCAACAATATCATAATCACTCTTGCGAATGATTTTCAATACTTCTTCCATCTGCTTAGAGAGGTCATCAGCAGCTGGCACATCAGTAGATACAGGCTCAATAACAGGACCCTTGCCCCGAGCATCAGTGGTGGAAGTAACAGCAGGAGTAACTGCACTCTTAGAAGCAACTGGAGGAGAGAAGACTCTTCCACTATGAGTGATCTTGCTAGATCCAGCAATATTATCAATGTCAACAGGCATATCAGGTAAAGGCTCCTGCTTGACACCATGAATGTAAACATCAGACCCATAGTGCCAAGGCACAGCTTTGTCAGATGTATAAGGAATAGGACCAGGAGTGGTAATGATCAGAGGAGCTACTCTGGCTTCAGCAACAACTTTCACAGGACCTTCAGCAATAATCTTGATTGGGCCCTGATGAGTGATTTTAATGGGACCCTTTGAAGTGATTCTTAGTGGTACTTTGTCAACCATGTCAACCTCTTCAATCTTCTTACCCTGAGTCAGATGATCCACCATACTTTCTACAGATGCTGGTCTTCTTTCAAACACTATAGTATATTTATCCATGAGACGTTGAATCCCATCTCTCAAAATGAAGCAACTATCCGGCTTATAGGTACAATATAGACAATCTTCATGACAACCTGGAAAGATCCCAGCTTGTACTAACCTCTTTTTGATAACAGACAATGGTGTACTCAACTCCATAACTGAATAGACATGCAGATCTTCATCAATATCTTCATCAATGGCGTTGACAGTCTTCTCGTGATTTGGCATTGGAGCTGTAATCACATTTGGAGTACCTGGTGGATCAAACTCAATTTCTCCAGCATCAATCATATCCTGAACTTTGTTCTTCAAGACCCAGCAGTTATTAGTATCATGTCCTGGACAGTTTGAATGATATGCACATCGTGCATTGGGATTGTACTTGGGAGAGGTAACATTGGGATTCTGAGGAGCCTCCCTCAGGGTAATAAGTTCAGCCTTCAACAAGTGTTGCAATGCCTGAGCCATTGACATGTTGATCTTCGTGAACTGTCTTCTAGCCCTCTGTTGGTTGCCTTGAGGCTGCTCTGTTGTTGCAGGAGTTGGATTTGAAATATGAACTGCACTAACAGACTGATGCCTTCTGTTACGATCAGGCTGACCATACACAACATTAGATTCTTTCTTCCCAGTGGGAGGCTTCTTTGCAGCACCTGATGAAGAAGTGCCCACTTGGATCTTACCACTCTTGATACCATTCTCTACTCGCTCTCCTGTCATGATCAACTCAGTGAAGCCAGATGATGAGCTTCCAATGAGATGACTGTAAAACGGACCATTCAGCGTACACATGAACATATCAACCAACTCCCTATCAGTCAAAGGGGGTTGAACTCTTCCAGCTAAGTCTCTCCACTTCTGAGCATACTCCTTAAAGCTTTCTTTGGCACCCATAGACATGCTTTGAAGCTGCATGCGAGTGGGGGCTAAGTCAGCATTGTATTGATACTGCTTGTAGAAAGCTTCAGCAAGGTCATTCCAATCTCTGATGTTGACACTCTCCAACTGATAATACCACTCTAGCTGAGCTCCAGATAAACTCTCTTGAAAGAAATGGATCCACAACTTTTTATCAGCAGTGTGGGGTTGCATTCTTCTGACATAAGACCTCAGATGCAATTTGGGACAAGAGACCCCATCATAGACAACAAATGTAGGAACTTTGAACCCGATGGGTATGACCACCCCAGATATCAAGCTCAAATCCTCAAAATCCAGCCCAGATGATTTCTGTAATTCCATAGCATCCATTCTATCCACCAGCATCTTGAATTTGTCTTCGTTAGGCTCATGGTAGTAGTTAGCCTCAGAATCAGAGTCCCCCATAGTGTTGTGGAGACTGCCTCTCTCCTGCTCAGATTCTTCAGATTCATAGTCTTCAACATGTTCCTTGGTCTTGACAGGACCTTTGAACCTTCTTCCCATGTTGAGCAACCCAGCAGACCTTCTAGCCTTCTTAGTCTTCTTGGCCAGCAGTGTCTTCAATTCATCCTGCCCCTTGGATAGGTTCAGGATCAGCTCTTGGAACTGTGCATTCTGTGCCTGGAGATCCTTAACTGATTGTTCAAGAGCCATTGCTGAAATAAACAGCGAGAAGATGAGAAACCTGTGCACAATTATAAACCTGTGATGCAATGATATGGGAATGCATATGCAATGTTTTCAAGGACCGCAGGATTTAAATTTGCTTAAACAAACAAGAAAGTAACTTTTTATTAGTAATAACTTGTTTTGCCTTTTAGGCTTACAAAAAATGAAAACGAAATAAGTACAAAAGATGGGGTTTTAAGTCTCCCATGGACGTTTCCTCTTTGTGTTGAGGTATGAGTTGAGGTTTCGTTCCTCATGAAGTAGCTTTGTTAGCTCTAGGATCCTTGCTTGGCTTGCTTTGTAATGAGCCTCGAAAGCATCCCTTTGCTCTTTCAGTTGGATCCATGATCTCTGCAAGTCTTCCATATCAGTAGGCATGTCTGGGTGAAGGATGGTATAAGCTGTGTCTCCTTCAGCAACAGGTTCCATGGTAACTGGTAGGACGGCAGGATATGGCATCATGAGTGTCTGAGCACGAGATCGTACCCATCTGAGATAAGCCTCCATAGGAATAGTGTACTTAGGCTCCAGTGTCTTGCTGTCAATCCTGTTTACCTTTCCCCAAGCTCGGATGAATCTCTGACGGTAACCTTGAAGATCGTTGTCGTAATCAAACACAATGCCCTGAATCAACATGTCATGTGGACCATCGCTCCGGGCGTAACCAAACTGTCGTAAAGCTAGAGATGGGTTGTAGGTGATGCCTCCTCTTATGCCTAGCAGTGGCACATTAGGAAACTCCCCACAACGGTCAATGATGGTGACATTCTCCATAGATCTGGAGCACCAATGGATGTCTGAGTGAGAAAGTGACATGATCCTCTTGGACCATCTGAACCCTTGCTCATTCTTCATTACTGAGCGAGGAAGGTGAGAAATAAACCACCTAGAAAGTAAAGGTATGCAGCACATCAAAGTTCCTCTTGCCCTTGTAGTACGGGTGTGAAGAGAATGTAGGATGTCTCCAAGTAAGGTAGGCACTGGATTGTGACTCAGGAATATGTTGATGGCATGAACGTCTATGAACTGATCAGGATTGGGGAACAACACTAAGCCATAAATCAATAAGGCTAAGATCTCCTCAACAGCATCGTAGCTCATAGCCTTCAAGAACATTTGAGCTTTATCCACTAATACCTTGGCAAGAATACCTTTAACTCCACTTCTCGTCTCTAGAACAATGTCAGACTTCTTCAGATGTAGAGCTGCAGCAATAACTTCTGGTTTAAGCTCCTTCTCTAAGCCTGTGAATGGCTTCTGATCAAGAACAGGTATACCCAGAAGTTTAGAGAACTCCTCCATGGTTGGAACCAGCTGATAATCAGGAAATGTAAAGCAATGGTGCTTAGGGTCAAAGAACTGAAACAGCACACTCATCATGTCTTCACTGAACCCTGAAGTAACTAGGTCCAATAAGTGACCATGTCTCTTGTTGAACTGGGAATGATCAGGCACTAGGGAAACCAACTCCTTGAGCTTAGCAGGTATCCCTACAAAGTTGATCCTGATGGTGTTTCTATGAGCAGAAGCCATGACCTGCAACAAAGAACAAAGATAAATCCTTTGGTCCTTGAAATGGTTAGGGAAAATGATATGCTTATGATGTATGATGATGTCATGATGTCATGCTCAATCACAAACATGTGGCACACACAAACAAGTCACACCATAGCCCTAGGTTTAAAGGCTTGCATGAGGTTCAAAGGCAAGTACCCTCCCCTGAAGTTAGATGGTTCATCCTGTCCTACAAAAGTAACCAGGTTCTAAGGGATCTCAATATCATTGATCCTTCACAAGGGTGGTTGTTCAGAAGGCAACTTACTTGCCAACCAAAACCCTCCAAGTTTAAGATCTCAATGAGCGTAGTATCGAGTGTCAACCAACTTCAGTCTGCACCAAAGCCGGTTACCTCACTACTTTCTAAAGGCCAAGATGAGTTAACTAGGGTTCTAAAAGTCAGTTAGTGCATTGACAACATATGGCAGCCTCAATATTATCCTCAACTTGACTTAAGGAATATAAGCACCAACCAAGAAGTCGCACTAACTATGGCCACCAGATCAACCGTATCGATATACGTCGTACAGTTTCCTTGGTCTATTGCCATTTACCTAAGGTACACTAGATCCGGGTTAGGACCTTTCACACATAAGAGCACCCCAACAATATAATAATAAAGCAAACAAGGCAAACAATTTAAAGTGATCTTAATTCCTAAGGGTACCCCTCTTAAATAGATCCCCAGCAGAGTCGCCAGTTCTGTAACCCGGTGAACTGACTTTAAACAATGTTGCGGATAGCAAGAGTCGCCACCGACTTTTATTTTATCCATAAGGAAAGGTTATAAAAGAACAGGAAAGACCTTAGAGAATATTTTGGGTCCGGGGGGTAGGTTATGAAAAGGGAAGGTATTAGCATCCTTTTCATCCATGGTTATCCATGGGCTCTTAGGTACTTAAGCTCACTTTTGAATTGTTTTGAAATTGTAGTGTGTGAATAGAAAATTTTCAGAATAGTTAATAAATAATCCATGTAAGGATGTGTTAAGGACTTGTTTGAAAACTTGTTGAAAATTTGTTTAAGTGCGAAACAGTTTTGAAGTGAGCAAGCACCTAGGAGTAACCTACCCTAATGTTTAAAGGTCTTTCTTATTCTTCATTCTTTCCTTTAGTAAGACTATCCCTACTATAATGGAGTAGGTAGTCCTTACTTTGGATGTTAAGGGACATGTGAGGGACAATTTGACTTTGAAGGCCATTGTGGGATGTAATAAGCACATATAAGGGACCATCATCATTTTTCGAAAGGGACTCGATTCGTAAAGGCAACCATAAGGGACTTTGATGATTTTTCTATTTGAGGGACTTGCTTTATACACCCCACTTAACCATTATTCGTAGGCAACTTGAGGGATATCCTTAGGAAGTGAGACGGCGATTAAAATCGACTTACGTGTGTGACGTGTTTATTTTAATTATCTTTATTTAAAAGTGATCTAAATTTATTTTAATATTACATACATGTTGTTACACTCCCTAATTACTAACCATAATAATAATTAAATAATTAAACAACTTTACATCCAAGAAACAATTACAAAATAATAAACAAAATAATTAAATAGCAAAGATAAATAAAATATAAATAAGCAATAATAAATAATAAAGGGGGTTAATTCTAAGTTTACTCGGCAAGACATCGCATCTTGTGCCTACGTATCCTTACGGGAGTGGAATCAGAGTAATCGTAGTTCCCCTCAATAGGGAGGTTAGAAACTTCTTGACTGTGGTCAAGGTCTCAAGGGGAATAAACGCATCTTAAGGACACGCTTACGTGGAGTGTAGAAACTCCAAATCTCTACGTTGAAATGTTAAGTTGTAATTAGGGTTAAATTAGGGATTCCACGGCGGGAAACCCTAAAATGAGCGCGGCGGCTCTTTGACCTAATGCTAAGGGTAAAATTGTAATTTTGCCTGCGGCGAGGCATTTGTGAAAATTAGGGTTTGTAGTTTGTAGTTTTGAGGATTTGAAATTGAATGTGTGAAGTTTTACGGACTATTGGCGCGGCGGCCAAACAGTTAGACCTAACCTTCGGATGTGTGCAATGTGACAGAAATAATAGTAAACGCGTGAGATAATTGAATCATGCAAACAGAGAGATAATGTCATAATTTAAACCATGCAAGCAGAAATTTAAAGGCAGAATTTAAAGAGCGATTGTTAAGTTCGCGAGGTTACATGAGAGGAGCAGATACAATATGATAATGAAATTTGAATTGAACAATAATAAAATAAAATAAATAACGGTTCTAGTTATTATTTTAAAAAAAAGATTTTAGTTATTATTTTAAATTTATCTAAAAAAAAGTTTTTTCTTAAAAATAATAGGTTTTCATATTAATTTGGAAAAGATGTTAATGTTATTTATTTTAAAAAAAACAGATTTTTATATTATAACAAATTTTAATAAATTAATGATAACAATAATAATAATAATGGTAATAATAATGATAATAATGATAATAATAATAAATAATGATAATAATAATAATAATAATAATAATAATAATAATAATAATAATAATAATAATAATAAAGCAATAATGAATTTTAAATGTGCCAAATAACCCAACAATGTTGCTAACGCAGAAATGCGCTCATCGCAACCAGATCTAAATCGGACGAAACAAAATTTATCGCAAAGAAAAAGAAATTAAGCAAAAAATAGTATTATTGCTCACACAAAAATGCGATCATCGCAACCAGATCGAACTAACACAAATGTCACGCGTCATGCACACAAATGTGCAAACATCGTATCGACATAATTCGATCAAAAATCTTATATATATAAACTCTAACAATTTAAAAATTATATATATAAACGTAACAGTAATAGATAAAGAAAAAGAAATAACGGTAATAGATGAAGAAAAAGAAATAACGGTAAAAGATGAAGAAAAAGAAACAACAGTAATAGATGAAGGAAAAGAAATAACGGTAAACGATGACGAAAAAGAAACAATAGTAATGGATGAAGGAAAAGAAATAACGGTAAACGATGAAGAAAAAGAAACAATAGTAATGGATGAAGAAGAAAACTAAATAACGGCAAACGACACTCACTCCTCTTAGGTTTTTTTCATTCTCTCTTCTTTTCCAACAAGGCAACACATGTATATATAGGGAACAAATTAGGGTTAACACCAAATTGTCAATAATGTCCCTAAAGCCCATTTTAAAGCCCAAACTAAATAATTAGTTAAGAAAAAATAAAATTTAAATAATTTAAAATAATTAAAATAAACTTAAAATAAAAACTAATAATCCTATTGATTCCTAAAATAAAAAAATATTATAAAAAGAACAAAATTTTTTTCAATATTTTTTATTTTATGATTTTTTGGATATTTTTATGAATAATTTAGAAAAAAGTGAAAAAAATAATATTTTAAAAAATGATTTAATTAAAATACGAAAATAATAATTAAATAATAATAAAAAACTATTTTTGTTATTTTTTTAATGAAAGATAGAAAAATTTAGAGTAAAAATAATAAAAAACAAAAAAAAAATGACAAAGGTGAGATTCGAACTCTCAACCTCTCACACTCATAACTCCTTACACATGTCCTCCTGTCAATTGTGTCATTTTTACTTTTTAGAAAAAAAATGCATGCCATATGATATTTACCTGCAAAAAGTCAAACGACTACACAAATTTGTTAGTAATTGATTAAATGCAATGAAATGCGACGACAAATCTTAGGGCAAAATTTGGGGTATTACAGTTATTATGATAATATTTCTCACCCAACCTCTCTTTGATGTTGGCAAAAAAAATCATGAAGTTTGACTTTGGTTTGACCACAGTTGACCTCAGTTTGACCTTTTAACCGCATTGACTGCTTTTGACTTATCTGATCATCTGACTGAGCAAACTTTTGAGAAAAGTCTTGAAACTTGACATGGGGGTTCTTATACACATATAAGATGTTATGAAGCTCACTTGAAGTCTTGGAAGTCCATTTAGCCTGATTAAAGTCAAAACCCTAGTTTTGGATGCACTGCTTAGGAGGTGCATTGTCTGAGGGAATTGTCAACTCTTCTGACCAATTGTGAATTTTGTGAACCTTGTGAACCTTCTTGGAACACAAAGTCTTGTATTGTGAGGGCAAATTTTGGGGTGCAACACTATCCACCATGGATGGTGAAGACTTTACGTCTCCTGTGAATGCGGACGCAGTTAAAAAATACTTTGCTTGAAAGTGACCCGCTGGACAGTAAAAAGAGAGTCCAGGCAAAAATGGGGCATCCTGGCGAACCGTAAAAAATGAATAAAAGGTTCAGGCAAAAGTTAGGGATAAAATTGAAAAGATGTACACCCGCGAGGTCGAAAAACCTGAAAAGGGCGACTTCGGCAAAAAAGGGCATCCCGGTGAATTGAAAACCCGCAAAGGGCGATTCACGCAAAAGTTAGGGATTAAAAAAGCAAATGACTGCGGCCCGGATTTGATACAGCATTGCTTAGTGGTTTGGGAGTACCTGGAGGCCGTCTATCCAAAACAATCTTTTCCGAAGATCGCGTACCGGGAAAGCGTAGAGTCAGGCGAGTCATAGGAGGATCAGCTAATGGTGTTTGTCTGTACCACGTCGCTGACATGTATACAAATATTGTTTTGTATTTTTATTTATGCTTCTTGTGCATATATGTATGTGTGTGTGCGTAACTTCCTCTTTTCAGGAGTTGCATCCGGTGTACAAAACTTTGCCTATTCAGAGGCCCGTTATCAATAAAACATGTTATTCAGTACTTGATGCTTGTTCTTTACTGTTTTGTTTGTGAAAGACGTCGATGTTTTGAGGGAACATTTCTCCTACATTGCTAGGTGCTTATAGGCTTCCTTTGGTTGTCAATAAGCTGTTTAGCATTTCAACTTCATCTATTAATTAATTCTCTTCTGGAGTGATTGCATTGAAGATGGGAACCTATTAAAGAATGAAGTTCATTGAAGATTGATAAAGATGAAGCTTGTGCCTGTCAAAGATAGTTATCTGTTGAAGCTAGGGTTTTGCTGCTGTTTGAAGCTATCTACTGGTTGAGGTCCATGCTTGCTAGAGCTGGGATACTTTTGAAGATGGGATCTTGCTTGAAGTTGTTGATGTCATTCCCATTTGCTATTAATCAACTGTAGCTGTCAGAATTGTTGCTGCTTGTGTTGCTCACTGTAGGAGCTGGATTGTTGATGTCAGAGCTGGTGCTGGTGCTGTTTTCTTTTGTTGTATTGATTGTTGGCTTGTACAGCTTGCCCCCAAAGGTTTGAAGTGAATACTGTTCACTTTGCCTGTTGTTTTCCTAGGTTCGAGGTTGAGTGGGACTCCCTTGCCTCGCTTGTATTGCTGCATTGCATGCATTTTACTGTATTTGCTTGTTTTCTTTTCTGTTTATCCCCTAGGATCTCTGTTTCTCTCTGTGCAAGAGAGAAATATGACATACATTAGGTTCTTATCCATGCATGACAACATTAGGTTAGTTTTTATCCCCTTTTCAACCCTAGGTTTTTTAGAGATTCTTTCTCTTCTTATCTCGAAACAATCAAAAACACAATAATATTTCAAACATCACAAAAGACTGTTCTTTCGTAAAAGACTAGAAACAAACTTCAAAACATCATTTTTGTCTGCTTGGACTCGTAATCAGAAGAAAACCTTTTTCAGAAGGGTAAAAGATAAACAGACAAATCTGTGTCTTCCGTGGCCCGAACTACGTTTGCTCTGATCTTTCATGTTGTATGAAAGTACGTAGGCATAGGATGATGTATCCTAGCGAGCAACCTTCCCCTCCTTTCCCGTAGGTAGGCGAACTACGTTGACTCTGATTTCTCGTTCCAGACGGGAATACGTAGGCATAAAGTGCGACACTTTGCCGAGTCATTTTATTTTCTTTTTAACCCTTGACCCTTTAGAGTAGATAGAATAACAATCCGTACAAGAAAACAAGTGTGGATCCCGTCGAGTACGGCGGACGTGAGGGGTGCTAATACCTTCCCCTTGCGTAATCGACTCCCAAATCCAGGAATTTGGTTGCGACGATCATTCCTTTCCCGTTTTGCGTTAGGTTTACTCTGAGCGTTTCCTTTCCCTCCGTGGGGATAAATAACGCACGGTGGCGACTCTTCTGTCATAGTCGGCGCCGATTTTCGCAGTAGCGACAGCCTCCTGCATACATGTCAATGCAATGCATATGGTAATGTTATGTTAAATGAAATGAAACACAAACTAGGTAAAGAAATGTTGGGCAAATTTTGGGGTGCAACAGCTGCCCCTATTCAAACGGCTTGGACCTGACTAGGTGAGAAGCGAACGGCTCTCAAACAATCCAGGTAAAAGACGGTTGAATACCAATAAACCCGAAAATTTGCCAACTGCACAAGTACGCGGTGCCTTGATGAGACAAATCTTCGAAAACTGAAATAATAGTTGCACGACAACTAGCTGGAGAAATACTGATCTGAACATCCGTCAGGATGATTCTCTGATTTATTTGATATCATTGCATCCTCAAATCATCGAGGGATCACTGGTTACACGGTAACTGGTGATTTGTCGACCGTACGGGTAAACGGTACTCCGATTGGTAGGAACATCTTCGACATTGAGCATGACAGTTGCACGGCAATTCTACTGGGGAATTGGTCACACGGTAATTGGTGAAGGGTCTAATCTCAAATCTCCATCAGGATGATCATCTGATTTTGTTGTAGATCTTCGTCCTCAAGTCATCAAAGGATCACCGGTTACACGGTAATTGGTAATGGATAGTTGGATTCCTTATCGCCGCCTATGGACTCATCATGTCGCTAGCAACGTCGACAACATCCTTGTCGGACTTCATCAGTAAGTCAATAAGGGATCCCCAGTTATTCGGTAACTGGTGAATGATGGCTGATTCTGCCGTCAGGCATTCTGCGCTACTGCATAAAAATTCCTTATCATCGCCTATGGACTCATCATGTCGCTAGGAACGTCGACAGTACCTTTGTCGGACTTCATCAGTAAGTCAATAAGGGATCACCGGTTATTCGGTAACTAGTGAATGATGGCTGATTCTGCCGTCAGGCATTCTGCGCCACTGCAGAAGAATTCCTTATCATCGCCTATGGACTCATCATGTCGCTAGGAGCATCGACAATATCTTTGTCGGACTTCATCAATAAGTCAGTAAGGGATCACTGGTTATTCGGTAACTAGTGAAGGGCTACTCTCAAATCTCCATCGGGATGATTATCATATTTCGCTGCAGCTTCTTCCTCAAGTCATCAAGGGATCACTGGTCACTCGGTAACCAGTGATACATAGTTGATATTGTCGTCAGGCATTCTGCAACACTGCGGCAGAAGGATTCCTCGGGACTCATCAGGTCATTAGGAACTTTTTAACAATCAAGTTAATTATGCCATCGGGCATTCAAAGAGATTCTCGGGCGTCAGCCGGACTTCGTTGGCAAGTGTGAAATAGAATCCTCGGTCAATCATGAACAAAATAGGGATATCCAATCTTCTGCCGTCAGGCACCCCGCATCAGTTAGGAGAACTACTTCAACATCACAGTTGGACTTCGTCAATAAGTCTTGGGTTTTGGCACCGCTGCCGGACTTCAATCATCAAGTCTTCAAGGAAATTTCAATTTCTCTGCTTAGAACCTGCTGGGGATGACACATCTCTGCTAAGGATTCTGGAGAACTATCAAGTAACTCTGCGTCGGGGATCCAAAAATCATTCTGGGTGAATCAACTTTGCTGAGGACTTCAAGAATCATCTTGGACAAATAACTTCGTCTTGGACAAATAACTTCGCCGGGGACTTCAAGAACTACTTCGACATCACAGTTGGACTTCGTCAATAAGTCTTGGGTTTTGGCACCGCTGCCGGACTTCAATTATCAAGTCTTCAAGGAAATTTCAATTTCTCTGCTTAGAACCTGCTGGGGATGACACATCTCCGCTAGGGATTCTGGAGAACTATCAAGTAACTCTGCGTCGGGGATCCAAAAATCATTCTGTGTGAATCAACTCTGCTGGAGATTTCAGGAATCATCCTGAGCAAACGCTCTGTCGGGGACTCTAAGCATCAACTTGAGCAACCAACTCTGACGAATTCCCTGGGGATTTCAAGAATCATCTTAAGCACACAACTTCGCTGGGGAATTCAAGAATCATCTTGAGCAAATCATTTTGCGAAGGAACACCTGCAAAAACAAGAACGATAACGTCCTAGCTCATGTATGCATATGTTTGACAATGGCGTAATGCTCCACATGGTGGAAATGCTACGCGTTTAGGGTAAATGCTATGCAATCATGCAAGATGCTATGACCCCATCAGCAAAATAAATGTTGAAGGGAAAATCCTCCTGTCATGGAGAAAGAACCACTCTGGTGGAAGAAGGACTCATCCTACCAAAGAGAAGAATTCACACCAATCTCAATTGGACTCCGCCTGGGGAAACAAACTCCAGACGACTGCTGCAGGGGAATGAAGTTCTATGAGAACCTGGACCCGCTAATCTAGGTGTACGAACCATAAACTGCTGAGGAAAACGATGTCAATCGCAGAAATAAACTGCACGGCATTCGCGACTAACACTTTCCTGGAGATAACGACTCCGGTGGGGAAATACAGCATCAGCTATTCAACACTCTACTGGGGAGAACCAATCATGGCCCGCACGACTTTCAAGGACTCGACTCTCTTGGGGATTTGCCAGCTCAGCTGAAGTAGAAGAAATCATCCTGCTTACTGGGGAGAGTACAACTCTGTGGGGAATCTCAACTCCGCTGGAGACTTCAATCTTGAACTATCGAGTGCTGCATACTTGCGGATAGTCTTCTACGAAAACTGCACTTTGACCCAGTGTTAGGGAATGAACGCACACTTCAGTGTATGACTCAGCTGGGGAAATGATGATCCCTCAGGATACATCTGATTGGGGAGAAACTTCTCTGCCTGGGGGATACATATCAATGCTCTTGGTCCTATGGTCACACTCCGTGGGGAGATGCTGCTGAACTTGTTGGGGAAGAAGGAATCATCCTGCTTGGGAAACATGCGGCGTACTTCCTGGGATATGTTATACCTACAACAACACAAACAAACAGACAAGATACCCTTCTCAAAGGGACCTATCAAGGTTATCATCTTGTGACAATGTTCAAGTAATTCATTGTTTCAACAATCAGCGGCCTAGGCCAGTAAGTTTATGTATGCGCATTTTATCAAAAATATCGACGTTCTTTTCCGCAAACAAAACAGATAGATGCTAAACAAACAAACAGAATTGCTGAATAGTATATATTTTATTGATGCCGAACCCCTGAATGGGTGAAAATGTTTTACAACAGATGCAAGCTCCTGGAATAAGGAAGCTGCGCGAGCATAAAAACATAAATATACATCAGTATATACACAAATATCGGCAATGCGGCGTAGACGAACACCATGAGTTGATCCCTCTATGACCCACTCGACTTCGATACTTCTCCGACGCTTCAGCTTCAGAAGAGATTGATTCAGATAAACGGCCCTCGGGTCTTCCAAACCACTAAACAATGAAAGTCCACACGCGGAACGCAGTCATTTGCTTTTTCAAATCCCTAACTTTTGCCTGAATCGCCCTTTCGGGTTTTCGATTCACCGGGATACCCTTTTTTGCCAAAGTCGCCCTTTCAGGTTTTCGACTTTGCGGGTGTACGTTCTTTTCTTTTATATCCCTAATTTTTGCCCGAATCTTTTTCCCTTTTTTATGGTTCGCCGGGATGCCCCATTTTTTCCTGGATATTCGTTTTCTTTCCAGTGGGTCATTCTTTAAGCAAAGTATTTTTTAGCTGCATCCGCGTTCACCGGGGATGCAAAATCTTCGCCATCTATCGTGGATAACAACAAGGCTCCTCTCGAGAAGACCTTGTTGACGATGTACGGACCTTCGTAATTGGGAGTCCACTTGCCCCGGTGATCGGAGTATGGAGGAAGAATCTTCTTTAGGACGAGATCACTCGTCTGAAAGCTTCTAGGACGCACCTTCTTGTCATAGGCTTTCTTCATTCGGCTTTGGTACAGACGACCATATGCAATCGATGCTAACCTCTTCTCATCCATCAGGCTGAGTTGGTTTAGTCAGTTCTTAATCCATTCTGCCTCATCGAGTTTCACATCAACCAAAACTCGTAAAGAAGGAATCTCAACTTCTAACGGTAGGACAGCTTCCATACCATACACCAGTGAGAAAGGAGTTGTCTCGGTTGACGTACGTATCATTGTACGATAACTGTGCAGTGCGAATGGCAACATCTCGTGCCAATCCTTATAGGTCACAACCATCTTATGTACAATCTTCTTAATGTTTTTATTGGCCGCTTCAACGGCGCCATTCATCTTCGGTCGGTAAGGAGATGAGTTGTGGTGTTCAATCTTGAAACTTTGGCACAACTCCTTCATCATCTTGTTATTCAGATTCGAACCATTATCAGTAATGATCCGCTCGAGAATTCCGTAACGACAGGTGATGTCTTTCTTTATGAATTTAGCCACCACCTGCTTGGTCACATTAGCATACGAGGCTGCCTCCACCCACTTGGTGAAGTAGTCGATGGCTACTAGAATGAAGCGATGACCGTTAGATGCAGTGGGCTCGATCTTGCCTATCACGTCGATGCCCCACATGGAGAACGGCCACGGGGAGGACATGACATTCAACGGGCACGGCGGCACGTGAATCTTATCAGCATAAATCTGGCATTTATGACATCTCTTCGCGAATTTAAAGCAATCTGACTCCATCGTCAGCCAGTAGTATCCTGCTCTCAGGATCTTTCTTGTCATAGCATGCCCGCCGGCGTGTGTACCAAATGTGCCTTCATGGACTTCTTCCATGAGCATACTCGCCTCTTTCTCATCTACACATTTGAGTAGCACGAGATCGTGGTTTCTTTTATACAAAACTCCATCAGGATTGAGATAAAAATTTCCAGACAGCCTCCTCAGAGTCTTCTTATCTTGGGTTAACGCTCCCGCAGGATACTCCTTAGTCATAAGGAAAGTCCGGATATCATGGAACCATGGCTTGCCATCGGAGGCTTCCTTGATCGCAAAGACGAACGCAGGTCTATCAAGACGAGAAAAGACAATTCTTGGAGCTTCATTCCAAAAATTGACTTCATACATCGAAGCCAACATGGCTAAGGCATCAGCCATCTGATTTTCAGCTCTGGGCACATGATGGAGTTCTACTCAATCAAAGAACGGAAGCAGCCTTCTGGCATAGTTCATGTACGGCACCAAATTCGATTGACGAGTCTCCCACTCCCCTTTAATCTGGTTAATCACAAGTGCCAAGTCACCATATACATCTAGATTCTTGATTCTCAAATCAATTGCTTCTTCTAAACCCATGATGCACGCTTCGTACTCCGCTTCGTTATTGGAGACCGGAAACGTCAGTCTAGCAGTGAACGGGATGTGGGACCCGTGGGGAGTCGTGATGATTGCCCCTATGCCACTTCCGTAAGAATTAACCGCCCCATCAAATATCAATTTCCATTGGGATTTCCTATCTGGACCCTCGTCGGGCAACGGTTCATCGCAATCTTTCACCTTGAGAAACATGATATCCTCATCAGGGAATTCAAATTTCATCGGCTGATAATCCTCGATCGGCTGTTCGGCAAGGTATTCAGACAATACGCTTCCCTTGATGGCCTTCTGGGAAACATACTGAATGTCATATTCCGTTAATACCATTTGCCATCTGGCAATCCTGCCCGAAAGCGCTTGCTTTTTGAAGACGTACTTGATCGGATCCATCTTTGAAATTAGCATGGTAGTGTGGTTGAGCATGTACTATCGTAAACGTTTGGCATCCCAGGCTAGTGCACAACACATTTTCTCCAGCATTGCGTAACGAGATTCACAGTCTGTGAACTTTTTACTCAAATAATAAATGACATGCTCCTTTCTGCCCGTCTTGTCGTGCTGACCGAGAACACACCCCATACTATTCTCAAGAACTGTTAAGTACATGATTAAGGGTCGTCCGGCCACTGGGGGTATCAAGATCGGAGGTTCCTGTAGATACTGTTTTATCTTATCAAATGCCTTCTGGCAATCCTCGTTCCAGATAATCGCCTGATCTTTCTTTAGTAGTTTGAACATCGGTTCACACGTGGCCGTGAGCTGAGAAATAAACCTTGCAATGTAGTTTATTCTTCCCAGGAAACCACGAACTTCTTTTTCGGTTTTTGGCGCTGGCATTTCTTGTATTGCTTTTATCTTCGCAGGATCAACCTCGATGCCTCTTTCACTCACGATAAACCCCTGTAGTTTTCCAGACCGTACTCCGAAAGTACACTTGTTAGGATTCAGCCTCAACCTGAATTTCCTAAGCCTCTCAAAAAGCTTCAGTAAATTGACCAGATGTCCCCCCTCCGTTTGGGACTTCGCAATCATGTCATCAATATAGACTTCAATCTCACTATGAATCACATCATGAAACAAAGTAACCATTGCTCGTTGGTAAGTGGCCCCTGCGTTCTTCAGACCGAAAGGCATTACCTTGTAGCAGAATGTTCCCCAAGGTGTAATAAACGTAGTTTTCTCCATGTCCTCCGGCGCCATCTTGATCTGATTGTAGCCGGAGAAGCCATCCATGAACAAAAATACGAAGAACTGAGCTATATTGTCGACCAACACATCAATATGAGGGAGCGGGAAATCATCTTTAGGACTCGCCCTATTCAAATCCCGATAATCGACGCACATTCGCACCTTACCGTCCTTCTTCGGTACAGGCACTATGTTGGCGACCCACAGAGGGTAAGTAGTGACCGCTAAGAATCCAGCATCAAGCTGCTTTTGCACTTCTTCTTTGATCTTAACGGCCATATCTGGTCGTGTCCTCCTAAGCTTCTGCTTAACGGGAGGACAATCTTCTCACAGCGGCAAGTGATGGACCACGATGTCAGTATCAAGTCCGGGCATATCTTCGTATGACCAAGCAAAGATGTCACTATACTCTCTCAGCATCTCAACCAATCTCTGCTTGACATCACTCTGCAGCGCGGCCCCTATCCTGACGTTCCTGACCAGTTCTTCAGAACCCAGATTCACAATCTCAATCTCTTCCTCGTGAGGCCGAATAACTTTCTCTTCTTGTTTCAACAAGCGGGCCAACTCTTCGGGAAGGTCTTCGTCTTCATCAATCTCTTCTTCAGCTTGATAGATCGGGCAATCGAAGTCGAAGTGAGTCGTAGAAGGTCCAGAGTCGATGTCATCTGCTATGTGGATCCTGCAAAATCAAGGGTTAAGCTTAAAACAAGGATATGCAGGTTAGCACAAACCCTATTGCCATTTTATTGTTTTTCAAAACAAACATAAAACAGGAATAACAGATCACAACATTTGAATACGAAGAAAAACGCCTTTTGATTTATCGGTAAAATGCATGTACATAATCAAACAAGGCCCTGACAATAAAACCACTATGCTCCGGGTAGGACATAGGGTTGTACAATAATTGGAGAAAGTAAATCATTACTCTTTGCCTGTCACTTGGATGATATCCCGGATGGACCAGTTGGTGAGGCTCTGGCCTGGTTTGCTTGGCTGGATCCAAGAGTCCAAGTCGCAATCGCTGTCTTCGCCGTCTTCAGACACTGCGTTGACACTTTCAAATATCACCCCGCCACTGGTAAACTGGATCGGCCCTTTACCTCGCGACGCACTGTGAGAAGAGGAGGCTTCAGCCGCAGGAGAGTATCCTAACCCAAACTTGTCCTGTTTGTTAGGTATTTCTAGAACCTGCCCCCGACCTGGGGTAGATCCGGCTTGAACAACGGCCCGAGCTTCCTTGAAGGAAGAGAGAGTCATCTCTGGGTTTTCAGTCATTACTGGAGCCACGTCCTTGACCTTAACGGCTTCGAATGCCTAACATAGGGTTTCGTGGATTTCCCCATCCATCTCAACATATTTGAAGGACGAAAAATGGCTCACCATTATGTCTTCCTCGCCACATACGGTTACAATGCTGCCCCCTACAGCATACTTGAGTTTTTGGTGCAATGTGGAGGTCACGGCGCCAGCAGAATGGATCCATGGCCGGCCTAAGAGACAGCTGTAGGCAGGCATGATATCCATGATGTAGAAGACTGCGTCGAAAGTTTCCGGCCCAACTTGTATTGGCAGCGTTACCTCTCCAAAGACATGACACTTGGTTCCATCGAAAGCCTTCACAACCAGGTCACTGGGTGTGCAAATCAATCCTCGAGTATCTAACTTCATCAATGCTTTCTTCAGAAGGACATTGAGCGATGACCCAGTGTCCACCAACACATGTGACATAACGGTTCCCCTACACTCTATCGAGATGTGCAGGGCGCTGTTGTGGTTTCTTCCCTTTGGCGTCAGCTCTAGGTTAGTGAACCCTAACCCGTTTTCAGCATTTACGTGGGCTACTACCCCTTCCAACTGGTTGATCGAGATTTCCTGCGGTACATATGTGGCATTTAAAACCTTTAACAGCGCGTTGCGATGTGACTCCGAACACAGCAACAAATTTAGGATGGAAATTTTCGAGGGTGTTTGATGGAGGTGATCCACGATCTTCTAATCACTCTTCTTGATCAACCTCATGAACTCTTCAGCATCCTTTACAAGTAAGTCCTTCTCTACCCCATGAGGGGTTTCCTCAACGACTTTACTCTTTCCCTTATCAGTTTCCTCAGCTTTGTCTGCTTTGTCCACCACAATCTCAGGTGGAGCAAATACTCTTCCGCTTCGCGTGATTCCGCCAATTCCCACTAGGTTATCCACCGACTGCCCAGATGGTTCCAGTTCTAACTTCTGTCCATTACAGTAGACGTCTGCCCCATAATGCCATGGGACAACATTGGTGCTTTCAAAAGGTATTGGCTCAGCTTTGGTGATGGTAATTATGGGCGGCCTGAGTGCAGAAATGGTTATCGTCTAGCGAGGGATGGTGATGGTGGCAACCTTATCATCTTGCTTCAGCATTACCTCTCCAGATCCACATTCGGCCCTTCGGCTAAACTGCAAGATTCCTTCGGTCATCAGACTCTGAATCCCTATTGTCAATTGTTCGCATCCATCAGGACGAGCCGCACAGCCCATACACAACTCTCCACAGCCCGGAAAGAAGCCTCTCTTCATCAGCTTGGCTTTAACAAAGCTAAGCGGCGTCTTCAGATCCTTGACATCAGTCATCACATCTAAACCCTCTTCTCCAATAATGGCATTCACCCCACCCCCACCCCCACCCCCTATGATTCGACATAGGGTTCTTTGTGACATTCGGAACATTATCGGAGAAATTGATGATCTTAGCATCCACCATATCTTGCACCTTGTGCTTGAAGGCTTTGCAGTTTTCTATCGTGTGGCTGGGTGCCCCTGAGTGAAAATCACACGTTGCATTCGCATCATAACCCTGCGGAGGTGCCCCTGTCAAGGGAGCCAGGGTTCTTTTCTGGACTAGCTGTAACTGAAGTAGAGTCTGTAATAGCTGAGCATAAGACATGGGCAGTGTCTCAAGGTGACGAATTGACAGAGGTGCCCTATTTTGATACTTTCTGTACCCTTGCTGATTTGGATGCGGCTGCTGCTGTGGCTGGGGTTGTTAGACAGCAGGGATGGTTATGCTAGCCACCTGCTGGCGCTGGCTTTTACCCTTCCTTCGAGCGTTAGACACGGCGCTCGTCTCTCCTTCACGCCTTTTGCTACCGTACAGTTTCTTTCCTCCTCCAGCTGAGGACAGATCACCACCTTGAATTTTCCCAATTTGATCCCATTTTCAACGTGCTCGCCAGTGATGATGAGATCTGAGAAACTCCTTGACATGCCGCTGACCAATTTCTCGTAATAGACCCCCGGGAGAGTGGCTACAAACATCTCAACAAGCTCTCGTTCAACCATCGGTGGCTGAACTCTAGCTGCTAATTCACGCCATCGCTGGGTGTATTCTTTGAACCCCTCGTTGTTCCTCTGTGACCAGTTCTGCAGTTGAACCCGGTTCGGAGCCAAGTCACTGTTATACTGATAATGGTGCACAAAGGCCTCAGCAAGTTCCTTCCATGTACGCACACTGGTGGGTTCCAAACCCATGTACCATTCCAAGGATGGCCCAGACAAGCTATCCTGAAAGAAGTGCATCAGAAGCTTCTCGTCTTCAGAGTGAGCGGACATCTTCCGGTAGTATGACCTTAAGTGGACACGAGGGCAGGTGGTGCCCTTGTATTTCTCAAATTCGGGTACCTTGAATTTAGGAGGCACCTTTAAATCAGAAATCAATCCCAATTTAGTCATGTCGACACCCATAGTGTTCTGGTTCTTGAAATCCCTCATTTTTTCCTCGAGTGCCTTAAACCTCAGACGTGCTTCAGTAGTCAGTTCTCCTTCAGCACTCCTCTGTGAGAACAAATCTTCTTGACGATCTTCTAGCCATGGTTAAGGCCCATACAGATTTCCAACACCTGTGTTGCCATTGCCTAGTCCAGTGTTGCCATTAGCTTCAAAGTTTCCATTACCGATGCCAGTCGTATTACCATTGAGCCCGATGTTAGTGATCACATTGTCGTTACCACTTCCATTCCCCCCGGTCACAGGGATGCCACCCTGAGGAGTTTCAACAGGAGGAGGGACTGGAACGCTCCCTCCATGCAGCATACCGTTGTTGTCAACCCTTGAGATCAGAGGCTGGACCAGTGTTCTGAGCTGGTCTTGGCCGTTGGCAACCACTTACATGAGCTCCATGAAGCGGTCCATCCTCTCTCGGAGTTCCTGGACGTCAGTTTGCACTTGTTCCATTGCTCTAGCTTGATTCGCTCTGGTCGGATAGCGGTGGATCGGTCTTCGGTCAATCCTGGAACAACCTGCATACACAAAGGGTTAGAAAAACGACAAGGTGCTCGTCATGCAAATGCAAACGTGTGTCTGTGCCTTGGGGAGATCCCCCCCCCCCCCCCCCCGATCCTAGTTTCCAAGACAAATAAAGTCTCTCATCCAATCATGGAAAAGAAATCCTCATATATTCATCTGAAAAGCCCGTGCGGGTAGCGTACAACTGTAGTCACATACAACTGAAGCAATAAGGCATGACCCCAACCAACAGACCTGGCGGTGATCAGCATATCAATGCATAAAATGTATAAAGAAAATACAAAAAGATCAGGTGCGGCCACGGGCGCGGGCATCTTCTATCAACTTCTTTGTAGCGGGATGACCTGGCTGAGTAAGCAAACCCTGGGCCAGCAGGTCCCTCTGCCTGATGGACTCTGGGAGGTTCTCGGCAATGCTTCTAGAAATACCTTCTTCAGAATGGTTCTCGACTCTTCTCCTTTTAGTATCAGCCCGGAGTTGAGAATCTTGCAAATCTGCCTCGGCCTCAGCCAATCTATACTGGACGTCTTGTCGCAGGGAGGCTTCAGCCTCTGTACTCTCGTCTTTCACCATAATCTGAGCTTCTAGCTCGGCTACTCGCTGCTTCAGCTTTTCTTCCCGCTCTTTGTACTTGGCTATGGTGCTACTCCAGACCCTCTCGTATTGGGTTAGCTTCCGGTACACTCTGTCCAGATCCTGTTTCTTGGTCGTCAACACGCCATGTACTGACTTTAGATCCAACCCCAGACGTTCCCTAGCATCAGTTTCTTTGGTCAGGTTGGAGCCTATACGGTTGATCATCTCAGTCTGCTTCTTGCAGGTATAAACGGCTTCGCTTTTCTCTTTCCGAAGTTGAGCGATCTCTTTCTCCAACTCTTCGTTGGCCTTTCGTAGCTCTTCCTTCTCTCAGAGTACCTGGTTGAATTTCTGAATATCAACTGTAGTAGGCTCTTTGTGCACAAGAGGATATAATGGTTCCACGACAGGAAACGACATTAGAAACTTGGCGGCCCTCTCTCGAATCCAAACCACGTACGGATCAAAGGCCTTGTTGTTGCTCTTTCCCAGCAAGACTTTCCCCTTCCGGTGAATTTTGCTCCAAGCATTATGTACCTTGACCAAAGTGTCACCTTCAAGCAACCCTGTGCGATACAGAGATTCCCGTATCTCTTCCTCTTCAGGAGGACCTCGTAGTGCATACCCAAATTTTCGTACTAGCAGAGATGGATTGTAGTTGATACATCCATTCCTTCTGACCAGGGGCAAGTTCGGAAAGCCACAGCAGCTATATACAATATCTTTGCCCAGCAGATCTCCATCAAACCAGATAATATCGTCAGCAGTCAAACCCATCAAACGCGCAGACCAAGGCGAAGACTCAGCAAAATCAATGAATGACCCCGACTTAGGAAGATGGCTAGCAAACCACTTATACAGTAAAGGAGCACAACATGCCACATTCTTTCCCTTTCTGTTTTCATTCTTGCTGTGAACTGAATGGTAGACGTCTCCGAGGAGCGTGGGCACTGGATTCTCGGAGGCAAATATATGGCAAGCATCCGTGCTTATGAAGTCCGGGTGACTTGGGAATAGCACGATCCCATAGATACAGAGGGCTAAGAAGGCATTGAATACATCCCAGCGATCCTTCTCGGCAAATTTTCGGGCTTTTTCCATCAGGAAAGACAAAGGGAAACCATGAACTCCAATCTTTCTGGGTACCATCCCTTCCAATTCAGACTCATCTACATGCAGAGCGTCAATCAGCTTACTCAGTTTGGGTTCACCCTCAACACGGTAGTAAGGCATTTGATTCATCAAAGGCACCCCCAACAGGTCAGAGTACTCTTCCAAGGTCGGGGCTAAGACATAATCTAGAAACACAAAGCATCTGAGCTGTGGGTCGTAAAACTGCAGCAGGGCATAGAGGCCATTCAACTCGTACGTAAGAAGCTTATACACATTACCTAAAAGTCTCCCATAACTCTGTCTGAAACTCTCCATCACTGTCTTATCAGCCAAAGAAATCAAAGTTCGTAACTCTCGGATGTCAGGTGTTGGTAGCTTGTAAGCCACAGTCTTCTTTAGAGATGCCATATCTGCCGCAGGGATCAAGATCACTAGAACCAGGGGAGAAATATGCACCTGCAACACAGACACACGTTAATGACATGCAAATGAGGATGCAAACAATGCAAAATGCAATCATGCAGCAGGAGATCAGGACGACTGTGTTGTTGAAGAGATGAAGGTTATGTATCAACAAAACCATAATACTGCTCTGTCAAGAACAACCATACTTCTGATGAGACGAAACCCTGATATCAGACCATAAATCTGCTCTGTCAAGAACACACATATCTGATGATGGGAACCTCTGATACTAACAAAACTGATTCACTGTCAAGAAAACCAGGTAGTCTGGGGGTTAAGGTTTCCTGCATCACACCCGACCCTGCTCACAAGTATGGGCCTAATCACGGAAAAGGTTCGGCATCCTATGCGGTCATCAGCGTCACAGACTTTCAAGAAACGATGATACGATACCCAGAAGGTGTGGCATCATCATCTCTTGAAGCAGCCTCACTTAGCTGAATTCCAAATGATCGGTTCTCAGAGTCGACAATCCTCAGATCCGACAACCCCTCGAGTCCAAAGGACTGATAGGAAGCCATCAAAGAGAACCTCGTCTGAGTGTGGATTACATGGGAACAGCTGCAAGCAAAGCAAGCACGTCCTCCACTAACCCACTCTAATACTATGTAGCTCTCAATCCTGGGTCTGGCTTCTCACTCATCAGAATGCCCCTCCCACAACAGTACAAATAATCATATCATACTGAAAATAAAGTGCGGGAAATAAAGTGCGATAAATAAACACAACCCAACAAGTAATCATACAAGCGCTAGGATTGACTCTCGCAGGGGACGTTGGATCCCCAAATTGACTCGCATAAGGGACGTTGGATCCCTAGGAAACTATCAAGTCTCCAGCAGAGTCGCCAGTTGTCGCTACCGCGAAAATAAGGTGCCGGCAAAACATAAGAGTCGCCACCTTTCGTTATTTATCCCTCAGAGCGGGAAAGGAAACGATCGGAAAAACCTGACGAAATGGGTATAAGACAAGGTCATCGCAACCATTGTCTGGGTTCGAGAGTCGGTTACGCAAGGGGAAGGTATTAGCACCCCTCACGTCCATCGTACTCGATGGGATCCACGCTTGTTGTGTTTATCTGACGGGTTGATTTTATCTATCTACCTATCAAGGCTGGCTTAAAAAAGAAAAGAAAAATGACTCGGCAAAGCGTCGCACTTTATGCCTACATATTCTCATCAGAGAATGAGAAATCAGAGTCAACGTAGTTCGGCTAACTACGGGTGATGGGGAAGGTGGCTCGCCAGTACGTCAGTATTGTGCCTACGTACTCTCAACAGGTATGAAAGATCAGAGCTTACGTAGTTCGGGATAATACGGGTTACGGGGGTTCAGATTCATCTGTTTTATCGAGTAGGGTTAACAAACAGTTCCAGCAGTTTGGCGTACGCAGCTCGACCCTTGGAGACTTAGGCGTTACCATTTGCGGTGGAACTGAGAGTTAACGACACTCTTTTCTTCAGAAAAGCTTCCTTTGACTTATGGGCCCACGGGGCAAAAGGTTTGAAGTTTGTTTTCTGTCTTTTACAAAAGAACTGCTTTTTAGTTGTTTGTAGTTTGTACAGCACTAGAGACTATGACCTGGGAACAAATGCATCGCATATCGTCCAAAGGACGTATATTGAACATTTTAGACGATTGAGGGGAGGCCGCTCAATTATCATTACCCAAGTAGCTTAAGGCTCGTAACGCGCTTATACTAACTTGCCTTTATTACGTTTTTTACTGTTGTTTGAGATGAGAAGAGAGGGGGACAACTACAGGGAGACTATCAAGTCCTACTGTTGTCATGCCAAGGATTCATCCTATGGTTGAGGTTTGAAACAGGGAACTCCTAGAAGTTATCATGCATAGGTTTCAACCTAAAGTTCTAATCATCACTTCCTTATCAAAGGAAGTGAGATTCCTAGGGGATCATGTCAATGATAAACAGAAACAGATAAAACATCAGCTTAAACATTAAACAGTAAACGACTGTAAAATGCATGCAATGCAAGTGAGGTAGGAAATATGTGTGGGGCATCAGCCTCCACAAGCTCGTCTCGACCTCAAGCCAAGTATGAATAACTGCAATCATAAAGGAAAATAACATGCCACCAAGCAAAACACAAACCACATAGGCAAGGGAGCAGAGCTCTACCGAATACCCGCAAGCAAAGCCATACAGTAAAAACACAAGCAGAGGGAGCAACTCAACCTCTAGTGCAATCATGCTCCTAGCTTAACACAGTCTAAACATGAACTTATTCTAATGCATCAAGCAAATCAAACAAGTCACACCAATACAGTTGCACAGAAAGCAAACAGACAGGAAAGAAAGCAGATCAACAGCTTCCACAGCTTCACAGCAAAGCAATCCTCTGACAGCAGTTCAGTCCTCAGTCTGTAACTGTTCTTCAAGGCTCTCATCTTCAATAGCAAGTATCAACTTGCTTCTTCAAGCTTTCAATGCATCAAACACAAGTATCAACTTGTTCTCCATCTTCTTCAAGCTTCAGCTCTTTCTTCAATCTCAATTTGATCTTCTTCACAAGTGTCAACTTGTTCTTCTTGATCTTCAAGCTTCAGCTCCAAGGGCAGTCTTCAAACAAAGGGGAAGTGCAACCTCTATCATATTCAATCTTCTAACAAGGAACTCCATCCTCTAACGAGGGAGAAAGATTCATCTAACAAGAGCAAGGTGGGGATAGGGAGAAGCAAAGTGAAGACCAAAGGTCACCTCTAAGCACTCCACCATCAAGGAAAGGAACCCTCAAAGGTTCT
Source organism: Lathyrus sativus (assembly GCA_963859935.3). Classification (NCBI taxonomy): domain Eukaryota; kingdom Viridiplantae; phylum Streptophyta; class Magnoliopsida; order Fabales; family Fabaceae; genus Lathyrus; species Lathyrus sativus. The sequence goes on along the minus strand of OZ012739.1, from coordinate 35,142,733 downwards.
ACCAATTTGTGAGGAGCCCCTCATCCTAACAAAGGAGGGATGGGTCCTTCACAATGGGACCTTACATCATAGGGAGGAATAGAAGTGATCAACACCTTCCATGTTTCATGAAGGAAGAAAATCTATTCTAAGAGATCTCCCTAAAAACCCTAATCCTTAACCCCTAAACAAACTACACCAAAGGAAGAGAAATCTTCAAGCCCAAGCTCCACCATGCATTCCACAGCAGCCCACACAAGTCTTCATCATCATCCAAGAGCAAGAGAAGCAACACCCTAGTCTAAGGGAACTAAAGAAATCATTCTAGTTGAACTAGCAAGTTAGGATCACCTAAAACCTAGTACTAAAGTTAATCCTAACTAAAATACTAAAACCAATTGTAAAATCATACAAAAATAATTATGGGAACCTATGTCAATCATGACTCTACCATGTTAATTCCAGAGATCAAATCCTCAAATAAGCCCTAGAAACAAATTCTACACTACAAGGTACTAAACCTAAACCCTAAAAGGAAGCACCTAAAGTTTCAACCTAAAAACAACACCTAATTTCATCAAAAAAATGTGAGAAAAAGACTATGCGAGTATACATGTCTAAGCTAACAGCCAGAAAAATCTCACAACAAAATTCCAAACCAATTGCAAGAACGAAAATTGACAAACAGAGGTATCAATTAGCAAATAAACATCGCGTATCACTTTGAACCGTAACTACGAAAGTATGCATCCGGGTGGGAAACGAAAATGCGTGTCGAAGGAATCATGATTAAACAATCAAGAACAGTGGCAAACATCCAAAACATTTCACTTTTAATGCACCATATTGATCTATGAAGATTCGAAGTGAAACGATATGAGAACAAGCATAAAAACAGCAAAACAGGCCTGCCAGCACAGTGTTAATCGATTAACACCATAGGTTAATCGGTTAACCACTTAAAAATGTTGAAAATTTTGAATATTTGAGTTGGTTAATCGATTAACCATATAGGTTAACCGATTAACACTGCACCAGAAGCAGAAAAACAGCAACAGAATCACTTTTCAACAGCTTATTACATCTTTAAACATACCAATGCTCACATAATCAATTATGCATGAAATTACCTCAGCAAACAGTGATATGATTAGCATGTAAACATGGCAAAGCAACATGATCATGGATCAAGAAGATCAAATCAACCACAATTCAATCAAATGTGAAGATCAACATTATGAACATGCAAGTAAGTTCGAAAATTAAATCGGATCAGAATTCCAACCTACGAATCAGATAATTGATTCGGTAATTGTTGATCTAAATGTAATTGAGAAGATCCAAGCAAAGAAACCCGAAAAACTTCAAGATCCACACCAATTCTTGTAGTAGCAATGAAGATCCACCAAGAACAAGCCAAAATAAGCCAAATAATCACTTCTGAAATCACTTCCAAGTTCAGATCTGCTTGAGCACGAAAATTGAATGATGAAAATGGAATTAATGGAGTGAATTGATGAAGGTTTAGCTCTTAGAAATCAAGGATTCCAATGAAGAATCAATGACCTCAATGAGAAGAGCTTTGAGTGAGTTTTGTGAGGTTGAAAAATTGAGAGAGAATTGTGAAAATGAGAGGGAATTATGAAGATTAGCTTGTGAGGTTTGGAGTAAATCATTTAAATATACTCTTGGTTCGGATCCAAAGCAAGGCTTGGAAGTTGGATTGGAAAAATAGGATTGGAATGTGGTATGGGGTTTTGGCGGGAAACTGAAATAACCAACTTGAGAAGGTTCTAGATCCTTCTAAAATGCAAAATGGAACCTTCCAAATGATCAAAATTGGACCCCAAATGGAAATTGCTTGAAATCTCACGTGCAAGGCAAAATATGCTTTGGTTAATCGGTTAACCATATAGGTTAATCGATTAACACTGTTAAAACTTGCAAATCTGGACTATTTTCCAATGGTTAATCGGTTAACCATATGTGTTAACCGATTAACACATTCAAAATTTTGAATTTGGCGCCTTTCGGTGGGAAATCTGCCTGTTTGCCCTTTCTCAACCGTTTGGAGCCCTGTTAAGCTGCTGAAACTTGCTGTTGAATATTATGATCATGAAAATGCTTAGGATGCTCCTGAATGCTGCTTCCTGTAGAGAAAATGCCTGCAAACAAAATGAAATTGGCCGCTCAACCGTTGGGAAAAATAAATGCCAGAACCTCTGATGCTTGAATAAAATCTCTTAATTAGCTTTGTACTCTATGATAGCCCTTGACCTCCTGCATACATGTCAATGCAATGCATATGGTAATGTTATGTTAAATGAAATGAAACACAAGCTAGGTAAAGAAATGTTGGGCAAATTTTGGGGTGCAACAACTGCCCCTATTCAAACGGCTTGGACCTGACTAGGTGAGAAGCGAACGGCTCTCAAACAATCCAGGTAAAAGACGGTTGAATACCAACAAACCCGGAAATTTGCCAACTGCACAAGTACGCGGTGCTCTGATGGAACAAATCTTCGGAAACTGAAATAATAGTTGCACGGCAACTAGCTGGAGAAATACTCTTTTTTCTAATCGGAGTATTATTTTCAAGTTGTGAGTCGGTTGATTCTACTTTCTGCCTATCTCGGGTGTTGTATTCCAACTTTTGGTTGGTAATCCATAGCTTAGCCTGTTTATTTGGATGTTATCCCAACTTTTGGTTGGTAGTCCTACTTTCCTTGGATGTTATCCCAACTTTTGGTTGGTAGTCCGTTGTTTTGTGGATGTTATCCCAACTTTAGGTTGGTAGTCCTCTACTGTTTTCCCTACAGAGTCGTCATCCCAAGTTTTGATTGGTAGTCTTCGTTGTAGTAATTTCGCCTTCATTCGGTGTTTCAGTGATTCGAACTTTTGGTTGGTAGCCTTCGCTTGATTCTAAATTTTGGTTGGTATAGCTTTGTTGACGATCCCAACTTTTGGTTGGTAGTCTTCCCTTCCGTTGATGACTCCAACTTTTGGTTGGTAGTCTTCGTTGTGGTAAGTTCACCTTTGTTCGGCGGTCTGGCGATTCCAACTTTTAGTTGGTAGCTTTTGTTTAATTCCAACTTTTGGTTGGTATAGCTTTGTGGATGATTCCAACTTTTGGTTGGTAGTCCTCGTTTCCGTGTGGACGATACCAACTTTTGGTTGGTAGTCCTCATTTCTGTGTGGATGATTCCAACTTTTGGTTGATAGTCCTCATTTCCATGTGGATGATTCCAACTTTTGGTTGGTAGTCCTTATTTTCGTCTGGATGATTCCAACTTTTGGTTGGTAGTCTTTGTTTCTTTGTAGACGATTCCAACTTTTGGTTAGTAGTCTTTATTTTCTTGTGGACGATTCAAACTTTTGGTTGGTAGTCTTTATTTTCGTGTTAATGATCCCAACTTTTGGTTGGTAGTATTCGTTGTAGTATGTTCGCCTTTGTTCGGTCGTCTGGTGATTCCAACTTTTGGTTGGTAGCCTTTGCTTGATTCTAACTTTTGGTTGGTATAGCTTTGTTGATGATTCCAACTTTTGATTGGTAGTCTTTATTTCCGTGCTGATGATTCCAACTTTTGGTTGGTAGTCATGCTTTGTGGTTTCAACTGTTGGGGTTGGTTTCTTTCCCTGCAGAGTTCGTTTTCGATCGGCCTTCTGGTGATTCTAACTTTTGATTAGTAGCCTTATTTCCCAACTTTTTGTTGGATTTTATCCCTTACAAAGTCGTCATCTCAACTTTTGGTTGGTAGTCTTCGTTTATGGATCTGGTTTTTGTTTGGGGGTTCAAGTGATTTCAACTTTTGGTTGGTAGCTTGTGTTTATGCCTTTGTTGTGCTCTAAATTTTGGTTGGTGCTTTATGGGTAATTCCAACTTTTGGTTGGTAGCCTTTGCCTTTTATTCCAACTGTTTGGTTGGTACACTCCCCGGTGAAGTCAAATCTTGGTTGTTATTCTTCCCCATCAGATCGCCTTCGGTCAGCGTTCAAGTGATTCTAACTTTTGGTTGGTAGCCTTTGTTTATCCCAACTTTTGGTTGGTATTCTTGTTGTATGTTCCCCAGGGAGTAGCCTTTATCCCAACTTTTGGTTGGTACTTTGGTTGTTATTTCGACTTGTGGTTGGTATGTTGATTGTTATTTTATCCCCTTGGGGTCGCCTTCGGTAGGTGCTCCAGTGATTCTAACTTTTGGTTGGTAGTTGTTGTTTAGCCCGCCTTTAATTGTTATCTTTGGTTGATGTTTATCCCCCGGAGTTGTCTGGTTAGGCCTCTCTTCTCCCCCAGCAGAGTCTTTTTTCTCCCCAGGTTGTAAGTCCGTTGATTTTTACTTCCTGTGTATCTTGTTTGATTTTGTCCCTAGAGGGTCACCTTTTGTCGACATGCCCGTAATCCCAACTTTTGGTTGGTATCCGCAGCGAGTCGTATCTCAACTTTTGCTTGGTATCCGTTATCTTTCACCCCATAGGTTGCAAATTTCTAGTTTCTCTTGGTATTCAATCTACGTGCACTTTTAATGTTTGAAAGTTGTTGTTATTATCCTTTCAAGTTCAAGTCGATTGAATAGGGGCAGCTGTAGCACCCCAAAATTTGCCTCATAATCTCTTGATCAACTGACTTGTGTTTCTCTACATTTTACATTTCTTCATATCATGGCATTGGTTCTCGAGACACGGGATCAAGTTTTTTCATGTCTCAGGGTTCTCCTTCATTGCAAGAGTTTAAACAGCAAGCGTCAGAGGCTTCAACATTTATTTTTCCGAGCAATTGAGTGGCCGATTTTATTTTATTCAGCAGGTTATTTTCATCACAGGAGACAGGCCACAGGATATCTTAGGCATTCTCACAGTTATAATATCCAAGGGCAAGTTTCAGAGGCTTAACAGAGCTCAGAACGGGTGAAAACAGGCGAACGTGTAAGTTTCCCTCCAAATGGCGCTATTTTTGAAAATCTGCGAGTGGTTAACCGATTAACCATTTTGCACTAGCAAATGGTTAATCGACTAACCAAAGGAAAATTTTCCTAGTAACGTGCATTTTCAATGCTGCCACTTTTGGGGTCTATTTTGATCACTTATGAATTTGATTTTACACCGGTAGAAGGATCTAGAATCACTCTAAATTTGGTTTAACTTTCAAAATTAATTCAAATTTCCTCCAATTTTTCATTACTAATCTCATTCCAATTTTCATAACCTCACTCCAAACCATAATTTTACTCCTAACCAAGAGTTTATTTAAATGAATTTTCTCCAAACCTCAGAATAATTTCCAATTTCAGATTTCATACTCTCTCATTCTTGAGAAATTGCTCTCAAAATTCTCTCAACTTTTCTACACTCAAAAACCTTCATTAAAGCTCTTTTTCACTTGAGTTCTTTGATTCTTCATTGAAATCATTGAATTCTAAAGCTAAACCCCCATCATTCATCTCCATCATCTTCAATTCATCATTTGATTTTCGTTTGGATTTGGATCTAATCTTGGAAGCAAGTTTATAATGCATTCTTGGATCAATTTTGGCTTGTTCCTCACTTCTCTTCCAAGAAAGCTCTTGGATCTTGAAGAATTCTTGGGTTTAGCTTGGATTTATCAATTTGCAATGAATCAACACTTACTAAAGCAAATCTACACTTTGAAGGTTGGTTAGTTCTATATCAATTCTTGTTTTGAGCTTATTTGAATAATCATAATATAGATCTTCAAGTTTTGATTGATTTTAGTGATTTTGAAATTTGGGATTTGTGATCTCAATGCTTGATTAAGTTTGGTTGATGTTTGATCACTGATTTTTGGTGTTAAATTCATGCACAATGGATTACATGATCATTTGGATGATTGCACATTGAATTAATTGCTGAAAATGCTTTTGAATTGTTGTTTTTCTGCTTCTGGTGCAGCGTTAATCGATTAACCAGTATAATTTATGAAAAAATTTAGTGGTTAATCGATTAACGAGTTTGCACCAAAAAATGGTTAATCGATTAACACTGAACCAAAATGTGATTTTTGGTTGTTTTCAAGTATTTTTTGATTTCTTTCCACCTCCAACCTTCATGGATTGATATGATGCATTTGTGTGGACTGTTCTTGACCTGTTTCATCATGCTTGATTGTTTGATCTCGATTTTTCGACGCGTGACTTTTGGTTTCTGTTTGAATGTGTAACATGTTTATGTTACTTGATTGATGTGATGAACACATGCTTGGATTATTTATATCATGTTAATGATTCATTGTTGATGATCATCTCTTCTGGATATTGTGATGCATGTTTGTATTTGTTTCCGAGTTTGTTTGTCGCAAGTTTGTTTGATTGTGTAATTTTTTGAAAAGCATGTTGTTCTTGATTGTTCTTGATGATGCATTCTTGTTGAACAATGGGGTTTGATTATTTATGCATGTCCATTCTTGCATGTTATTTGTTCATGATCGGTGTTTTCTCATACTTGATTGCATTGAACATGCTTGATGTGGTGCTTTTTATAACTGTGGTATTCCAAATTTGCATGTTGTCTTTGCTATGCTTGCTTATTGTCTGCCCTTTTACACCTACTTTTGTGCTGAATTAGTAGTTGTTAAATGTTGTTGTGCTGCCTTGCTGGATTTCATTGTTGCTTTGTGCAGGAAGCGTTGTTGTAGCTGCTGTTTTTAAATTGTTTTCTTGCTTTTTGCCTTGCCTTTGCATGCTCCCTTAGGATTCCTATTCCAATTTAATTTCCGATTAATTTTGGGATTAGGATAGACATTAGGAGTGCAATCCAAGCATGATAAAAAGTAAGCTAGTCCTTTTTAACCTTAACCTTAGATCCATCTTTTGCATGTTAACGTTAGGATAAGATTTCCTTTTTCGCATCCCGGCCTTAGGACCACTTTGCATGACAACGTTAAGACCGAGTTTCCCTTAGACCTTCTGCGCATCTTTTTCTCTTCTCATCTCAAGACAATGCTAACACACTTAATAAAGGCGATGAACAGTGTGCGCCATGAGCCTTAAGTATATGGGAAGTGAGGGGTGAGGGGTCTCCTCTCGCTTAATTAGAATTTTTAGCATACGTTCCGTATGGGGGCGATATGTGACGCATTCGTTCCCATATCATAGTCTTTAGTGCAACGTGAATCATAAAGCAAACTAATTCACTTCACTAAAACTCACAAACAAAAGTCAAACCTTTTTATCCTTCGGGATTTGTGTTTCAAACTCATTTTTAGAAAGAGTACGTTACTTTTTTGTTCTATCGCAAACAGGCATCGACCCTAACTGCTGAAATGGGAACTTATCGTCACTCATAAAAAACACTTAACCAACCTGTAGTTTCGTAGTTTCTCGAACTATGTTTGCTCTGATTTCTCATACCAGATGCAGATATGTAGGCACAAGACGATGATGTCTTGGCGAGCAACGTTCCCCCATCACCCGTAGTTTTTTAAACTACGTTGACTCTGACTTTCCTATTGCACAAGGGAATACGTAGGTATAAGGCAGCGATATCCTATCGAGTCTCTTTCTTTATCTTTGTTCTCGTTTCCGTTTAGCAATAGCTTTTAGATGACACACCCTTTGGTTAGACAACAAGCATGGATCCTGTTGAGTATAACGGACGTGAAGGGTGATCATACCTTCCCCTTGCGTAACCGACTCTCGAACCCAAGATTTGGTTGTGATGACCTTGTCTTTTTCTGTTCTTCAGGTTTTCTTCGATTGTTTATTTTCCCTGCTTTGGGATAAATAATGTTCGGTGGCAACTCTTCTATTTTTCCGTTGGGTGTTTTTTGCAGTTGGGACAGCTGGGGACTCTGGTTCCCTATGTGAGTCAATCTTAGCGTTTGTCTATTTTTGTTCTTTGAGTGTTTACTTTTATACAGTTATTTACTTTTATGTATATTGGTTGTTGTATATTATTGCATTTTCATTTTACTGTTGCATATTATATTATGCTACTGTTGCTGTGTTGTTGGGTGGGTTATTCCATTAGAGATAAGCCCAATACACATACTTGAGTATACACACGGGATTAGTGTGGAGAGTAGTGAGAGCTTATGTGGCGTCTGGCCATGCAATAGCTCGTGTGAAATTTACGTCTAGATGAGGTTTTTCTTTGGAGATACTATATCATGCGCGTCTGGTGTAGTTGATGGAGTATTGACTTAGAAGAACTAACGACTCTGGAGACCGTTCATTGGGAAGTCAGTTGAGACCTCCTTGATTGACCATGATGCCAAACCAGAAATGGTGAAAGTATCATCGTTTCTTGACCTGAGAGTTTGTAATACTGATGACCTACATGGGATGTCATTCCATCCAAGACTAGAACCCACATATGAGAGGGATGAGTTTTGAAGGGAACTTTAACCTTCGACCAACCCGGTTTTCTGGTCTTCTTGTCATAGTGGACCTTTGATCTTGGGTATTCTGGTTTTCTGTCACCTCAGTGTTCTAGTTTTTGAGGTTTTCTTATCAAACCAAAATTCTGGTTATATTCAGTCAATAGCACAACAACAATCTTGAGCACTGGATACCTTGATCCCATGTTTGCATCTGCATAATCATCATGCATTTAACATTGCATGTTTATATGTTCTACAGGTTCTTATCTCCTTTTTGATTCTGATCTTGATTTTCTATAGAGATGGAGGTAGACAGGAAGAGGATCGTTGTGTACAAATTTTCGTCACCAGAGTTGGGACCTTTATTTGGTCTGATTTCTATGGCTAATCCTGGAGTTCTAGAAACCTTCAGAAGAGATTATGCAAAATTCTGAATCTTGTCCGTAAGATTACAAGCTATGAGCATGGAGCTATTTACACACTGTTGCAGTTTTATGATCCTCCGCTACGTTGTTTCACCTTCCCAGATTATATGTTGGTTCCGACTTTGGAGGAGTTTGCTTTTATGTTGGTAGTTTTGGTCCAAGATGGGGTCTCATTCGTTCCTTCAGAGGAAGAACTCGATCTCGAGAATTTTTCCGCCACTCTTTATTTGAATGCATCTGAGTTGGTTAATCGTGTCGTCAGCAAAAATGGAGTGTCTAGTTTTATTTTATCTTTCTTGATGGATAAAGCCCAAAAGTATGTTGAAGAGGGATGTTGGGTGGTCTTTAGTGTTATTTTGGCTCTGTATGTCTATGGCATTGTGTTGTTTCTTAACATACCGGACTTCATTGATATGGATGCCTTTCGTATCTTTCTTTCCAAGAATCATGTACCCACTCTCTTAGGAGACCTATATCATTCAGTACATTACAAGAATGAGAAGAGGAGAGGAAAGATTGTTTCTTGTTGCGCACCACTTCTCCACAAGGGGTTGACAGATCATCTTCCTTGTTATGGAACTTTTATGGATTTGAGGAATTCGTCTGAATGGTCTAAGAGACTCATGGGTTTGACAACCAAAGATATTGTCTGGTTTAACCGAGATCTGCTTGGTAAAAAGATTATCTTCAGTAATGGCAGCTTCCCCAATGTGCTTTGATGGGGAGGAAAGGGCGAATTAACTACAACCCTTCTCTCGCTGTCAGACAACTTGAGTATACTCTGAGGGGACCCCCAAAGGATGAAGAAGTGCATGGATCTATGTACTTTACTGACATAGCTGACCCTGGTGTTTGGGCGAGATTAACTTATGTGTGGGGTAAAATCCACAAGAGGGGGAAGCTTTCTTTAAGGAAGAGTGGTTGTAGAGCCTACGATCCATACGTGGAATGGATCCAGAAGAGGGTTGAGGATATACTATTGTCTTTTTCTATTGAAGAACCCTTATATCCTTTGTTGATTGAGCAGCCTACAACAATTGATATCTTGTTATACAACAAGCTTTGGGCAGAGAAGGAAGAGCTACACAAAGAGAACGAAGAGTTGAAAAAGGAGATCAGTCAATTGAAGCGTGATAGAGGTGAAGTTGTTTACTTAGCTAAAGTGAAGTCAAAATCTTTAACCAAGCTGGAGAAGGATCTATCTGAGGAGATTAGAGTGCGAGAGCGGATTGGTTAGGATCTAAAGAATACTGATAGCATTTTGAAACATAGAAAGAAGGATTTAGACATATCGTATCTGGAGATATCCAAATTCAATGAGCAATAGAATGCTACAGTAACTGCTAACAAGAACAGGGAAGACCAGCTTTACATTCAGATTGATAAGCTGAAGGCGCAACTCAAAGTCAAAGAAAGAGAAGTGATGGTAGAATCATCCCGTAGATGCACCAGTGAGCAGAAACTACATGAGACTCTATCAGCACTTGAAGAGCTCAAGATCCGGGCAGATTTGAAGAGACCCAGGTTGGAAGATGCCTTTGGTGGAGATGCCTGGGAAGAGTCTTATCAATATCTCAGAGATTTTATACACAAAAGAGACACTCTCATATGAGAATTGGTTGCCATACCAGATCATCCAGACACGAAGGCGATGCTCAAGGAGGCTCAAGCTTGGAGCAAGGAGCATGGTTGTTGGGGAGGATCGTCGTTTGATATGTCATAGTAGTTTCTCTTCTTTTGTATCTTGATCATCACCAGATCTGTTAGATGAGATCAATACATTTTGTATTCAGATCTTTCTCATTTGTTGATATGTATTATCTCAGCTTTACTTGATCTATGAGAAGATTATTATGGTATTCTTATCCATTTCTACTGTTCATGTATATTGAAACTGGAATCAAGGGGGAGATCTCCCTGTAAATACATAGACATGTTTACATTTTTCATTTTCATTTATATCGCAGGTGTCTGCAGTGGCCTTTTGTTCTTATCTCTGCTTAGTTTTCTTCAGTAACAGGATTGAGGAATTCAACTTTCATAGATACTCAACTCGAGGGAATCAGCAGTGGATTATGGATCAGGTTCGGGCTGAGTTGCAGGAAGTTAGGGCTCACATGTCTCAGTTTATGGAGCTAATGCAGAATGTTGCCAACGGACAGGAATAATTGAGGACTCTGGTCCAACCTCTGATAGCACAGGTTGATGAAGAGGGTGTTTTTCATGGAGGATTTAGTGTTGTTCCTTCACTTGTTGGTGGTTTTGTTCTATAAGGCGCTAATATTCCTACTGTTGTCATACCTCCAGGCGGAGGTGTTGTTCATGAAGTTGGTAATGTTGTTGGTGGAAGTGTGTGCACTATGCATGGGGCTGTCGGCCCTCAATGGGAAGATCATCAGAATGACTTCTTTTCTAAGAGAGATATGAAGGGTGGTTTGCCATCTGAAGCTGATAACAGGTTTTAATAGATCGAGGAGAAGATGAACTCTTTTGGGAACCAAAATTATTGGGTCTCGATATGTCAGATCTTGGTCTAGTTCCAGGGGTCAGAATTCCCCTGAAGTTCAAGGTACCAGATTTTGACAAGTACAAAGGGACAACCTATCCTAGAGTACATATCTAGGCATACTTCAGAAAAATGTTTGCATACTCTAACAATGAGAAGTTGTTAATGCATTTTTTCCAAGACAGTCTGGCAGGAGCGTCTTTGGAATGGTATATGGGGCTTAAGAGAACCCGTATCCGAAGCTGGAAAGAATTGGCTGAGGCCTTTGTTTGCCACTATCAGTACAATAGTGATATGGCGCCGAACAGGGTGCAATTGCAAAGTTTGTCGCAGAAAAACAACGAGAGCTTTAAAGAGTACACCCAGAGGTGGTAGGAATTAGCAGCAAGAGTACAGCCTTCCATAGTGGAGAGAGAATTGACTGACACGTTTATGGCTACATTGCCTTGGGTATATTATGAGAAGTTGATATGCTGTATGTCAACGGGTTTTCCTGACCTGGTGATGGCAGGTGAGAGAGTGGAAAGTGGAATTAAGTCTGGGAAAAATTCCAAATGGTAGTGGATCCTCTTCGGGAGGACTGAAGAAACCATATACAGCAAACCCTAAGAAGATGGAAGGGGATGCTAATGTTATTTCTCACAAGGATAAAGCTAGAGCGCAATCTCAGTATCATCAATAAGTTGCTACTGTAGCTATCCCGACTGTACCTCAACAACAAGTTAACGCTCCATGACCTTACGCTGGCAAAGAGAGAATGACGAGCAGACATTTTGAGACTCCATCGATTCCATACTCACAACTATTACAACATCTGCTTTAGTTGCAACTTATTCATAAGAGAACTTTGACACCTTTAACCGGAGCTCCTCCTCCTGGTTATGACACTAATGTGAGATGTGAATTCCACTCAGGAGACCCAGGCTATAATATTGATAACTGTAAAGCCTTCAAGCACAAGGTTCAGGACTTACTTGACTTAAAGGCTATTAACTTCACCAATGAGGGGCCTAGTATGAATCAAAACCCAATGTTGAATCATGGCGTAGCAAGGGATAATTTTGTTATCGACGGAGAAAGATTGAATCTGATAACGAGTGTGGAGGATTTGAAGACTCCGTTGAGTTTCGTAAAAGACAAGCTGTCGAAGGGAGGAGTATTCCCAGGATGTTCTATTGACTGTTCAGAGTGTAAAGTGCAACTCAAGGGTTGTGGTATTCAGAGATTGATTGACGATGGTTATATACAGTTTAATAGAGTTATTGGAGAAAATATTGATGATGGGGTTAGTAATGACGGAAGAGATATTGCCATTATTTCAATTCTTTACCATACCATTAACATTTCAGCTCCTGCTAGGCCAGTGTCGGTGATCATTATTGTTCCAGGACATGTGCCGTATGAGATCACTAAAGCCATCTCGTGGAATTATGGGGCAAACGTGTTATTTAACAAGCAGAAACAAGAGTTGACTAGTTCATCATATAGTGGTTCTACTTTTGAGAATATAGTGGGTGAAGGTGGGATCACTCAAAGCGGAAGAGTCTTTTCCCTACCAGAGGCTAATACTGACAAGAACTACAAGGGAAAAGGGAAGGCAGTGGTTGAGAATAATGGGCAACAACAGGCTGGGGGCGACCGTTCATTTTCTAAAGATGCCGAGGAGTTTATGAGGATCATTTGCAAAAGTGATTACAGTATTGTGGATCACTTGAATCAAACTCATTCGAAGATTTCTATTTTGTCATTGTTGTTGTATTCTGAGGCACACTTAAATGCTTTGTTGAAGATCTTGAATTCTGCTTATGTACCGCAGGAAATTTGAGTTAACCAATTGGAAGGCGTTGTGGCGCACGTCAATGTTGGCAATGGTTTAGGTTTCACCGACCTGGATTTAACTCCTGCTAAGAGAAATCACAACCATGCTTTGCATATTTCTATGGAGTGCAAAGGATCATTGGTGTCTCATGTTCTGGTTGATACAGGATCGTCACTCAACGTGCTACTTAATAAGGCGTTAATGAAATTGGATACTCAAGTTGATTTGTACACCAAGTGATTTTGTAATAAGAGCCTTTGATGGCTCACAGAGGTTTGTATTCAGAGAGATTATCATGCCAATTCAGGTTGGACCTGAGACCTTTGATGCAACTTTCTACATAATGGATATCCAACCGGCATACAGTTGTTTGCTTGGCCGACCATGGATTTATGTTGCGGGAGCAGTTACATCAACCTTACATCAAAAGTTGAAGTACATGATGGATGGAAAGGTTGTTATGGTGTGCGGTGAAGAAGATATCACGATGAGCCATCTATCATCTTTCAAGTACATTGAGGTGGATGGGGAAATCCACGAAACACTCTGCCAAGCCTTTGAAGCAGTGCAAATTCAGGAAGAGCCTTCTGTTAAAGCCAAAGGCCTAGAGGTTTCCATGTCATCCTTTAAAGAAGCTCGTGTTACCTTCGAATCTGGATCTTCGCAGAGGTAGGGCCAGGTGCTTGATGTTCTCGTCAAACAGGACAAATTTGGCCTAGGGTTTAAGCCTTCCAGTTCTTCTCAAGACCCTCTCAGATACAGGGGACCTATTCAATTCACCAATGGTGGAGTCATATTTGACAGGATTCATGCTATAGGGGATGATGAAGGTGATAGTGATTGTGATATGGATGCTTGGATTCGCCCATGTACTCCTGGCCAGAAGCTATGCAACTGGGATATCGAAGAAGTCATTCATGTTACTACTGCAGAGTAATATTTATCTGTTTTTTATTATGTTTAGTCCTATGTTCTGCCCAAGACGTAGTGACCCAATATGTGGGGCCCTTTTGTTATTTTCATATTATCATAAATAAAGGACGTTTTCGCATTTAAATATTGTGATCCCTGTTTTTTCTTTCTTGTTTTGCATTTTATTAATAGAAAAATGGCAATGTGTTTTGTTTGTATGCATTTCATAATAAACATAAACATCAATCATGCAGGTCTTTTATCTCAGATGCCATCGATTCCGACTTAGCTATAGCTTTGTATGACTTTGATAATCCTATTTATCAAGCTAAAGAAGAGACTGATGAAGACTGTGAACTACCCGAAGAGTTAGCCAGACTAATAAGCAAGAGGAAATGATCATTATGCCTCATCAGAAGGATATTGAAGTCATCAATCTGGGTACCGAAGATGACAAGAAAGAAATCAGAATTGCGGCTGCATTGGAAGACAGTGTCAAAAGAAGATTGGTTGAAATGCTTGGTGAGTATAAAGATATCTTCGCTTGGTCTTACCAAGACATGCCCGGGCTGAATACAGATATAGTGGTACATCGATTGCCTCTCCGAGAAGAATGTCCGCCAATCAAGTAGAAGCTGAGAAAGATGGGGCCTAAAATGGTAGTCAAGATTAAAAAAGAGGTTCAAAAGCAGTTGAGCACTGGTTTTCTTGGTGTCACCAATTACCCTCCGTGGGTCACTAACATTGTTCATGTGCCTAAGAAAGATGGAAAGGTCAGGATATATGTTGATTACAGAGATCTAAACTGAGCGAGCCCAAAAGACGATTTCTCACTCCCCCACGTTGACGTTTTGGTTGATAACACCGTTCAATATTCTATGTTTTCCTTCATGGATGGCTTCTATGGGTATAACCAAATCAAGATGGCCCCAGAGGGCATGGAGAAAACTACTTCCATTACATTGTGGGGGACTTTTTGCTATAAGGTGATTCCTTTTGGATTGAAAAATGATGGGGCAACCTAATAGTGGGCAATGGTGACTCTCTTTCATGATATGATTCATCAAGAGATTGAGGTCTATGTTGATGATATGATTACAAAGTCACAGACAAAGGAAGGACACCTGGTCAATCTTCTGAGGCTGTTTGAAAAATTGAGGAAATTCAAGCTGAGGCTGAATCCTAACAAGTGCACCTTCGGGTTGAGATCTGGAAAGCTACTGGGGTTCATTGTCAGTGAAAGGGGTATTGAGGTAGATCATACCAAAATAAAAGCTATTCAAGAAATTCCTGAGCTGAGAATAGAAAAAGAGGCTCGTGGTTTCCTAGGGAGTTTGAACTACATTGCAAGGTTCATATCTCATCTTATAGCCACTAGCGAGCCAATATTCAAATTGTTAAGAAAAGATCAAGCGGTCAGGTGGAATGAAAATTTCCAAAAGGCATTTATAAAAATAAAAGAGTATCTGTAGGAGCCTCCAATACTCATGCCTCCAGTTGCAGGGACACCTCTGATAATATATCTCACGGTTCTGGAGAATTCAATGGGATATGTGCTTGGTCAATAGGACGAGACAGATAATAAAGAGCACGCCATCTACTACCTGAGTAAGAAATTCATTGATTGCGAGTCAAGGTACTCGATTTAGGAAAAAACATATTGTGCACTCACTTGGACAACTAAGTGGTTGAGACAATACATGTTAAACTATACAACCTTGTTAATTTTAAAGATGGATCCGATCAAGTACGTGTTTGAAAAGAAAGCACTCTCTGAAAGGATTTCCCGATGGCAAATGGTCTCAATAGAGTATGATATTCAGTATG
Source organism: Lathyrus sativus (assembly GCA_963859935.3). NCBI lineage: Eukaryota > Viridiplantae > Streptophyta > Magnoliopsida > Fabales > Fabaceae > Lathyrus > Lathyrus sativus. Next base: position 35,126,934 of record OZ012739.1, on the reverse strand, counting down.
TTTCCCAAAAAATCCATTAAGGGAAGCATTTTGTCGGAATATCTAGCTGAACAGCCAATTGAAGATCATCAGCGGATGACGTTTAAATTTCCAAATAAAGACGCCATGTTTCTGAAGATGAAGGACTGCGATGAGCCTTTACCTGACGAGGGTCCTGAGATTGAATCTCAGTGGAAGTTGGTTTTTGAAGGAGTTGTTAACTCATATGGCAACGGAATTGGGGCGATTATTACAACTCCTAATAGTTCTCACATACTGTTCACTGCCCAATTAACATTCGCCTGCACCAATAATGAAGTCGAGTATGAAGCGTGTATTATGGGTTTAGGAGAGGCCATTGACATGTGGATCAAGAATCTTGATGTATATGGAAATTCAGTGCTAATTGTTAATCAAATTAAAGGAGAATGGGAAACTTGTCAGACCTACTTGGTTTCATACAAGAACTATGCTAGAAAATTGCTACCCTTCTTCGACAGAGTCAAGTTCCATCATGTGCCCAGGGTTGAAAATCAGATGGCATACACCTTGGCAACACTAGCATCAATGTATAAAGTGAATTACTAGAATGAAGCTCCAGTGATCACTATCATGCATCTCGATAGACATGTCTTCGTGTTTGCGGTTGAAAAGGCATCATATGGAAAGCCATGGTATTTTGATATCAAGCATTTTCTCAAGACTCAAGAGTACCCATCTGGGGCATCTAGCAAAGATAAGAATACTCTGAGGAGGTTAGCTAGTAATTTCTACTTGAACAAGGATGATGTGTTATACAGGAGAAACTTTGACATGGTCTTGTTGCAGTGTATTGACGAACATGAAGCAAGCATGTTGATGGAAGAAGTCCATGAGGGTTCTTTTGGTACTCATGCTGGTTCATGCAATGGCCAGAAAATGATTGAGAGCTGGGTATTATTGGATGACTATGGAATCCGATTGTTTCAAACTCGCCAGAAAATGCCATAAATGTCAGGTTTATGCTGATAAGGTGCATGTGCCACCGACACCTCTAAACGTGTTGACATCTCCTTAGCCCTTTGCTATGTAGGGCATCGACATGATTGGAAATATCGAGTTGACTACTTCCAATGGGCATCATTTCATTCTGGTTTCCATCAATTACTTTACAAAGTGGGTGAAAGAACCCTCGTTTGTTAATGTCACGAAGCAGGTGGTTGCCTGATTCATAAAGAAGGACATCATCTGTCGTTATGGAATCCTATAGCGAATCATTATTGATAATGGTTCGAATTTGAATAACAAGATGATGAAGGAACTATGCCAGAGTTTCAAGATTCAACATTACAACTCTTCTCCATATCGTCTGAAGATGAATGGTGTTGTTGAGGCAGCAAACAAGAATATCAAAAAGACTGTGTAGAAGATGGTAGTAACCTACAAGGATTGGCACGATATGCTGCCTTTTGCTTTACACGGGTATCGTACTTCGGTGTGTACATTAACAAGGGGAACTCCTTTCTCACTAGTGTATGGTATGGAAGCGGTCCTACCATTGAAAATTGAGATTCCTTCTTTAAGAGTGTTGGCTAATGTGAAGCTTGACGAAGCTAAGTGGGTGCAAGCCAGATTAAATTAGCTGAATCTTATTGATGAAAAGAGATTGGAAGTCATTGCTCATGGCCGATTGTACCAAAGCAGGATGAAGAAATCCTTTGATCAGAAAGTGTGTCCTCGATGCTTCTAGACAGATGATTTGGCTTTGAAAAGGATCCTTCCTCCTCAGATAGATTATAGCAGTAAATAGACTTCAAACTATGAAGGTTCATATGTGATGAGAAAGGTTTTCTCTAGTGGAGCCTTATTACTATTTACTATGGATGGCAAAGATTTTATGTCCCCTGTGAGCGCAGACGTATTCAAAAAATACTTTGCTTAAAATAGACCCGCTGGACACAAAAAGTAAAGTCCAAGCAAAACTGGGGCATCCTGGCGAACCATAAAAATAAAAGGTTCGAGTAAAAATTAGAGATAAAAGAAAAAGAATAAACCCGCAAAGTTGAAAACTTGAAAAGGCAACTTTGGCAAAAATGGGTATCCCGGTGGATTGAAACCCCGAAAGGGCGATCCAGGAAAAAGTTAGGGATTTGAAAGCAAACGACTTCAGTCTACCAGATATGTGCGCTTATCTCCATACATAGTTATCCCGAAGGAAAGGAATCAGTCCAATCAGTCTTTTCAGAAGGAGAAGCATTGGTGAATATTGAAGACATACAGGTCATAGATGAATCGATACATTGTCGACATTCGTATATTCTTTTTGCTTTTTGCGCAATTACCTATTTTCAGGAATTTCATCCAAATTATAACTTTTCTATTTACAGGACTTTCATCAATAAAGTATTCATTTCAGTCAAAGAGCTTTTCATTTTTGTTTTTACTTTTACTATTTTGTTTGCAAAAACGTCCGATATTTTTGGTAAACATTACAGGTGAAAACATAAGGCTTTACAAAGCACAATGAAAATAATGAATTTACTTGAACAATAGGTATCATGTATGGTGAGTGAGGTGGTCATTTCACATGTAGAGTATCCTATTGCTTTTTGTTTGTAGGATGACATGATTGTCTTCCCTAGTAGAGCTTTTTTCCCCAGGGATGAGGTTTTAACAGCAGCGCATGGTGAATCATTCCTCCCCTAGCCAGAGTTCAAAGTTTTGTATTCTCTAGCCAGAGGTGATTTGTACTCCTCAAGAGTGTTCAAGGGTTGTCTACTTCAGGTAAAGTGGTGTTGACATGCAGTCAGGTACTTGTTCAGTAAGGACTTGACCTTGGTCTTCCCACAACAGAGATTTTGTCTCTCCCTACAGAGTCCTGTTATCGGATCAGAAGTTTGTCTCCAGCAAAAGTGTACTTTAATCCCCAACAGGATGGATTCCTCTTCAGTAAGATTGACGCTCTTGACGTCTTTCCCCAACAAGGTCAGTACTCCTTGATTTATTTCCTCAAGCGGGGTTTGGTACTGATTCTCTCGACAGGTAAATCATCGGCAGATTGATATCTCTAGAAAAGTCCAATGGTCATTGGCATCTTTCAAAATCAGTTTTTGGGATGATCTCCCAGCAATTGGTCTTTTCATTTCCCTCAGGGTAGATGTTTCAAGCAGAGCTTGTTAATTCCCAACATAGTGGAATTCTCTATAAGCGTTTATTATGTTCCTGCCACAGGGGAATCCCCAATGGATATGCTTTCATTTCCCCTCATAGTGGAATTCTCATTAGAGTCTTATATCCCCAGCAAGGTGGATTGTTCAACAAGTGTTGCTCTTAATGCCCAACAGATTGGAATTTTCAACATATCTCGTTTGTCTCCAGTAGGGTGGCATTCCCAGCAGATGTTCCTCGTTATGCCCAGCAAGGTGGATTTCTCAACAGGTGTTATTCATTATTTCCCCACTAAGTGGAGATTTTGGTGTTTTTCCCCAACAGGGCGGTGTTTTCTCCAGAAGAGTTTTATTCAGGAAGATCATTCAGGGCATATTCCTCAGTAGAGTTGGTTTGCTGATTTTCTCAGCACCTCTTCGGGTGGTGTTCTTTTGCATTTGCATTTTGCATAGCATCCTCCCAAATGCGTAGTATTTCCATTTCGTATGGAGCATTACGCCATATTCAAACATATACATTTGAAGCATAAACCAGGTTTGATATATTTGTTGTCAGTCGTCTCTCCGGTAGATAATGGCCTGATTCAGGAGATTTTGTTTTTTCCTCAGCAGAAATCATTGACATATGTGTTCATTTCACTTGTTTCTCCATGCCAGAGTCTTTTGTTTAAACCTCTCTTTTCCCGTCGGAGTATTCTTTTCAGGTTGTGAGTCAGTTGATTCTACTTCCTGCCTATCCCGGGTGTTGTATTCAAACTTTTGATCGGTAATCCCCAGCTTAGCCTGTTTATTTGGATGTTATCCCAACTTTAGGTTGGTAGTCCTACTTTCCTTGGATGTTATCCCAACTTTTGGTTGGTAGTCCGTTGTTTTGTGGATTTTATCCCAACTTTTGGTTGGTAGTCTTTGTTGTGGTAAGTTTGTCTTTGTTCAGTGTTCCGGTGATTCCAACTTTTGGTTGGTAGCCTATGCATGATTCCAACTTTTGGTTGGTATAACTTTGTTGACGATTCCAACTTTTGGTTGGTAGTCTTCCCTTTCGTTGATCATTCCAACTTTTGGTTGGTAGTCTTTGTTGTGGTAAGTTCGCCTTCATTCGGCGGTCTGGTGATTCTAACTTTTGGTTGGTAGCCTTTATTTAATTCTAACTTTTGGTTGGTATAGCTTTGTGGATGATTCAAACTTTTGGTTGGTAGTCCTCGTTTCCGTTTGGATGATACCAACTTTTGGTTGGTAGTCCTCGTTTCTATGTTGACGATTCCAACTTTTGGTTGATAGTCCTTATTTCCATATGGATGATTCCAACTTTTGGTTGGTAATCCTTGTTTCCATATGGATGATTCCAACTTTTTGTTGGTAGTCTTTATTTCTTTGTTGATGATTCTAACATTTGGTTGGTAGTCTTCGTTTTCTTGTGGACGATTCTAACTTTTGGTTGGTAGTCTTTGTTTCCGTGTTGATGATTCCAACATTTGGTTGGTAGTATCCTTTGTCGTAAGTTTTCCTTCGTTCGGCGATCTGGTGATTCCAACTTTTGGTTGGTATAACTTCGTTGACGATTCCAACTTTTGGTTGGTAGTCTTTGTTTTCTTGTGGATGATTCCAACTTTTGGTTGGTAGTCTTTGTTTTTGTGTTGATGATTCCAACTTTTGGTTGGTAATCTTCCTTTGTGGTTTCAACTGTCGGGGTTGGTTTCTTTACCCCAAGGGTTCGTTTTTGGTCGGTGTTCTGGTAATTCTAACTTTTGGTTAGTAGCCTTGTTTCCCAACTTTTGGCTGGATTTTATCCCTTGCAAAGTCGACATGCCAACTTTTGGTTGGTAGTCTTCGTTTGTGGATCCGGTTTTTGTTTGGGGGTTCAAGTGATTTCAACTTTTGGTTGGTAGCTTGTGTTTATGCCTTTGTTGTGCTCCAACTTTTAGCTGGTGGTTTGTGGGTAATTCCAACTTTTGGTTGGTAGGCTTTGCCTTTTATTCCAACTGTTTGGTTGGTACACTCCCCGGTGAAGTCAACTCTTGGTTGTTATTCTTCCCTATTAGATCGCCTTCGATTAGCGTTCGAGTGATTCCAACTTTTGGTTGGTAGCCTTTTATTTATCCCAAATTTGGTTGGTATTCTTGTTTTCTGTTCACCAGGGAGTAGCCTTTATCCCAACTTTTGGTTGGTACTTTGGTTGTTATTCCAAGTTGTGGTTGGTATGTTGATTGTTATTTTATCCCCTTAGGGCCATCTTCAATCGGTTCTCTAGTGATTCCAACTTTTGACCGGTAGCTATTGTTTATCCTGCCTTTGATTGTTATCTTTGGTTGAAGTTTATCCCCCACAAAGTTGTCTGGTTAGGCATCTCTTCTCCCCCAACGGAGTCTTTTTTCTCACCAGGTTGTAAGTCCGTTTATTTTTACTTCCTATGTATCTTGTTTGATTTGGTCCCCAGAGAGTCACCTTTGGTCAACATGCCTGTAATCCCAACTTTTGGTTGGTATCCGCAGTGAGTCGCATCCCAGTTTTTGGTTGATATCCGTTATCTTTCACCCCGCAAGTTGCAAATTTATGGGTTCTCTTGGTATTCAATCTCCATGCACCTTGAATGTTTGGGAGCCGTTGTTATCATCCTTTCAGGTTCAAGTCGATTGAATAGGGGCAGCTGTAGCACCCCAAAATTTGCCTCATCGTTTCTTGATCAATTGGTTTGTGTTTCTCTGTATTTTGTATTTCTACATATCATGGCATTGGTTCTCGAGACATGGTATCAAGGTTTTTCATGGCTCAGGGTTCTTCTTCATTGCAAGAGTTTAAACAACGAGCGTCAGAGGCTTCATCATTTATTTTGCCTAGCAATCAAGTGGCCGATTTTAGTTTATTCAGCAGGTTATTTTCTAAACAGGAGACAGATCACAGGATATCTCAGGCATTCTCACAATTATAATATCCATGGGCAAGTTTCAGAGGCTTAACACGGTTCAAAACAGGCGAACGTGCAAGTTTCCCTCCAAATGGCGCTATTTTTGAAAATCTGTGAGTGGTTAACCGATTAACCATTTTGCACTAGCAAATGGTTAATCGATTAACCAAAGGAAAATTTGTCCAGTAACGTGCATTTTCAATGCTGCCACTTTTAGGGTCTATTTTGGTCACTTGTGAATTTGATTTTACACTATAAGAAGGATCTAGAATCACTCTAAATTTGGTTTAAATTTCAAAATCAATTCAAATTCCCTCTAATTTTCGACCTCACTCCAAACCATAATTCTACTCCTAACCAAGAGCCTATTGTTGCACCCTAAAATTTGACCAGCCGGTTCCCGTATTTGGTTTATGTTTCGACGCATTTTGCATTCGCATTCGCATACGGCATGCATTGCATTTTTATCATTCAAATGGATTTTATTGGGATTGCAGCCCCTGGCGTTTCAGGCAGTTCAGGCCGGTTGAAATAAAAGTCTGTTGAGAATTGGTGTTCATTTCCTGGTGTTTTCAGGCCATCTCGGTGCCAGGATTTCGCTACGGTCGTGCAATTAGGTTTTATTCTGTTTAATCGGCCTCCTGGCATTTTTAAGATTTTTCTGTCATTTTTCTGGATTTTAATGCATTTAATTGGATTTTTTCCGGATTTAATAGAGTTTTTTATAATTTTTTAGAATTTAAGTAAATTTTCTTTTCATTTTTTAGAAATTAATAGGTTTTAAAGATTTTTAGATATTATAGTTTTTTTTTAATAAGTTTTAGAGATTAATTTTCTTTTAAAGTTTTAATAGATAAATAGTTATTTTTCCTTTAAAAAGAGTAGAAAAAAATAATAATAGATAGTGTTGTTTTTTTTTAGATTAGAGTTTTATTGTGTTAAAAAAGAATTGATAGAATAAAAAAGATAATAATAGAGATTAAATGTTTTAGATTTTTTTTATTTTTGTTTTTTCAGAATTTAATTAGGTTTTTTAAAAAAAAAAAGATAATCTTTTTAGATATTAAAAAAAATAGTTTTAGAATGTTTTTTCAGATTAATTAGGAGTTTATATGTTAATTTTCATTTTAATAGATGCATTAGGATTAATATCAGGTCTTAATTAGGGTTTATTAGATTTTAATTAGGATTTATTTTTTATTTTCGTTTTTTAGTTAATTAGAGTAATTAAGTGTTAATCAGATTTTATTTTAATCTTAGTTTAGGATTTAATTAGGTTTTTTTGTTTTTAATCTGAAATTAATTCAAGTGGGCCAATTAGCATTATCCAGAGTCCAAGTCATCAGGCCCAGGTCCATTTTTTCGCCACGTCACATGTCAAATATATAGGACTGCCACACGTGCATCTGGCTCTTCTCCACCTCACTCTCTCTCTCACCCTTCTCCTGCCACGTTTCCCTTCTATCTCTCTCTCTCAGACCTTCCACGCGTCTCCCTCTCAGCTCCCACTTCCCCCACGTGTCTCGTCATGCAACCCAAACCCTCTGCATGCTAGCCACGTAGCATTTGACCGTCCCCTCGTCGGAATCCCACCGTCGGCCATGCAAGGACCGGCGGCCACCACCCTAACTTCCTCCGACCGCCACAACTAACCACCAGAGACTACAACACTCGCCGGAAATGTAATTTTTTCCAGAAAATCCATACGACCTTCATCTTCTCCGATCTACTTCCTATCAACCTTCCTCGGCAATCATCCAAACTCGCCGGAAAATCCATTGATGTTCATCAGTCTTCAAGTTCCAGAACCATTACTCCTCCGTCAACTTTTCCAGATCATCGAAGAACATTCTCACGTTCTTCATCAACGAACCAGTTCATTGCCATATCCGTGATGCGCGTTACCTTCTCCAGAAGATCTTCACCAGAATCATCCACTAGACTCAACGTTCTTCCTCCATTCTTCAAGATTCCCCAGATTTCACCTCCGTCGTGTGCTTCATCAATCTCCGAGTCACCCAGATCTTCAGGATCATCGTCGTTCACCGTTAGATTCATCGTTCATCGTCCAATCTCAAGAAACGCGAGGATCTTCATCAGTAGCATTCGAGGTTCTTCATCGCTTCATCCAGATCCCTTGATCGTCTTCTTCAACGTTTCAAGACCGCTTTCAAGACTTTTCAGTCTTCGTCATCTATAGAAAATCTCTACCATCTCCATTATTTTGCCAGGCTTTGCTTCTTTGCTCCAAGCTTGTTAGGGTACTATTGATTAGCGGAAGAATTAGGTTGTGGAATAGTAGTGTGGTTAGAGATTTAATCTCGTTTAGGATTGCAGTTTGGGTGAGGTTGAGTGATTGAGAGAGACGGCGCTTAGGGTTGGATTGGAGAAGGTGAACAATGTTTGGGAATGGAGAAGAGGAGTAGGTTTTGTTTAGGGTTTGCTGATGAGTGGGTTAATAGAACTCGGGCTTAGGCCCAATTACTAGTTGCTGAACCATACTCCATTATTTCCATTCGTCCCCCCTCTCCCTAGAATGAATTTCGTTGGGCCTAACCCAACTTCTATTACCACCCCCCAATGGGAAGCCCAACCAAGAATGCAAGGCGAACTCATCTGTTCGCACCCCCCGTTCGTTTTTTGCTCTTAGTGTTTGTAGTTTTTTGAATTGAGCATGAGCCTAGCAGATTTAGTATTTACACCCCCCAGTCTGGGGCCCAGAGCGAATAACCAAGGCAATATACGCTATTCGCCCCCCCTGGCTTATTAGTTTTTGTTGTTGTTTTTTTTTTGAGTTAGTTACTGGGCCCAGCGCAGTGTTAACTGCACCCCCATCCTGGGCCCCATTTGTATTCTGAATGTAAATAAAATGCTGTTAAACCCCCCCCCCCCCCCCCCCCATGTTTTTTTCTTTAATTGAATTCCCATTTTATTTCACTTTGCATATAATTCCCAAAATAAATCATAAAAAATTCAAAAATGATCTTTTTAACATGGGACTTTTTTCCCCATTTCAATAATTGTCTCAAGAAAATTTTAAGAAAATAAAATAGTATTTTAGGTTTTTTTCCATTTTATGGTGATTTTTTACATTTTAATTGCTTTTATGTTTATTATGGTTGTACATACATCTTGTTGAATTTTGTTTAGGCATTTCTTTCCATATTTTGATTCCATTCTTTTTGTGGTAGCTAGATTAGAGCATTAAGTTCCCTTAGAGATTTATTTCATATTTTTATGATTAAATCTTGATTAGTTTTGATTAGAGAATATTAGGGTGATAGTTTTAGGGTTCAAACTCAGCATAGGTGCATTCTAACATTTTATTTTGGGGTTTCTAGCAAGAGTTAGGTTATGGGACATATAGGGTATGTAGGGTAGATATAGAAATCCCCTTAGAATAAGTCTTAGAATTTTAAATACTATTTTACTATTTTTAGTATATTTTGCAACTTGTGTGATTGTTTGGTGTCCCCATTTGGGGTTTATGTTGCTTGCTTGGGCTTTTGGGTTTTTATTTGGGGTGTGGGCTTGGTTTGGGCTTGTGGAAGCATGAAGACATCAAAGGATAAGATTGAAGATGATGATCAAAATGTTGAAGCTTGAAGATTGTTTGGGCTTGGAGCTGATTGAAGACATAGGATAATAGGAATAAGCAGAGCCTTAGAATAGACTGAATTCTTTCATAAACATAGATAGCTTCATGTGCTTCCATTCCTCTCTATGAAATGAAGTCCCTTTATGGTATTCACCTCCCTCCTTTGGAGGGATAAGTGGTTTTATCTAGGAGGTAGAACTTTGAGGGAAACAGTCTGTTACAATGTCAACTGTTTATAGGCTTCCTTTGGTTGCCAATGAACTGTTTGACATTCAATTTATCCTGATAAATCAATTCTCATCTGGGAGAACTTTTCTTGAAGAAAGAAGTCATTGAAGATAGAGGTGAAGATCAAATATTGACAAAGATGAAGATTGTTCATGTCAAAGCTGTGCAACTGTTAGAGCTAGGGTTTACTGCTGTCTGGAGCTATCTGCTGTCTGATGCTGTCAACTGGTTAAAATTCTGTGCTTGCTTGAGCTTGTTGATTTCTTGAAGGTGGAAGCTTATTGTAGCTTGGGTCTCATTGGAGCTTGACTTTGGGATTCATTGGGAGATTACTGTTAATCAACTGTCAGAGTTTGCTGTTTTTTCAGAGTTGGTGTGCTGTCAGAGCTGGGGTCTTGGGGTTTATTTTCTTTATTGTATTGTTTGTTAATTTTCCCTTTAGGTTTGAAGTGAAGCCATTTCACTTTGCCTATTGTTTTCTAGGTTCGAGGTTGAGTGGGACTCCCTTGACTCGCTTGTACTGCTGCATTCATGCATTTTATTGCTTTACTGTATATATGCTGTTGCTTTTCCGTGTATCCCTTTAGGATCTCTGTTTCTCTCTGTGTAAGAGAGAAATATGACAGACATTAGGCTTTCATCCATGCATGATAACATTAGGGTAGATTTTGATCCCCTTTTCAACCATAGGGTTTAGAGTTGCCGTGTCTCTTCTATCTCAAAACAATCAAACATACAATAAAAGGTTAAACATCAATAAAAAACAGTTCTTGCGTAAAAGGCTGTAAACCAATCAAAAGAGTCATTTTTGTCCGCTTAGACCCGTAATCAGGAGAAAACCTTTTTCAGAAGGATAAAAAACAGTCAAACAAATATGTGTTCTTCCGTAGCCCGAACTACGTTTGCTCTGATCTTTCATGCTGTATGAAAGTACGTAGGCATAGGATGCGATATCCTAGCGAGCAACCTTCCCCTCCTTTCCCGTAGGTAGGCGAACTACGTTGACTCTGATTTCTCGTTCCAGACGGGAATACGTAGGCATAAAGTGCGATACTTTGCCGAGTCATTTTATTTTCTTTTAACCCTTGACTTGTAGAATAGATAGAATAACAATCTATACTAGAAAACAAGCGTGGATCCCGTCGAGTACGACGGACGTGAGGGGTGCTAATACCTTCCCCTTGCGTAACCGACTTCCGAATCCAGGATTTGGTTGCGATGACCATTCCTTTCCCTTCTTCGCGGTAGGTTTACTCTGAGCGTTTCCTTTCCCTCCGTTGGGATAAATAACGCACGGTTGCGACTCTTCTGTTCAGCCGGCGCCGATTTTCGCAGTAGCGACAGCTAGGGCCTCCAACGGTTCCCTATGCGAGTCAATCCTAGCGCTTGTTTTCCCGTCGAGGGTTTTGTATGGATTTACTTTTCAGTCATTTACATTCAGCATTATATTATTATTATTGCTGTGGGTATGAGGGGGTTCTATGATTGAGAGATAAGCCGGACCTGGGCTTGAGTGCACCTAGAATTAGAGTGGAAATCAGCGGGCGCGTGCTTGCTTTACAGGCACTAGTGTCTCATGAAATCCACGCTCGGACGAGGTTTTTCTGGTTGACTTCTTTTTCAACCCTTTGGGTTGAGGGGGTTGTTGGTTAGTTGGATTGTCGACTCCGGGGACCGATCATTTGGAAGTTGGCTAAGTGAGGCCTCTTCAGGACATGATGATGCCACACCTTCTGGGTATCGTATCATCCGTCTTGAAAGTTTGTGACGCCAACAACCGCATAGGATGCCATACTTTGTGTCAGTTATTAGGACACCTACCTGTGAGAGGGGTTGGGGCATGCAGGTAACTTGACCTCCAGATTACCGGTTTTCTTGATTGAGATTCAGTGGTATTTGAAGACAGCATTATGGGGTCTGTTAGAGACCAGGTTCAAGTACAGTTTTGGTTTGTTGACACCAGGTTCGAGCAGTGTTATGGGTCTGACTAAGACCAGTATGATGGATTCTTCTCAGTCAGGGGCACTTGGTCCCTTGTGTGTGTGCATTTTGCATTTTGCATGACTGTTTGCATTTACACTTCATTTTGCATATTCATCCTCAGCCGGAACAGGGAGCTTACCCGTTTTTGTCCGCTTCACCAGTTGATTTCCCGACATTCGTATTGGACTTGAGTTAGCATCTGGAAAGATCATGGCTTCAGGAGAACAGAACTTGGTTGTTACTCGGGCAGAGTTTGAATTGTTGAAGTACCAGGTGAGTCAGATCATGGAAGCCATAACAGCTATGAATGGGGGAGGAAACAGTGGTCAAAGAGCTCATATGAACAATGTTGCCCATCCAGTGCAAACCCCTGTCAGAGGTCCGTGTTCTTTCAACGACGCAGAGTGTCACAATTCCACTTTCTCTACGCCAGATTCTCCAAGGGTCGTTCCATCTCCAAGAGTTGTTCCGCAGATTAATATTCAGGACTCAATGACTGCTGAGTATATGAGAAGACTGCAGACGTTGGAAGAGCAGATGGCTACCCTGGCGAATAAGAATGCTCCTGATCTGAATGCTGCGAGCATGTGTTTGGTGCCAGGTCTTGTATTGCCTCCAAAGTTCAAAATGCCCAATTTCGAGAAGTACAAAGGGGATAGTTGTCCGAAGCTACATTTAGTTATGTTCTGCAGAAAAATGACTCCGCATATCACCGATGACCAGCTCATGATTCACTGTTTCCAAGATAGTTTGATCGGAGCATCTTTGGACTGGTACATGCACTTGCAGAGTGATAGTATTAAATCATGGTCGGACTTAGCCATTGCCTTCGTGAAACAGTACGATTACAACCTGGAAATGGCTCCTTTTCGCGTGCATTTGCAAGAATTATCTCGTGTGGAGAATGAATCCTTTAGGGGGTATGTGCAGAGATGGAGAGAATTGGTTGCTCGTGTTCAACCACCGATTAGGGAGCGAGAAATGGTTAACCTCTTTGTGGATACTCTGAAGGGCCGTTATTATGACATGATGTTCACTTGTACAAGCTTTGAAGGCCTGATGAGAATGGGAGAGCTTGTTGAGAGAGGACTCAAGAATGGAAAGCTTCAAGAGGCTCCGTATATCCCAGTCGATAAGAATGAATCAGTTCCCAATTCTCAAGAGGATTGGGAAGAAGGAAGCGAGGTTGTCTCAGAATCTCCAACGTCTCAGGCTCAGTTTTCAGACACTTCAAACCAGCAGTCATATTATTGTCAGCCGCGTCGTCACGCCCGACAAAGACCAAGGAAGCCTGAAAGGTAGTTTACTCAGCTACCGGTGTCATACAGTCAGTTGTTGCCAGATTTGGTCGAAAGTGGATTAATAGTGCCAAAAGAAACTAATCCAACGATCCCGCCTTATCCTTCAGGTTCTAATGCCAGCGCCCGCTGTGAGTACCATGTTAGGGTACAGGGGCATTCGACAGATGATTGTAAAGTTCTTAGAAGCCAAGTTCAGAATTTGCTAGACTCTAACAAGATCTTCATCACGCCTCAAGGTTTTGTTTGGATTATTGATTATCCTTCATCCAGTTGTATGGGTTCGTCAGTCCATGTCAGGGAATAATCCACCGAGAGTGTATGGTCGGGAGAATGTCCAGCTGAGAGCTCAGTTGAATATGGGGAAAGTTGCTAGAGGTTTCTGTGTCGGGTGTCGCATCTGTTTTATCTGTTGATTGTTTAGCTTTTGTGCATTGTGTGCTGACCACCACCAGGCTTGTTGGCTGGGGTCATTGTATTTTGTACTTGGATGTGCTTGTTTGCTGCTCTTGTTGGCTTTGCATAGTGGTGTGAGGTGTTTATCTTTGTGCTTACAGCTTGGGGTGTATTTGTCTTGTCTTGAATATGTGTTTGATTTCTGCATTGCATTCTCACATAACAGGTACATCAGAACCGTGGGTCTTATTTCCTATCATCCAGTTTGTTGCAGGAATTCTTCAGAGATATGGAACAGAATCAGGCTGAACTGATTGAAGTCCGAAGCCAGCTAAGGCAGATGATGAAAGACATGCAAGAGTTGCGTCTGAATCAGAAGATACTCAAAGAGGAAAATAACCTGCTGAATACCCAAATGAGCTTGATCATGGAAGTCGTCAAGAACATAATTAGAAAACAGGATGATCAGATATCTGAAGCCGCAGTGAAGGAGTTTGTTCCGCCTGTGCCTGTGGAGCCCGTGCCTGAGGAACCTGAGCCTAAAAGACGTGTTGATCGACACCAACAACAACAACAAAAGATACATCCGATTCGGCAAAGGCCAGGGAGGATATTTGAGGCGCCGCCTTCAACATATGCTAAGCTCTTGCAGACTTTATTGAGTTTGAAGCTAGTTGAGAAAAGAACATTGGAACCGCTCACAGGAACGACGCTTCCTTATGGGTATGGCACTAGTAAGCAGTGTGAATTTCATTCCGGGGTACTCGGACATGATGTGGAAAGTTGTCACGCTTTTAAGCACAACGTTCAGGACTTGATTGACGCAAAATTTATTGAACTCACGCCGGGCGGCGTAATTGTACCTAATGATCTTACCCCAGTTGGTGCTAAGACGATGGACGTTCCCGAAGATGCCATAGATCAGAAGTATATTCTGCAATCATTGGTGTCAGAATCTCCCTGTCCTCAGTTGCTGCCTAGACCAAGCCTGAGGATGAAAGCGCTTGAACAAAAGAAGTCCTTGATAATGCAGACTCGACTTCCAAGTGGTTCGAATGATCAAAGTTAACAATCTGTCCAGTCTTCGCAACAGACGACAACTCCTTTCCAGGGTCAGCAGCCTTATCGTTATCGGTCAAACCTGCGTGCTAGACAGAGCCCAATGAAGTCAGAAAGGCAATTCACCCGGCATCCGTGTTAAGCAGTATGGTTTCAATAAGCAACTTTGGAGATGGCTGGTTCAGCAGCAAGTTAGATGTGAAAGCCCAGTTCTCAGAATCTGATGTTTTCCTGTGTTTCATCTTGTCATTTCTTTATGTTTGTAGTTTCTTTCCTATTAAATTGCAATCTTGTTTGTAAAACTTGTTGTTTTCATTCAATTGATGATAATGAAATGAGTATGCATGTTTTGATTAAATCCATTCGTGTTCACTAAATGATTTTTACAGATATCCAACGCTTGGTTAAGCGGAACCTGGGGAGGATGACGAAAATGAACAACATGCAAGGCTTCCGATATTGTATGCCTTTGAAATAAAACCTGTTGATGATGTACAGGCATTGTTTCAAATCCCTAAACACCGGAGGCATAAGGAAGATAGTCCCTTGTCAACCCCTTTGAGCCTAGTAGTAGGAGTTCTTTCTAAAAACGAAAAACCCTCAATGTCAACCTGGGGCAGGGTAGGTGTTAGCTAATTTGACTGAGCGTCCAAATTGCAAAAGGAGTGTCCATTCGAGGATCAATCACACCTCTATAGGTCGTGCCTAAAAAGCCACAGTGGTTAAATTGAAAAAGTGAAACAGTCACATTACTCCCCAAAGAGTTAGACAACCAGTGTCACACGACTTGTTCGAAAAAAACGAAAAGCAAAGAGAATCAAAAGCCCGCTAAGTCAAAACTTGAAAACAAACGACTTAGGCAAAAATAAGGGCATCCCGCTGGACTGGAAAATCAAAAAGAAACTCAAAAGAGTCAGTCCAGGCAAAAATTGGGGAAAGAAAAGAAAAATGAAAAGGATTACAAAAGAAAAATCCTCAAATAAAATACGAGTCGTGTGACCCCGAGTGTCAAAGACGAAGAGTGAGTGGCTGTCATTCCAAAAGCGCATAGTTTCTCGAACTATCACTCCTATATTTCAACCTCCCAGAGGTGAGCGCTAAGGTCGAATTAGCTGAACGTAGGGTTGGAGAACATCAAGAAGAATGGGTGGGTTAAAATTAGACTTTGAGCCTTTATCCTTTCTTTCAAAACCGTGAACCTGACCACGTTACAACCTTTAAAAGTCCTAATTGAAGCAGGTGTGTTTCGAAGGCATATATCGGTTAAAATCGCGTCGAAGCTGACTCCTAAAAGGGTTCTTCTTACCATGTTGGTACTGATGTTGATATTTTGATAAACGATTTGTGCATTACGTGTGTAACACGGTGGGAGAACTGACTTTAAACAATGTTGCGGATAGCAAGAGTCGCCACCGACTTTTATTTTATCCATAAGGAAAGGTTATAAAAGAACAGGAAAGACCTTAGAGAATATTTTGGGTCCGGGGGGTAGGTTATGAAAAGGGAAGGTATTAGCATCCTTTTCATCCATGGTTATCCATGGGCTCTTAGGTACTTAAGCTCACTTTTGAATTGTTTTGAAATTGTAGTGTGTGAATAGAAAATTTTCAGAATAGTTAATAAATAATCCATGTAAGGATGTGTTAAGAACTTGTTTGAAAACTTGTTGAAAATTTGTTTTAAGTGTGAAACAGTTTTGAAGTGAGCAAGCACCTAGGAGTAACCTACCCTAATGTTTAAAGGTCTTTCTCATTCTTCATTCTTTCCTTTAGTAAGACTATCCCTACTATAATGGAGTAGGTAGTCCTTACTTTGGATGTTAAGAGACATGTGAGGGACGATTGGATTTTTGAAGGCCATTGTGGGATGTAATAAGCACATATAAGGGACCATCATCATTTTTCGAAAGGGACTTGATTCGTAAAGGCAACCATAAGGGACTTTGATGATTTTTTTATTTGAGGGACTTGCTTTATACACCCCACTTAACCATTATTCGTAGGCAACTTGAGGGATATCCTTAGGAAGTGAGACGGCGATTAAAATCGACTTACGTGTGTGACGTGTTTATTTTAATTATCTTTATTTAAAAGTGATCTAAATTTATTTTAATATTACATACATGTTGTTACACTCCCTAATTACTAACCATAATCATAATTAAATAATTAAACAACTTTACATCCAAGAAACAATTACAAAATAATAAGCAAAATAATTAAATAGCAAAGATAAATAAAATATAAATAAGCAATAATAAATAATAAAGGGGGTTAATTCTAAGTTTACTCGGCAAGACATCGCATCTTGTGCCTACGTATCCTTACGGGAGTGAAATCAGAGTAATCGTAGTTCCCCTCAATAGGGAGGTTAGAAACTTCTTGACTGTGGTCAAGGTCTCAAGGGGAATAAACGCATCTTAAGGACACGCTTACGTGGAGTGTAGAAACTCCAAATCTCTACGTTGAAATGTTAAGTTGTAATTAGGGTTAAATTAGGGATTCCACGGCGGGAAACCCTAAAATGAGCGCGGCGGCTCTTTGACCTAATGCTAAGGGTAAAATTGTAATTTTGCCTGCGGCGAGGCATTTGTGAAAATTAGGGTTTGTAGTTTGTAGTTTTGAGGATTTGAAATTGAATGTGTGAAGTTTTACGGACTATTGGCGCGGCGGCCAAACAGTTAGACCTAACCTTCGGATGTGTGCAATGTGACAGAAATAATAGTAAACGCGTGAGATAATTGAATCATGCAAACAGAGAGATAATGTCATAATTTAAACCATGCGAGCAGAAATTTAAAGGCAGAATTTAAAGAGCGATTGTTAAGTTCGCGAGGTTACATGAGAGGAGCAGATACAATATGATAATGAAATTTGAATTGAACAATAATAAAATAAAATAAATAACGGTTCTAGTTATTATTTTAAAAAAAAGATTTTAGTTATTATTTTAAATTTATCTAAAAAAAGTTTTTCTTAAAAATAATAGGTTTTCATATTAATTTGGAAAAGATGTTAATGTTATTTATTTTAAAAAACAGATTTTTATATTATAACAAATTTTAATAAATTAATGATAACAATAATAATAATAATGGTAATAATAATGATAATAATGATAATAATAATAAATAATAATAATAATAATAATAATAATAATAATAATAATAATAATAATAATAATAATAATAATAATAAAGCAATAATGAATTTTAAATGTGCCAAATAACCCAACAATGTTGCTAACGCAGAAATGCGCTCATCGCAACCAGATCTAAATCGGACGAAACAAAATTTAACGCAAAGAAAAAGAAATTAAGCAAAAAATAGTATTATTGCTCACACAAAAATGCGATCATCGCAACCAGATCGAGCTAACACAAATGTCACGCGTCATGCACACAAATGTGCAAACATCGTATCGACATAATTCGATCAAAAATCTTATATATATAAACTCTAACAATTTAAAAATTATATATATATAAACGTAACAGTAATAGATAAAGAAAAAGAAATAACGGTAATAGATGAAGAAAAAGAAATAACGGTAAAAGATGAAGAAAAAGAAACAACAGTAATAGATGAAGGAAAAGAAATAACGGTAAACGATGAAGAAAAAAAAACAATAGTAATGGATGAAGAAGAAAACTAAATAACGGCAAACGGCACTCACTCCTCTTAGGTTTTTTTCATTCTCTCCCTTTTTCCAACAAGGCAACACATGTATATATAGGGAACAAATTAGGGTTAACACCAAATTGTCAATAATGTCCCTAAAGCCCATTTTAAAGCCCAAACTAAATAATTAGTTAAGAAAAAATAAAATTTAAATAATTTAAAATAATTAAAATAAACTAATAATCCTATTGATTCCTAAAATCAAAAATATTATAAAAAGAACAAAAATTTTTTCAATATTTTTTATTTTATGATTTTTTGGATATTTTTATGAATAATTTAGAAAAAAGTGAAAAAAATAATATTTTAAAAAATGATTTAATTAAAATACGAAAATAATAATTAAATAATAATAAAAGACTATTTTTGTTATTTTTTAATGAAAGATAGAAAAATTTAGAGTAAAAATAATAAAGAACAAAAAAAGTGACAAAGGTGAGATTTAATTTTTAAAATAGTTAGAAAAAAAAGATTTAACTTTATAAAAGTTAGAAAAAAAAAAAGATTTAATTTTTTTTTAAAAAGTTAGAAAAAAAGATTTAACTTTATAAAAGTTAGAAAAAAAAGATTTAGCTTTAAAAAAGTAGTTAGAAAAAGGATTTAACTTTTAAAAAGTTAGAAAAAAGATTTGATTTTTTTTAAAAAAATTAGAAAAAAAGATTTAACTTTAAAAAAGTTAGAAATAGATTTAACTTTAAAAAAGGGTTAGAAAAAGGATTTATCTTTTAAAAAAGTTAGAAAAAAGATTTAATTTTTAAAAAGGTAATAGGATTTGATTAAAAAAATGTGTTAGAAATTAATTAAAAAAGGTTATAAAAAAAATTTACTCTTAAAGAAAAGAAAAAAAAAGTTAAATTTTAATCTAAATCCTAAAAGTTAGTAAGAAGAGCTTAAAATGATTTAAATAAATAAACTAAATAGAAAAAAAAAGTTAATAAAAAACATTAGTAAAGTTATAAAAAAAAATTAATTAAATTATTATTAGTTAAAAAAACAAGATTTAAAAAAAAGGTTAATTTATTAAGTTAATCAGAATTTAAAATAAAAATAAAAAAAAAGGGTAAAATTTGGGGTATTACAGTTGACCTCAGTTTGACTTTTTAACTGCGTTGACTGCTTTTGACTTATCTGATCATCTGACTGAGCAAACTTTTGAGAAAAGTCTTGAAACTTGACATGGGGGTTCTTATACACATATAAGATGTTATGAAGCTCACTTGAAGTCTTGGAAGTCCATTTAGCCTGATTAAAGTCAAAACCCTAGTTTTGGATGCACTGCTTAGGAGGTGCATTGTCTGAGGGAATTGTCAACTCTTCTGACCAATTGTGAATTTTGTGAACCTTGTGAACCTTCTTGGAACACAAAGTCTTGTATTGTGAGGGCAAATTTTGGGGTGCAACAGCTGCCCCTGTTCAATTTTCTGAAACCTGAGGGGTTAGATTGGTATATTTGCCAGTCGTAACCTGGAAGGTTGAAGGGGATTGAACACAAAAGCCCAAAAATTTGCACTCACCAGTGCACTAGAGTGGTACAGATGGCTAGTTGAATATGATTGAGTGGGCTTAAAGATGCCACTAGGGGGGGAGCCGTTCAAAATATAGGTGTATGATGAAAGTTGTCAGGAGTCTGGAATAATAATGATGTAGCAGCATGTCTTCATGAGGATAGAGCAATCAATAGTGATAACCCTAAAGCAGTCTTGAAGCAATGATATGATTTCAGGAGGATAGAACAATGAATGGCTCTAAAGCAGTCTTGAAATAATAATGTGATATGTCTTCAGGAGGATAGAACAATCAATAGCTCTAAAGCAGTCTTGAAGTAATAATGTGATATGTCTTCAGGAGGATAGAACAATCAATAGCTCTAAAGCAGTCTTGAAGTAATAATGTGATTTCAGGAGGATAGAGCAATGGATAACTCTAAAGCAGTCTTGAAATAATTAGATGGCTTCAGGAGGATAGAGCAATCAATAGCTCTAAAGCAGTCTTGAAGTAGTAATATGACCTCATGAGGATAGAGCAATGAATAGCTCTAAAGCAGTCTTGAAGTAATGATTTCAGGAGGATAGAGCAATGAATGGCTCTAAAGCAGTCTTGAAATAATAATGTGATATGTCTTCAGGAGGATAGAGCAATCAATAGCTCTAAAGCAGTCTTGAAGTAATGATTTCAGGAGGATAGAGCAATGAATACTCTAAAGCAGTCTTGAAATAATAATGTAATTTCAGGAGGATAGAGCAATGAATACTCTAAAGCAGTCTTGAAATAATAATGTAGTTTCAGGAGGATAGAGCAATCAATAGCTCTAAAGCAGTCTTGAAATAATAATGTGATATGTCTTCAGGAGGATAGAGCAATCAATAGCTCTAAAGCAGTCTTGAAGTAACGATTTCAGGAGGATAGAGCAATGGATAGCTCTAAAGCAGTCTTGAAATAATAATGTAATTTCAGGAGGATAGAGCAATGAATACTCTAAAGCAGTCTTGAAATAATAATGTAGTTTCAGGAGGATAGAGCAATCCGTAGCTCTAAAGCAGTCTTGAAGTAATGATTTCAGGAGGATAGAGCAATGAATGGCTCTAAAGCAGTCTTGAAATAATAATGTGATATGTCTTCAGGAGGATAGAGCAATCAATAGCTCTAAAGCAGTCTTGAAGTAATGATTTCAGGAGGATAGAGCAATGGATAGCTCTAAAGCAGTCTTGAAATAATAATGTAATTTCAGGAGGATAGAGCAATGGATAACTCTAAAGCAGTCTTGAAATAATTAGATGGCTTCAGGAGGATAGAGCAATGAATAGCTCTAAAGCAGTCTTGAAGTAGTAATATGACCTCATGAGGATAGAGCAATGAATAGCTCTAAAGCAGTCCTGAAGTAATAGGATGATTTCAGGAGGATAGAGCAATCAGTAGCTCTAAAGCAGTCTTGAAGTCATGAGAGGCTATCAGGAGGATAAAATAACCCTGAGGTTACAATAAAGCAGTCCCAAAGTAATAAGAAGCTCATCAGGAGGATAAAGTAACCCTGAGGTTACAATAAAGCAGTCCCAAAGATCATAAGATTGTTTGTTGGATAATTAACCTGAAAACAAGGTAGCATTCTGTATAACAACATTAGTTTATGCTTTATGTATGCATGTATGACATGATGCACTTAGGTAATGTACTATAGACATATATGTTATGGTATGATGTATGTATGCTATGACACTGCTGGAAGTGTCTGGATATCCTTGTATAACAACTGCTGGCCAAGAAAAATAAATCCCGATTCGTTGTTGAAGAATATATAACCCTCCGTCTGCTGGGGATAACAAGGTATAGATAACCTCCCGTTGTTGGGGATAACAAGGTATAGATAACCTCCCGTTGTTGGGGATAGTAGGGTATAGATAACCTTCGTTTTCGTTTGATAGTAGGATAAGTATAACATCCCGTCTTCGTTCATCGTGCCCTTATTGGAAAGTAATTTCCCGTATATCCGTATGAGGATAAAAGAGATGGATATAAATTCCAGGGGAGATTAGACTTTGTGAAAATGGATTAGTCCTACTGATGGTTTGTAACTGCCTTGTAAAGATGAACCGGCGAAGCTTCGTTGAAATCCTTCCCTCGTTCGTCCTTAGTAAATACTATTACTGCATTTTCATGCATTTCTGGTAAACATCAATCATATTAAAAGCATACATGCATTTCTGGTAAACATCAATCATATTCAAAGGCATACATACATTCAAACACAACCAATGGACGTTTCGCTTATGTAAATAGGGTAAAAGTAAATCTGGATTCAAAAGATGGAATTTATTTATATCAAAAGTGACCCATACACGGGTAAGTTTGTACAAGGAGACATAAACCCTAGTAAGAGAATTTTGTCATGAAGTTTTACAAAAAGAATCAGCTATGTGGGAAATAATCCTATTGAGTTTCAATTCTACTATTGCCCCTCAAGTATCTCATCTTCTTGCTGTTGAGACGGAAACGATTGGATTGAGCTTTATCTGTTTGAGCTTGAGTAAGTAGTACAACTGGTTGCAGTTTCATGAGTGATCCAAACGAGACATAGTCATACGCTTTAATCCCTAACTTTTGCCTGGATTGCCCTTTCAGGTTTTCAATCCACCGGGATACCCTTTTTTGCCCAAGCCGCCTTTTCAGGTTTTCGACTTGCCGGGTGTACATCTTTTTATATATATATCCCTAATTTTTGCCCAAACCCTTTTGGTTTGCCGGGATGCCCTTATTTTTGCCTAGGCCTGTCAACCTAGCGGGTCTCTTTTTATGCGTAGTATTTTTTAACTATGTCTGCGTTTACAGGTTGTGGGAAGTCTTCACCATCCATTGTAGTCAATATCATGGCACCTCCTGAGAACACTGTCTTGACTACAAATGGTCCCTCATATGTTGGAGTCCACTTGCCCCTAGGATCACCCTGTGGTAATATGATACGCTTGATTACCAAGTCACCAGCCTGATATACCTTTGGCTTAACCTTCTTGTTAAAAGCTTTGATCATCCGTTTCTGGTACATCTGGCCATGACGAACTGCTGCTAACCTTTTCTCATCAATCAAATTTATCTGGTCAAGTCGAGTTTGAATCCACTCATCTTCATCCAAGCCTGCATCCTTCATAATTCTCAAGGAGGGGATCTGAACTTCAATAGGCAGAACTGCTTCCATACCATAGACTAAGGAGAATGGGGTTGCCCCTGTTGAAGTACGTATTGTAGTACGATAACCATGCAGAGTAAATGGTAACATCTCGTGCCAATCCTTGTAAGTAACAGTTATCTTCTGTACAATCTTCTTAATGTTCTTATTAGCAGCTTCAACTGCCCCATTCATCTTTGAAATCAACAAGGTAGTATGGGTCAACATATACTGTCTTAGTCGGCGAGCAGCCCGTGCCAAAGCGCAGCAAGTTTTCTCGAGCAGTGAGTATTTTGTTTCACAGTCGGTAAACTTTTTGCTAAGGTAGTATATTGCCTGCTCTTTTCGACCAGACTCGTCATGTTGCCCCAATACACACCCCATTGAGTTGTCTAATACTGTTAAATACATAATCAAGGGTCTTCCATCAACTGGTGGCATTAAAATTGGAGGTTCTAGCAAATATCTCTTGATTTCATCAAAGGCAGTCTGGCACTCATCATTCCATTCCATCACCTGATCTTTCTTCAACAACTTGAAGATTGGCTCACAGATGGTAGTTAATTGGGAAATAAATCTTGCAATGTAGTCCCAAGAAACCTCTAACCTCCTTCTCAGTACGGGGAGCTGGCATCTCTCGTATAGCTTTCACTTTTGCAGGATCCACTTCAATACCTTTTCCACTGACAATGAAACCCATGAGCTTTCCAGATCTAACTCCAAAAGTACACTTGTTTGGATTTAATCTCAACCTGTATTTCTTCAACCTCTCAAACAACTTGTGCAGATGATCAAGATGTTGTTCTTCATTCTGAGACCTGGCTATCATATCATCCACATATACCTCTATCTCATGATGAATCATATCATGAAACAAAGCCACCATAGCACGCTGATATGTTGCCCCTGCATTCTTATGCTGAGCAGTGTTGTCTAAATCAGCCCCTATCTGGACCTCTTTTCTGTTTTCTTCAGTTCCCAGATTCACAACTTCGACTGGCTCTTCATGTGGCTGTATAGCTTTCTCTTCTTGTTGTAACAACCTAGCAAGCCCTACAGATATTTCACAATCGTCCTCGTTTCCGTCTTCAGTTTGATAGATCGGATTCTCGAAATTGTAATTGGCAATAGTAGAACTGTTATCAATTGGATCCAGAGTGGATGAGGATCGGCATTTTAGTGACGTGGGTGTGTGTAAGAACACATAGCTGATAAAGCAAAAATAAAAGAAAAAGAAAGACAAGGAACACAATATTTACGAAAACGAAACGTCCACTGATTTTATCGAATGAAGTATGCAAATGAGATGACAACCCGTAACAAGCACACCATTGTGCCCCGGGTAAGGCACATGGCTTGAAAGTTTTAATTGTTCCAGAAATTATAAATTTAAAAACATAACACAGTAATAGTATTTACTCCTGACTAAAGGAGATAGGGATAACATCTTCAGCTGTCCAATTATTGAGTCCAGCACCCACAGTAGGAAGAATCCATGCCTCCAAGTTGTAGTCTTCATCTTGATCTCCCACGGCATTGATAACCCCTTGATTGGTGATACGAACAGCACGGGCACGACGGACAGCCTTCTGGGACTCTTCTTCCACCATAGCTTTTGCATCATTGAGGGAGGCCATTGCCATTGTTGGAGGGTTTCTGATGACCACAGGAACCTTCTTCACAGCAGGAGGAGTCACACAATCCTTAACAGCCCAGGGAACCACTTCAAATGACTGACATGGAGTTTCAATGTATTCACCTTCTACTTCCAGATACTTGAAAGTGTTTACATGGCTGACAAAGTATTCTTCCTCTCCAAAGACAGTAACAACTTTTCCATTCACCGGATATCTCAACTTTTGATGTAATGTGGAGGTCACCGCACCTGCCCCATGGATCCAGGGACGACCAAGCAGACATGAGTACGAAGGACGAATATCCATCACATAGAATGTAGCAGTAAATACCTGAGAGCCAACCTTGATTGGAAGATCAATTTCCCCATGCACTACTCTTCTAGAACCATCAAAAGCCTTTACCACAATATTACTGGGCTTCAATACCGTATCTTCAGGACTCAGCTTGTTCAGGACTTCCTTAGGCAACACATTCAGAGAGGAACCATTGTCTATCAGCACATGAGACAGGGTAGTGCCCCTGCATTCAATTGAAATATGCAAGGCCCTGTTATGATCCCTCTTGGCAGGGGTCAAGTCAGCATCAGAAAATCCTAACCCGTTGTCATAGGTCAGGTGAGCAACACAATTCTCAAACTGGTCCACAGAAATTGCACTGGGTACATGAGCCATCTTTAGAAACTTGATCAATGACTTGGCATGAGCCTCAGAACATAATAACAGGGAGAGCATAGAAACCTTTGAGGGAGTATGCCCTAGCTGATCAACAATATCATAATCACTCTTGCGAATGATTTTCAATACTTCTTCCATCTGCTTAGAGAGGTCGTCAGCAGCTGGCACATCAGTAGATACAGGCTCAATAACAGGACCCTTGCCCCGAGCATCGGTGGTGGAAGTAACAGCAGGAGTAACTACACTCTTAGAAGCAACTGGAGGAGAGAAGACTCTTCCACTACGAGTGATCTTGCTAGATCCAGCAATATTATCAATGTCAACAGGCATATCAGGTAAAGGCTCCTGCTTGACACCATGGATGTAAACATCAGACCCATAGTGCCAAGGCACAGCTTTGTCAGATGTATAAGGAATAGGACCAGGAGTGGTAATGATCAGAGGAGCTACTCTGGCTTCAGCAACAACTTTCACAGGACCTTCAGCAGTAATCTTGATTGGGCCCTGATGAGTGATTTTAATGGGAACCCTTTGAAGTGATTCTTAGTGGTACTTTGTCAACCATGTCAACCTCTTCAATCTTCTTACCCTGAGTCAGATGATCCACCATACTTTCTACAGATGCTGGTCTTCTTTCAAACACTATAGTATATTTATCCATGAGACGTTGAATCCTATCTCTCAAAATGAAGCAACTATCCGGCTTATAGGTACAATATAGACAATCTTCATGACAACCTGGAAAGAAATGGATCCCCAACTTTTTATCAGCAGTGTGGGGTTGAATTCTTCTGACATAAGATCTCAGATGCAATTTGGGACAAGAGACCCCATCATAGACAACGAATGTAGGAACTTTGAACCCAATGGGTATGACCACCCCAGATATCAAGCTCAAATCCTCAAAATCCAGCCCAGATGATTTCTGTAATTCCATAGCATCCATTCTATCCACCAGCATCTTGAATTTGTCTTCGTTAGGCTCATGGTAGTAGTTAGCCTCAGAATCAGAGTCCCCCATAGTGTTGTGGAGACTGCCTCTCTCTTTCTTAGATTCCTCAGATTCATAGTCTTCAACCTCTTCCTTGGTCTTGACAGGACCTTTGAACCTTCTTCCCATGTTAAGCAACCCAGCAGACCTTCTAGCTTTCTTAGTCTTCTTGGCCAGCAGTGTCTTCAATTCATCCTGCCCCTTGGATAGGTTCAGGATCAGCTCTTGGAACTGTGCATTCTGTGCCTGGAGATTCTTAACTGATTGTTCAAGAGCCATTGGTTTAATAAACAGCGAGAAGATGAGAAACCTGTGCACAATTATAAACCTGTGATGCAATGATATGGGAATGCATATGCAATGTTTTCAAGGACCGCAGGATTTAAATTTGCTTAAACAAACAAGAAAGTAACTTTTTATTAGTAATAACTTGTTTTGCCTTTTAGGCTTACAAAAAATGAAAACGAAATAGGTACAAAAGATGGGGTTTTAAGTCTCCCATGGACGTTTCCTCTTGGTGTTGAGGTATGAGTTGAGGTTTCGTTCCTCATGAAGTAGTTTTGTTAGCTCTAGGATCCTTGCTTGGCTTGCTTTGTAATGAGCCTCGAAAGTATCCCTTTGCTCTTTCAGTTGGATCCATGATCTCTGCAAGTCTTCCATATCAGTAGGCATGTCTGGGTGAAGGATGGTATAAGCTGTGTCTCCTTCAGCAACAGGTTCCATGGTAACTGGTAGGATGGCAGGATATGGCATCATGAGTGTCTGAGCACGAAATCGTACCCATCTGAGATAAGCTTCCATAGGAATGGTGTACTTAGGCTCCAGTGTCTTGCTGTCAATCCTGTTTACCTTTCCCCAAGCTCGTATGAATCTCTGACGGTAACCCTGAAGATCGTTGTTGTAGTCAAACACAATGCCCTGAATCAACATGTCATGTGGACCATCGCTCCGGGCGTAACCAAACTGTCGTAAAGCTAGAGATGGGTTGTAGGTGATGCCTCCTCTTATGCCTAGAAGTGGCACATTAGGAAACTCCCCACAACGGTCAATGATGGTGACATTCTCCATAGATCTGGAGCACCAATGGATGTCTGAGTGAGAAAGCGACATGATCCTCTTGGACCATCTGAACCCTTGCTCATTCTTCATTACTGAGCGAGGAAGGTGAGAAATAAACCACCTAGAAAGTAAAGGTATGCAGCACATCAAAGTTCCTCTCGCCCTTGTAGTACGGGTGTGAAGAGAATGTAGGATGTCTCCAAGTAAGGTAGGCACTGGATTGTGACTCAGGAATATGTTGATGGCATGAACGTCTATGAACTGATCAGGATTGGGGAACAACACTAAGCCATAAATCAATAAGGCTAAGATCTCCTCAAAAGCATCGTAGCTCATAGCCTTCAAGAACATTTGAGCTTTATCCACTAATACCTTGGCAAGAATACCTTTAACTCCACTTCTCGTCTCTAGAACAATGTCAGACTTCTTCAGATGTAGAGCTGCAGCAATAACTTCTGGTTTAAGCTCCATTCTCTAAGCCTGTGAATGGCTTCTGATCAAGAACAGGTATACCCAGAAGTTTAGAGAATTCCTCCATGGTTGGAACCAGCTGATAATCAGGAAATGTAAAGCAATGGTGCTTAGGGTCAAAGAACTGAAACAGCACACTCATCATGTCTTCACTGAACCCTGAAGTAACTAGATCCAATAAGTGACCATGTCTCTTGTTGAACTGGGAATGATCAGGCACTAGGGAAACCAACTCCTTGAGCTTAGCAGGTATCCCTACAAAGTTGATCCTGATGGTGTTTCTACGAGCAGAAGCCATGACCTGCAACAAAGAACAAAGATAAATCCTTTGGTCCTTGAAATGGTTAGGGAAAATGATATGCTTATGATGCATGATGATGTCATGATGTTATGTTCAATCACAAACATGTGGCACACACAAACAAGTCACACAATTGCCCTAGGTTTAAAGGCTTGCATGAGGTTTAAAGGTGAGTACCCTCCCCTGAAGTTAGATGGTTCATCCTGTCCTACAAAAGTAACCGGGTTCTAAGGGATCTCAATATCATTGATCCTTCACAAGGGTGGCTGATCAGAAGGCAACTTACTTGCCAACCAAAACCCTCCAAGTTTAAGATCTCAATGAGCGTAGCATCGAGTGTCAACCAACTTCAGTCTGCACCAAAGTCGGTTACCTCACTACTTTCTAAAGGCCAAGATGAGTTAACTAGGGTTCTAAAAGTCAGTTAGTGCATTGACAACATATGACAGCCTCAATATTATCCTCAACTTGACTTAAGGAATATAAGCACCAACCAAGAAGTCGCACTAACTATGGCCACCAGATCAACCGTATCGATATACGTCGTACAGTTTCCTTGGTCTATTGCCATTTACCTAAGGTACACTAGATCCGGGTTAGGACCTTTCACACATAAGAGCACCCCAACAATATAATAATAAAGCAAACAAGGCAAACAATTTAAAGTGATCTTAATTCCTAAGGGTACCCCTCTTAAATAGATCCCCAGCAGAGTCGCCAGTTCTGTAACACGGTGGGAGAACTGACTTTAAACAATGTTGCGGATAGCAAGAGTCGCCACCGACTTTTATTTTATCCATAAGGAAAGGTTATAAAAGAACAGGAAAGACCTTAGAGAATATTTTGGGTCCGGGGGGTAGGTTATGAAAAGGGAAGGTATTAGCATCCTTTTCATCCATGGTTATCCATGGGCTCTTAGGTACTTAAGCTCACTTTTGAATTGTTTTGAAATTGTAGTGTGTGAATAGAAAATTTTCAGAATAGTTAATAAATAATCCATGTAAGAATGTGTTAAGAACTTGTTTGAAAACTTGTTGAAAATTTGTTTTAAGTGCGAAACAGTTTTGAAGTGAGCAAGCACCTAGGAGTAACCTACCCTAATGTTTAAAGGTCTTTCTCATTCTTCATTCTTTCCTTTAGTAAGACTATCCCTACTATAATGGAGTAGGTAGTCCTTACTTTGGATGTTAAGAGACATGTGAGGGACGATTGGATTTTTGAAGGCCATTGTGGGATGTAATAAGCACATATAAGGGACCATCATCATTTTTCGAAAGGGACTTGATTCGTAAAGGCAACCATAAGGGACTTTGATGATTTTTTTATTTGAGGGACTTGCTTTATACACCCCACTTAACCATTATTCGTAGGCAACTTGAGGGATATCCTTAGGAAGTGAGACGGCGATTAAAATCGACTTACGTGTGTGACGTGTTTATTTTAATTATCTTTATTTAAAAGTGATCTAAATTTATTTTAATATTACATACATGTTGTTACACTCCCTAATTACTAACCATAATCATAATTAAATAATTAAACAACTTTACATCCAAGAAACAATTACAAAATAATAAGCAAAATAATTAAATAGCAAAGATAAATAAAATATAAATAAGCAATAATAAATAATAAAGGGGGTTAATTCTAAGTTTACTCGGCAAGACATCGCATCTTGTGCCTACGTATCCTTACGGGAGTGAAATCAGAGTAATCGTAGTTCCCCTCAATAGGGAGGTTAGAAACTTCTTGACTGTGGTCAAGGTCTCAAGGGGAATAAACGCATCTTAAGGACACGCTTACGTGGAGTGTAGAAACTCCAAATCTCTACGTTGAAATGTTAAGTTGTAATTAGGGTTAAATTAGGGATTCCACAGCGGGAAACCCTAAAATGAGCGCGGCGGCTCTTTGACCTAATGCTAAGGGTAAAATTGTAATTTTGCCTGCGGCGAGGCATTTGTGAAAATTAGGGTTTGTAGTTTGTAGTTTTGAGGATTTGAAATTGAATGTGTGAAGTTTTACGGACTATTGGCGCGGCGGCCAAACAGTTAGACCTAACCTTCGGATGTGTGCAATGTGACAGAAATAATAGTAAACGCGTGAGATAATTGAATCATGCAAACAGAGAGATAATGTCATAATTTAAACCATGCGAGCAGAAATTTAAAGGCAGAATTTAAAGAGCGATTGTTAAGTTCGCGAGGTTACATGAGAGGAGCAGATACAATATGATAATGAAATTTGAATTGAACAATAATAAAATAAAATAAATAACGGTTCTAGTTATTATTTTAAAAAAAAGATTTTAGTTATTATTTTAAATTTATCTAAAAAAAGTTTTTCTTAAAAATAATAGGTTTTCATATTAATTTGGAAAAGATGTTAATGTTATTTATTTTAAAAACAGATTTTTATATTATAACAAATTTTAATAAATTAATGATAACAATAATAATAATAATGGTAATAATAATGATAATAATGATAATAATAATAAATAATGATAATAATAATAATAATAATAATAATAATAATAATAATAATAATAATAATAATAATAATAAAGCAATAATGAATTTTAAATGTGCCAAATAACCCAACAATGTTGCTAACGCAGAAATGCGCTCATCGCAACCAGATCTAAATCGGACGAAACAAAATTTAACGCAAAGAAAAAGAAATTAAGCAAAAAATAGTATTATTGCTCACACAAAAATGCGATCATCGCAACCAGATCGAGCTAACACAAATGTCACGCGTCATGCACACAAATGTGCAAACATCGTATCGACATAATTCGATCAAAAATCTTATATATATAAACTCTAACAATTTAAAAATTATATATATATAAACGTAACAGTAATAGATAAAGAAAAAGAAATAACGGTAATAGATGAAGAAAAAGAAATAACGGTAAAAGATGAAGAAAAAGAAACAACAGTAATAGATGAAGGAAAAGAAATAACGGTAAACGATGAAGAAAAAGAAACAATAGTAATGGATGAAGAAGAAAACTAAATAACGGCAAACGGCACTCACTCCTCTTAGGTTTTTTTCATTCTCTCCCTTTTTCCAACAAGGCAACACATGTATATATAGGGAACAAATTAGGGTTAACACCAAATTGTCAATAATGTCCCTAAAGCCCATTTTAAAGCCCAAACTAAATAATTAGTTAAGAAAAAATAAAATTTAAATAATTTAAAATAATTAAAATAAACTAATAATCCTATTGATTCCTAAAATCAAAAATATTATAAAAAGAACAAAAATTTTTTCAATATTTTTTATTTTATGATTTTTTGGATATTTTTATGAATAATTTAGAAAAAAGTGAAAAAAATAATATTTTAAAAAATGATTTAATTAAAATACGAAAATAATAATTAAATAATAATAAAAGACTATTTTTGTTATTTTTTAATGAAAGATAGAAAAATTTAGAGTAAAAATAATAAAGAACAAAAAAAGTGACAAAGGTGAGATTTAATTTTTAAAATAGTTAGAAAAAAAAGATTTAACTTTATAAAAGTTAGAAAAAAAAAAGATTTAATTTTTTTTAAAAAAGTTAGAAAAAAAGATTTAACTTTATAAAAGTTAGAAAAAAAAGATTTAGCTTTAAAAAAGTAGTTAGAAAAAGGATTTAACTTTTAAAAAGTTAGAAAAAAGATTTGATTTTTTTTAAAAAAATTAGAAAAAAAGATTTAACTTTAAAAAAGTTAGAAATAGATTTAACTTTAAAAAAGGGTTAGAAAAAGGATTTATCTTTTAAAAAAGTTAGAAAAAAGATTTAATTTTTAAAAAGGTAATAGGATTTGATTAAAAAAATGTGTTAGAAATTAATTAAAAAAGGTTATAAAAAAAATTTACTCTTAAAGAAAAGAAAAAAAAAGTTAAATTTTAATCTAAATCCTAAAAGTTAGTAAGAAGAGCTTAAAATGATTTAAATAAATAAACTAAATAGAAAAAAAAAGTTAATAAAAAACATTAGTAAAGTTATAAAAAAAAAATTAATTAAATTATTATTAGTTAAAAAAACAAGATTTAAAAAAAAGGTTAATTTATTAAGTTAATCAGAATTTAAAATAAAAATAAAAAGAAAGGGTAAAATTTGGGGTATTACAGTTGACCTCAGTTTGACTTTTTAACTGCGTTGACTGCTTTTGACTTATCTGATCATCTGACTGAGCAAACTTTTGAGAAAAGTCTTGAAACTTGACATGGGGGTTCTTATACACATATAAGATGTTATGAAGCTCACTTGAAGTCTTGGAAGTCCATTTAGCCTGATTAAAGTCAAAACCCTAGTTTTGGATGCACTGCTTAGGAGGTGCATTGTCTGAGGGAATTGTCAACTCTTCTGACCAATTGTGAATTTTGTGAACCTTGTGAACCTTCTTGGAACACAAAGTCTTGTATTGTGAGGGCAAATTTTGGGGTGCAACAACGTGTCATAAATTGATTTTCCTTTTTCCAGTGAACAGATTGGATGTTAAAACTGTCATATGCATTGCATTAATATATCTTTTATGCAGAACAACTGGTTTTACTTACGAGTAAGCACTTGGCAGCAGGAAAGTTTCCTACAGTGGAAAGTCTGATCAGGATAGAATGCAGGATGCCCGAATGTTCCGAGAGCCGGGGCAAGCTATTATCAGGTGATCCCCAGTGAGGTCAGCCATCCAAAGAAGTTATTATGGGGCAATCAGGTCGAGATCCTGTAAATCTCTCGTAGCGGGAGTCACTATATCGAATCAGCCAATCAGGGGCAAAGTTATTGCAGACAGGGGCAGGCTCTCCTAAGAGCGCGGAAGTTATTATTTATTCGAGAGGCATTTGATTTGAAGTTTTGCCGAGGTTCAGAATGCTGGGGCATTTCATATCAGACCGTAAGGGTACGGATTTTCAGATTTCCTTTTGAGGAGTATCCCCGCAGAGGTCCCACAAGTTGGGGCATATCAGAAGCGAAGGATTTGTTCTTCCCCATGTCATCAGAGTTACTCAGAGCTACTCAGAGCTATTCGAGCAGATTCAGCTAATCTTCAAGTGTGAGACGAATGTCGGGAAGTTGTATTATCCTTTGGCCCTTCAATCAGAAACTGTGAATTCAGACAAGACGTTTTCCAGTGTCAACTATACATCACCCATCACAGATGGCCTAAAGCCCAATCCTTATTGGCAATTTTCAAGAAGCCCAATTCTTATTGGCAATCACTGTAAGGCCCATCCAGGGTGGTGCATCAGTTTCAAAATCCAATCTTCATTGGTACGCAGGAAAACTCAGTCTGTTTTCCCAGCAAAAGTCCAACTTTCATTGGCACGGGTAAGTTGTCCCTGACAGAAGGCCAATCATGCTTGGCACATTCGGTTATCCCCAGCGGAGTGGGCGTTGTCTTCAGCATTTATTTTGCTGAAGCGGATTTCTGTATCCAAATTCTCCAGCGACCCAAGCCTGCATTTGCATTTGCATATATCATCATACTTGCATTTCATCCTCAAACGCGTAGCATTTCCATCCCATATGGAGCATTACGCCATAGAAAAATTCAAACATACGCATATGCATACGAAGCATAAGCCAGTTTTTCTATCAGCCTTCAGTGGCAACATGAAGTACTCTGTGATCAGTTCAGGGGCATTTATCCAGCAGCTTTATTCAGACAGCTCTTTGGTATTCGATTCTCAGATCATGCAACAGTTATGCTTTACTCATCAGTCTATCATTAGACGTCGGGAGTTTGGGTATGGTTTTCTCCGTCTATCCTTAGACGTTGAGGGGTTTCAAGGCGATCTTTCAGATATTGGCGTTCTTTCTGTTTATTGGACGAGATGGCATTTCAAGAAGGTTTTTCTGACTGTTGATCCTTATTGACGTCGAGGCTCTTCGAAGAATGTTTGGTTTTCCTAGTTGTTGATCCTTATCAACGGCACGACTCTTGGGAGGTGGTTTTTCTGTCAATCCTTATTGATGAGGTGGCCCCTTTGAAGATATTGTTCTTTCCATCAATTCCTGTAGACGAAAGGATTCTGAAATTTGATGGGTGGTGATGGATATGGTGTTCCTTCGGGAAGGGGTCTTCCTGTCTATCTGTAGACAAGGTAAATATGGGTATGGTTTTCCTTCGGTGGACGGTGTAAATATGGATATTGATTTTCCTTCAGGAGGGGGTTTTCTGTCTATCTGTAGACGATGAAAATATGGATATTACGGTTTTCCTTCGGGACGGTGCCTTTCTGTCTATCCTTGGACAATGTGAGTATGGTTATGGTGTTCCTTCGGGATGGTGTCTCCGTTTATCATTAGACGAGGAGAGTATGGATATTGTTTTTTCCTTCGGGATGGTTCCTTTCTATCTATCCTTGGACAATGTGAGTATGATTATGGTGTTCCTTCGGGATGATGTCTCCGTCTATCATCAGACGAGGAGAGTATGGATATTGTTTTTTCCTTCGGGATGGAGTCTTGTTGTCTATCCTTAGACAATGTGAGTATGGGTATGGTTTTCCTTCGGGAGGGGGTTTTCTGTCTATCTGTAGACGATGCAAATATGGATATTACGGTTTTCCTTTGGGATGGTGTCTTTCTTTCTATCCTTAGACAATGTGAGTATTGGATATGGTTTTCCTTCGGGATGGGGTTTTCTGTCTATCTGTAGACGATGCAAATATGGGTATGGTTTTCCTTCGGTGGACGATGTAAATATGGGTATGGTTTTCCTTCGGTGGACGGTGTAAATATGGATATTGGTTTTCCTTCAGGACGGTGTCTTTCTGTCTATCCTTAGACAATGTGAGTATTGGATATGGTTTTCCTTCGGGATGGGGTTTTCTGTCTATCTGTAGACGATGTAAATATGGGTATGGTTTTCCTTCGGTGGACGATGTAAATATGGGTATGGTTTTCCTTCGGTGGACGGTGTAAATATGGATAATGTTTTCCTTCGGGATGGAGTCTTTCTATCTATCCTTAGACAATGTGAGTATGGGTATGGTTTTCCTTCGGAATGGGGTTTTCTGTCTATCTGTAGATGATGTAAATATGGGTATGGTTTTCCTTCGGTGGACGGTGTAAATATGGATATTGGTTTTCCTTCGGGACGGTGTCTTTCTGTCTATCCTTAGACAATGTGAGTATTGGATATGGTTTTCCTTCGGGATGGGGTTTTCTGTCTATCTGTAGACGATGTAAATATGGGTATGGTTTTCCTTCGGTGGACGATGTAAATATGGGTATGGTTTTCCTTCGGTGGACGGTGTAAATATGGATAATGTTTTCCTTCGGGATGGAGTCTTTCTGTCTATCCTTAGACAATGTGAGTATTGGATATGGTTTTCCTTCGGGAAGGGGGTTTCCTGTCTATCTGTAGACGATGTGAATATGGTTATGGTGTTCCTTCGGGATGGTGTCTTGCTGTCTATCTATAGACAATGTGAGTATTGGATATTGGTTTTCCTTCAGGATGGGGTCTTCTTGTCTATCTGTAGACGATATAAATGTGGATATGATTTTCCTTCGGGACGGTGCCTTTCTGTCTATCCTTAGACAATGTGAGTAATGGATATGGTGTTCCTTCGGAAAGGGGTCTTCTTGCCTATCTGTAGACGATGTAAATATGGGTATGATTTTCCTTCGGGACGGTGCCTTTCTATCTATCCTTAGACAAGGTGAGTAATGGATATGGTGTTCCTTCGGGAAGGGGTCTTCTTGTCTATCTGTAGACGATGTAAATATGGGTATGATTTTCCTTCGGGACGGTGCCTTTCTATCTATCCTTAGACAATGTGAATAATGGATATGGTGTTCCTTCGGGAAGGGGTATTTCTGTCTATCTGTAGACGTTGTAAATATGGATATTATTTTTCCTTCGGGAAGGTGTTTTGCTGTCTATCTGTAGACGATGTGAGTATGGTTATTGTTTTCCTGCGGGATGGTGTCTCCGTCTATCAGTAGACGATGGGAAGTGATCAAGTGCATGTTGATCCAACCTTCGGGTTTGTTATTTGTGGTGTCACACAAGTAACTGGTGTTAAAGTCAAATCTCTTTATCAGGTGATCGATCATTTTGTTGCCAGAATAATCGGATTCAGTTCTCTGGATGTTGTTTCCTAAGCAAGTGTGCAGTTTATTTCTGCGGTTGGCAAATTTTCGGGTTTATTTTGTATTCAACCGTCTTCTACCTTTCAATGTTTGAAGGTTGTTCGCTCTTCAACCCTTAAGGTCCAAGCCGCTTGAATAGGGGCAGCTGTTGCACCCTAAAATTTGACCAACCGGTTCCCGTATTTGGTTTATGTTTCGACGCATTTTGCATGTGCATTCGCATACGGTATGCATTGCATTTTTATCATTCAAATGGATTTTATTGGGATTGCAGCCCCTGGCGTTTCAGGCAGTTCAGGCCGGTTGAAATAAAAGTCTGTTGAGAATTGGTGTTCGTTTCCTGGTGTTTTCAGGCCATCTCGGTGCCAGGGTTTCGCTACGGTCGCGCAATTGGGTTTTATTCTGTTTAATCGGCCTCCTGGCATTTTTAAGATTTTTCTGTCATTTTTCTGGATTTTAATGCATTTAATTGGATTTTTTCTGGATTTAATAGAGTTTTTTATAATTTTTTAGAATTTAAGTAAATTTTCTTTTGATTTTTTAGAAATTAATAGGTTTTAAAGATTTTTAGATATTATAGTTTTTTTTAATAAGTTTTAGAGATTAATTTTCTTTTAAAGTTTTAATAGATAAATAGTTATTTTTCCTTTAAAAAGAGTAGAAAAAAATAATAATAGATAGTGTTGTTTTTTTTTAGATTAGAGTTTTATTGTGTTAAAAAAGAATTGATAGAATAAAAAAGATAATAATAGAGATTAAATGTTTTAGATTTTTTTTTATTTTTGTTTTTCAGAATTTAATTAGGTTTTTAAAAAAAAAAAGATAATCTTTTTAGATATTAAAAAAAAATAGTTTTAGAATATTTTTTCAGATTAATTAGGAGTTTATATGTTAATTTTCATTTTAATAGATGCATTAGGATTAATATCAGGTCTTAATTAGGGTTTATTAGATTTTAATTAGGATTTATTTTTTATTTTCGTTTTTTAGTTAATTAGAGTAATTAGGTGTTAATCAGATTTTATTTTAATCTTAGTTTAGGATTTAATTAGGTTTTTTTGTTTTTAATCTGAAATTAATTCAAGTGGGCCAATTAGCATTATCCAGAGTCCAAGTCATCAGGCCCGGGTCCATTTTTTCGCCACGCCACATGTCAAATATATAGGACTACCACGCGTGCATCTGGCTCTTCTCCGCCTCACTCTCTCTCTCTCACCCTTCTCCTGCCACGTTTCCCTTCTATCTCTCTCTCTCAGACCTTCCACGCGTCTCCCTCTCAGCTCCCACTTTCCCCACGTGTCTCGCCATGCAACCCAAACCCTCTGCATGCTAGCCACGTAGCATTTGACCGTCCCCTCGCCGGAATCCCACCACCGGCCATGCAAGGACCGGCAGCCACCACCCTAACTTCCTCCGACCGCCACAACTAACCGCCAGAGACTACAACACTCGCCGGAAATGTAATTTTTTCCAGAAAATCCATACGACCTTCATCTTCTCCGATCTACTTCCTATCAACCTTCCTCGCCAATCATCCAAACTCGTCGGAAAATCCATTGATGTTCATCAGTCTTCAAGTTCCAGAACCATTACTCCTTCGTCAACTTTTCCAGATCATCGAAGGACATTCTCACGTTCTTCATCAACGAACCAGTTCATTTCCATATCCGTGATACGCGTTACCTTCTCCAGAAGATCTTCACCAGAATCATCCACTAGACTCAACGTTCTTCCTCCATTCTTCAAGATTCCCCAGATTTCACCTCCGTCGTGTGCTTCATCAATCTCTGAGTCACCCAGATCTTCAGGATCATCGTCGTTCACCGTTAGATTCATCGTTCGTCGTCCAATCTCAAGAAACGCGAGGATCTTCATCAATAGCATTCGAGGTTCTTCATCACTTCATCCAGATCCCTTGATCGTCTTCTTCAACGCTTCAAGACCGCTTTCAAGACTTTTCAGTCTTCGTCATCTATAGAAAATCTCTACCATCTCCATTATTTTGCCAGGTTTTGCTTCTTCGCTCCAAGCTTGTTAGGGTACTATTGATTAGCGGAAGAATTAGGTTGTGGAATAGTAGTGTGGTTAGAGATTTAGTCTCGTTTAGGATTGCAGTTTGGGTGAGGTTGAGTGATTGAGAGAGACGGCGCTTAGGGTTGGATTGGAGAAGGTGAACAATGTTTGGGAATGGAGAAGAGGAGTAGGTTTTGTTTAGGGTTTGTTGATGAGTGGGTTAATAGAACTCGGGCTTAGGCCCAATTACTAGTTGCTGAACCATACTCCATTATTTCCATTCGTCCCCCCTCTCCCTAGAATGAATTTCGTTGGGCCTAACCCAACTTCTATTACCACCCCCCAATGGGAAGCCCAACCAAGAATGCAAGGCGAACTCATCTGTTCGCACCCCCCGTTCGTTTTTTGCTCTTAGTGTTTGTAGGTTTTTTGAATTGAGCATGAGCCTAGCAGATTTAGTGTTTACACCCCCCAGTCTGGGGCCCAGAGCAAATAACCAAGGCAATATACGATATTCGCCCCCCCTGGCTTATTAGTTTTTTTTGTTGTTTTTTTTCTGAGTTAGTTACTGGGCCCAGCGCAGTGTTAACTGCACCCCCATCCTGGGCCCCATTTGTATTCTGAATGTAAATAAAATGCTGTTAACCCCCCCCCCCCCCCATGTTTTTTTCTTTAATTGAATTCCCATTTTATTTCACTTTGCATATAATTCCCAAAATAAATCATAAAAAATTCAAAAATGATCTTTTTAACATGGGACTTTTTTTCCCCATTTCAATAATTGTCTCAAGAAAATTTTAAGAAAATAAAATAGTATTTTAGGTTTTTTTTCCATTTTATGGTGATTTTTTACATTTTAATTGCTTTTATGTTCATTATGGTTGTACATACATCTTGTTGAATTTTGTTTAGGCATTTCTTTCCATATTTTGATTCCATTCTTTTTGTGGTAGCTAGATTAGAGCATTAAGTTCCCTTAGAGATTTATTTAATATTTTTGTGATTAAATCTTGATTAGTTTTGATTAGAGAATATTAGGGTGATAGTTTTAGGGTTCAAACTCAACATAGGTGCATTCTAACATTTTATTTTGGGGTTTCTAGCAAGAGTTAGGTTATGGGACATATAGGGTATGTAGGGTAGATATAGAAATCCCCTTAGAATAAGTCTTAGAATTTTAAATACTATTTTACTATTTTTAGTATATTTTGCAACTTGTGTGATTGTTTGGTGTCCCCATTTGGGGTTTATGTTGCTTGCTTGGGCTTTTGGGTTTTTATTTGGGGTGTGGGCTTGGTTTGGGCTTGTGGAAGCATGAAGACATCAAAGGAGAAGATTGAAGATGATGATCAAAATGTTGAAGCTTGAAGATTGTTTGGGCTTGGAGCTGATTGAAGACATAGGATAATAGGAATAAGCAGAGTCTTAGAATAGACTGAATTCTTTCATAAACATAGATAGCTT
This sequence comes from Lathyrus sativus, assembly GCA_963859935.3. Taxonomy (NCBI): domain Eukaryota; kingdom Viridiplantae; phylum Streptophyta; class Magnoliopsida; order Fabales; family Fabaceae; genus Lathyrus; species Lathyrus sativus. The sequence goes on along the minus strand of OZ012739.1, from coordinate 35,087,296 downwards.
CATGTGCTTCCATTCCTCTCTATGAAATGAAGTCCCTTTATGGTATTCACCTCCCTCCTTTGGAGGGATAAGTGGTTTTATCTAGGAGGTAGAACTTTGAGGGAAACAGTCTGTTACAATGTCAACTGTTTATAGGCTTCCTTTGGTTGCCAATGAACTGTTTGACATTCAATTTATCCTGATAAATCAATTCTCATCTGGGAGAACTTGTCTTGAAGAAAGAAGTCATTGAAGATAGAGGTGAAGATCAAAGATTGACAAAGATGAAGATTGTTCATGTCAAAGCTGTGCAACTGTTAGAGCTAGGGTTTACTGCTGTCTGGAGCTATCTGCTGTCTGATGCTGTCAACTGGTTAAAATTCTGTGCTTGCTTGAGCTTGTTGATTTCTTGAAGGTGGAAGCTTATTGTAGCTTGGGTCTCATTGGAGCTTGACTTTGGGATTCATTGGGAGATTACTGTTAATCAACTGTCAGAGTTTGCTGTTTTTTCAGAGTTGGTGTGCTGTCAGAGCTGGGGTCTTGGGGTTTATTTTCTTTATTGTATTGTTTGTTAATTTTCCCTTTAGGTTTGAAGTGAAGCCATTTCACTTTGCCTATTGTTTTCTAGGTTCGAGGTTGAGTGGGACTCCCTTGCCTCGCTTGTACTGCTGCATTCATGCATTTTATTGCTTTACTGTATATATGCTGTTGCTTTTCCATGTATCCCTTTAGGATCTCTGTTTCTCTCTGTGTAAGAGAGAAATATGACAGACATTAGGCTTTCATCCATGCATGATAACATTAGGGTAGATTTTGATCCCCTTTTCAACCATAGGGTTTAGAGTTGTCGTGTCTCTTCTATCTCAAAACAATCAAAAATACAATAAAAGGTTAAACATCAATAAAAAACAGTTCTTGCGTAAAAGGCTGTAAACCAATCAAAAGAGTCATTTTTGTCCGCTTAGACCCGTAATCAGGAGAAAACCTTTTTCAGAAGGATAAAAAACAGTCAAACAAATATGTGTTCTTCTGTAGCCCGAACTACGTTTGCTCTGATCTTTCATGCTGTATGAAAGTACGTAGGCATAGGATGCGATATCCTAGCGAGCAACCTTCCCCTCCTTTCCCGTAGGTAGGCGAACTACGTTGACTCTGATTTCTCGTTCCAGACGGGAATACGTAGGCATAAAGTGCGATACTTTGCCGAGTCATTTTATTTTCTTTTAACCCTTGACTTGTAGAATAGATAGAATAACAATCTATACTAGAAAACAAGCGTGGATCCCGTCGAGTACGACGGACGTGAGGGGTGCTAATACCTTCCCCTTGCGTAACCGACTTCCGAATCCAGGATTTGGTTGCGATGACCATTCCTTTCCCGTCTTCGCGGTAGGTTTACTCTGAGCGTTTCCTTTCCCTCCGTTGGGATAAATAACGCACGGTGGCGACTCTTCTGTTCAGCCGGCGCCGATTTTCGCAGTAGCGACACCTATTTAAGTGAATTTGCTCCAAACCTCACAATAATTTCCAATTTCAGATTTCATACTCTCATTCTTGAGAATTTGCTCTCAAACTTTTCTCAACTTTTCTACACTCAAAAACCTCCATTAAAGCTCTTTTTCACTTGAGTTATTTGATTCTTCATTGGAATCATTGAATTCTAGAGTTAAACATCCATCATTCATCTCCATCATCTTCAATTCATCATTTGATTTTCGTTAGGATTTGGATATGATCTTTGAAGCAAGTTTATAAGGGATTCTTGGATCATTTTTTGCTTATTTTGGCTTGTTCTTCACTTATCTTGCAAGAAAGCTCTTGGATCTTGAAGGATACTTGGGTTTCTAGCTTGGATCTATCAATTTGCAGTGAATCAACACTTACCAAAGCAAATCTCAGCTTTGAAGGTTGTTTAATTCTAGATACATTCTTGTTTTGAGCTTATTTGAATAATCACAATGTAGATCTTCAAGTTTTGATTGATTTTGGTGATTTTGATCTTTGGGATTTATGATCTCAATGTTTGATTAAGTTTGGTTAATGTTTGATCACTGATTTTTGGTGCTAAATTCGTGTATAATTGATTACATGATCATTTGGATGATTGCAGTTTGAATTAATTACTAAAAGTGCTTTTGAATTGTTGTTTTTCTGCTTCTGGTGTAGTGTTAATTGATTAACCAGCTGCAATGCAAAACTAGTTAATCGATTAATCAGTGCAATTTCTGAAAAATTTTAGTGGTTAATCGATTAACCAGTTTGCACAGACAAATGGTTAATCGATTAACACTGGACCAAAATG